>JAPDPM010000005.1:27840000-28305000 GCA_032173925.1 Heritiera fomes
TTATTTTTCCAATTTAATTTTTTTTCCTTCACTCGGATTTCCATCATCCGTTCTTTTCTCAATTCTTGAGATTTTCACCAATATCCCGTTCTCACAATTTTATTTATTTCCACTCATTTATTTTCTCTAATATTTATTTCGAATAGTTATAATTTCCAATAAATAGAAAATTTACGGTTATCACAGGATGTGACATATACCACTTCTCAATTACATGCCACAATCTAATGTCACGTTGTGCTTGTGAAACACATTGAAGAGGAGATTGGTGAGTTATGAAAGATTGTAAAACAACATAAGTAATCATCTTCAATCCACTTTTGTTGTCTTGATGAAAGTTCACCTTCATCACTTGCTTTTAGAGGAAAGTACTCATGTAATACGTTGACTTTTAAAAGATTGATTTAATAGTAGATCTTCATACTTCATCTCTTATAATTCAATCAATTAATCATTCTAGTTTTTTCACTTCGTAAACTTGAGGCTTGATTATTGTTTTTAGTGTTGTCTCTTAAATACATGTGGTTAGTAGACTAATGCAATCAATGAAAAAAATTGAAGAAAAGCTGGGTATGCAACATACTTCCAAAAAGCTATCTTAATAATAATAATTTTCTTACATTGGTGCAAATGGTTTAAACACGTTCCCAGGCTACAATGCCTACTCCTAAAAGAATCTAATTGTACTTTAAATTCTTGTTATGAATCTATTTGTACCAAAACCAAAAAAGACAGTGGAAGAAGTAAAGTTAAAAAAATTTCGAAGTTCTGAGAGAAATTATTTGTAATATTGTGTGAAAATAAACGTTAATGGAAGAATTTATAAGCCCCAATTAGTGTTAGAAAGACCTTCATGATTAGACATATTTTGGATGAAGAACCATAACCTTTAGAATGAAGAATTATGTTAGACCAATCTATTTTTTAAGTTTTCAAAATGAGTAGTCCAAAGCTTATTTTGCAAACATAGCGAAAATCAGTCTTTACCATTGCCTCCGCTAGGCTATTTTTTTTTAACAAAAGCTATTTCTTTATAGGACAACCAATTTTTTATTTTGGGCAATCAACTATCCAAGTTCAAATTTAAACCATATTCTATATTTTGTTCCAAACTTAATTTCATACTTTTAAAACTTCTTTTTTCTTAACACATATGCATACTATATGAATTTTAAACTTATTTTCTATTAAAAGAACATCTTTGGTAATATATACAACAACACTAATGCTAATGAAATACCCTAGCTAGCAGTTGGAACTTGAAATTCCATGCATGTTGAAGATCGATTTGAATATTGAAGTAATGAGGGGAGCTGTGGTGTGTGTACACATAGGATAGAGAGGAGATATCTTTAAATTTCTTATATAAACTTAAAGCGTAAATAGATCTTTTTTATGTGAAAAGAAAAACTAAAACTTTAAATAATAATACCATAACACTACACTTGTAAATAAAGTCTAATTTTCACACTAGCTTGCATAAAATAGAACGATTATTTTTTCATGTGCTGCGTGTCCCTGTACTCCCTGACCCCTAGTTAAGAGTTATTCCTTAGTTTCTATCCAAGAAATCCCTCATAATGACTATCTAATGAACAAAAACCTCCACCAACCAAATGGTACAGACATGCTAATTAAAGTAAATTGTAACCTTAAGTAATAGTTCTAAATGTTTGAAGGTATCACAGCAACTGCAACAGCCACATGACAAAGCACTTGAGCCTCATCTAAAAGAAGGATTACCAGATATATCTATAGCAAATACTAATGCTTAGCTGCAAATAAAGCAAGGAACACACATATGGTACTCATCTTAGCCATAGGAGAAAAAGTATCTAGGTAATTTATTCCTTCTTGCTCAGTGTATCCTTTGGCCACAAGCTTTGCCTTATACCTTTCAAGTGTACTATCAGCTTTGAGTTTCACCTTGTACACCCATTTACAGCCTATGGCATGTTTGCCAGGAGGTAGCTTAGTGAATTCCTAAGTTAAGTTGTCCTATGATGCTTTAAGTTCTACTTGCATTACATCTTACTAGCAGGGAAACTGAACAACTTGTTTGTGAGTTTGTGGTTCATGAAGTGAATCAAGTGTGTGAGAAAAAAATAACTATGTGAAGGACTAAGATGAGAATAAGAAAGTACCTTGGACAAAGAATGAGGTGAAGAATAACCTATAAGTGATGGTTCATTGCCACTTAGAAGCTCGTGAACAAAATCAGGGAGGTATGAAGGTGGCTTTCTAATTCGAGTAGATCTTCTTGGAACGAAAGAAGGAATATTGGAATAAGAGGAATGAGGTGGGCTAGAATTAGAGTGATTTTGTGATAACCGTAAATTTTTCCATTTATTGGAAATTAGAAATATTGAAAACAAATATTAGAGAAATTAAATAAGAGGAAATAAATAAAATTTGCGAGAAACGAGATATTGGTGAAAATCCCGAGAAAAGAGGAAGTGATGAATGAGGAAATTCGTGTGAAGGAAATTAAATGGAAATAAAAATAAAGTCGGAGTTATGAAAAATTAAGGAAAGTGAGGAATTTAAAATTTAATAAGAGAATAAGAAAATAAATGAAATATATTTATATAATTATATATTATTATATAAATGTATTTTTATACCAATACATATGTATTCAAAATATTATATAGTATATTTTAAAATACGTCGTTCTATAGATAGAAATATATATATACTATTTCATAAATTCAAATAATACATATGTATATAAATATAATGTTTTATGTATATATATAATTATGTAAATACATATAGAAGAAAAGTAAGTATGGTTTTATATTAAAGTTTATATGTATAAATATTTTATTATAGCATTTATATAATTTATATATATAAATGTTACTTAATTTTAAGTATATATATAAATATACACATATATACTAGACATGTATTTTGTACTGTACAATATATATTTTGTATATAATATATATTGTATAATATTATGTATGAAATAATGTATGTATAACATATAATATATATTATATGTATAAAATATAAAATATAGTGTATAATAAATAGTGTATTTTATACCAAATATAGAAAGAAAGAAAAAAAATAAACAAAAGAAGAAAAGAAAGATGGGAATCGGGAAAACCCGATTCCCCTTTTTCAGACGAGGCCGACGGCAGCAACCGCTGCCGCCGTCGGCGAGAAAACGAGGAGTTTAGAGAGACAGAGGGAAGAGGTTGGCGAGATGAGGAAGAGAAAGAGAAGAATCGCTGGCGACAGAGAAGGAATCGGCGCGAAACAGAGAAGGAAAAACCGAGAAAGAAAAAGAAGAGGGAATCGGCGGTGCCGGCCGTTCCAGGCACCGCCACCCCAAACCGAACCTCGGCGGAGGTGAGGGGAAGATGAAGGAGGCCACCGGCGAGATCAACGGCGGTCGAGGAAGGACGAATGGAGGAAGAAAGGAGGCGAAACCCATCCTTCTAGGTCCGGCACCATTGCCGACGATGGGGAAGAACGGAGGCCAGATCCAGCTTCGTCGCCACCTTGGCCAGCTGTGAGAGGCCAGAACCGGCGGAAGACCGGCCATACGGGAGGCCAAACCGGTCTGACTGGTCTGAACCGGTCAGACCAGGAAAAAAAATAAAAGAAAAAGAAAAGGAAAAAAGAAAAAGAAAAGAGAAAGGAAAGAAAAGAGGAAAAAGGAAGAAAAAGAGGAAAAAAGGAGAATTTCGGGAATTCGGAAAATTCCCGGAAATTCGACAACCCGGGATTTTACAAATTCGGTAAGAAATTCCCCGAGAATTTAATTTCAGAAAAAAATTAAATAAATTATGAAAAAATTCTAAAAAAATTAGAATTTTAATTCCAGAAATTATTTTCAGCAATCTGGATAAGGAATAGGGAGAAATGGAGTGCGGGCGCGATCGATAAGCGGAATTCGCCGACCCGGAAAAAGGTAAGGGATGCATGTGCAGCACTGTAAGGATACTCAGTCTGCATAATTTAATTTGAAATATTTTATGCAATTATTTTATGAAAATTATTATGATGCATGATTTGCTTAAAATAATTTGGGAAGAAGTACTGGCTGAAAGATTTTAAACTGTATTTTTCCGTGCAGGAGGTTAGTGAATTGGCAGCCGTTATGCTGCCGAAAATTTTTGAAAAACTTTATAAAATCATATTAAATGATTTTATTTCCGAATTTCGATAGTAAATCACGAAACATGAGGAAATTACTAAATTTTCATAAAACATGAATATAATGAGATGAAATTCTAAAATGTTCATGTATTCGAGAATGGTGATAATGAAACCACCGAACATTCTCGAAATAGATAAATTACACGAATTACGAGACGAAAGTTGAAGTGAAATATAGTGAGTATTCTTATGAATATTCTTATAAATATTCACTAAAGGATTTTAACCCTTATGGTTTTAAATCATGGAATTATATATTTATATAAATTCTATAAAGGTGTATTTTATGATGAGAATTACGGTTTTGAGACTGGTTGGTATTCTTCTCATGCTGATGCATGATATGTGATATGTTTAGTCCCGGTCGACGTCTAATCAGTGATCCACCGAGGACAATATAGGTTATGGTCATAGATTTGACCGGTGTACTTCCTTACCCTCCGAGGTATATAGTATGATAACATTGATGTCTATCTTAGACTCCATAAATGATAGGTAATATGTTTTCAAAAGGAAGAAATGATAATTCTAATATTCTTTCTATGGTCTCAAATGAAATATTAGATCATAAGTACTATATGAGATTTGATAAGACAGTGAGAAGTACATATGGCATAAAGGCCAAACCGAGCAGAGACTCGATGATTGAACCGTGGGAGCCACCTCTAGAGTCCTTCGGGAACTAAGTGCTACACGTGTTCTGATGTTTCAGTACAGGCCAGACCGAGCAGAGACTCGATGATTGAACCGTGGAAGCCACCTCTAGAGTCCTTCGAGAACTAAGTGCTACACGTGTTCTGATGTTTCAGTACAGGCCATACCGAGCAGAGACTCGACGATTGAACTGTGGGAGCTACCTCTAGAGTCCTTCGGGAACTAAGGGCTACACGTGTTCTGATGTTTCAGTACAGGCCATACCAAGCAGAGACTCGATGATTGAACCGTGGGAGCCACCTCTAGAGTCCTTCGGGAACTAAGTGCTACACGTGTTCTGATGTTTCAGTACAGGCCATACCGAGTAGAGACCCGATGATTGAACCGTGGGAGCCACCTCTAGAGTCCTTCGGGAACTAAGTGCTACACGTGTTCCGATGTTAGTATGAGAAATCGTAGGATATTGTGACGATAAGTAAGTGATTGTGATTCGTGAATTCGACAAATGTCAAAGGATGAAATAGATCTGGTGCATATGACATATGATGTGTGTGATATATCGGATGAGTAAGGCACTGGGGTGGTAAATCCCTAGTTAACAGAGGTCCAGGCACTCCCAGTCCTTACAATGAGTTCGTTCTTTCACACTTAATCATACTGATAAAAAGAATGGTGCCTTAGGAATTTAAGAACAGAATGAAAGCATAAACAAGTTTGAGACGTCTGTATGTATATGAAATAAGTTTTAAAGAAAAATGATAATGATTTAACTAATATTCTTTTTAAAGAATATATGAATATTAGTTATTGTAATTAAACCCTTGTATTTCATAAAAGCATCATTTTGAAAAGAATACGAAAAGAATTTTTGGGGTGAAAAGGAAAAGGATTTATTAAGTCAAAATGAAATGAAAATCTCTCTCTACAGTTGCTTCTAGGTTCTGGAACAAGTATGGTATTCTAAAATACCTACCTTACTCTAATCGGATCCCTAGCCGATTGTAGTATCCTTCCTACATGCGAGCCTAGAGCCCATAGGAAAAATGAAAAAGATTTTCAGCATATAGGAAGCTGAGTATCAAGTGAGGCATATAATTCTCTTACTGAGCCGTGGTTTTGCTCACCCTTTAATTTTCAACATTTCAGGTTTTGACGAATGTGAGTTCAGTGGATTATGGATCCTGGCTGTACACGAAGGACAATGTGTCATACCGACTGATTATTTGAGGTATGATCATTTATTCTCTGTATTTAGACACGTCAATAGTACTACTTATCTGATTAGTTACGATAGGGGATGTGTATAAAATAAACAATATTATGTAAAATTGTTTAACAGTCAGTACAAAGTGAAGTATCGCAGACAGCCCAACCGGTTAAGTTGTGTATAAGAAGATAAGAAATGTGGTCACGGGTCGTGACAGATTTAATGGTATCAGAGCAATGGTTGGACTGATGTCTGCGGATACTTTTGGAAGGAAAAGAGTTAAACATCCCCGGTAGTACTGTGTCGTCTGAATACATAGAGAAAATAAATGATTGTAAATGGAGTAAAATGATTTAAAGGGAGTGAGAAAGTATAAACTGAGAATGTTAAAGAAGAAAATAGGCTCAGAAATTACCGAATTTTTGGTGATTCTTCTAGTCTAAATGAAGGCCTGTTCGATAAGGAACAGAAATGGACTTGGTGAGGGCCCCACCAGTACTTTTCTGTCCGAACCGAACTGAGACCTGAAAGTGATGATATGAAGTAGGGGAATGAAATATCATCATTAAATAGACTTTAAGATCACCGATTGAGGGTAATCTGAAGAGAGAGAAAATTTTTAGCCAAAAATGACCAAAATACCCCTACCCATAAAATTTTATCGGGAGTCAAAATAGATCACCAGAAGTTGAAATTGATCGATTTGACAGAGAAATCAAAGATATAAAGCTGAATTACAAGCAAAATAATCCCATTGTGGATTTTAGTGAACTTCTTTGTCGAAAAATCGAATGAGATCTAAATTGGTGTTATAAGTATCAGAAAGGATACTATCAACATATAGATGATTAGTTCATTGATTTAAATGGATATTGAGGAGATAGAAATAAATGTCGAAATGACGAAAATGCCCCTATATTGGGCGATGTTCGGAATAGTGTTAAAAACCGAGCTGAATTGGAATCCATTGATAGTAATGGAATTATTAATGGCATAGAAGATGTCATATGAATCTAACGATCCCTATTATTGATTCCACTAACACTTAAATTACGGACGCGAAAGAAAAACCCTGAGTGGACTGTGGGCCATAGGGGATAACAGTACAGTTGAGTGAGGCGGCCAGGGCCCTCCCACGAGTGGACTTTGGGCCATAGTGGTAAATCCTGGGCTTCACAATAAAACGAGTACGGATGAGTGAAGTGACTCGATAAATCCTTGAAAGAAACGGTAAATCCGGGGCTTCACAATAAAACGGTATGATGCGATCCAAAAAGTGTAGTGGAATGTCATCAGATGTTTGACCCGGTTATTGACTGTAAGGGTCGAAAAATTAATAGTATATTAAACGGGATCGTTGAATATTATGAAAAGTGAAATGATTTCAGGAATTGACTGATAAGGTGAATAGTACCGATAATGAAATACATATTGGTATGATTACTTATGGTTCTATACGTTTTCATTACTTTGAGGTATCAAACAGAAAATCGTACATAGAACCGACGTATCTTGGAATATGTGCTACAGAATGAGGTACTGTGTGGAGTATTGTGAATTAGAGGATAAGTATAAGAACAGTCAAGTGATAAAAAGAAGATGACCGCTAACCTAAGTTCTTCAGGACCCTTGAGATAGAACTGTGATGGGCGACCCAATGGTGGGCGACCCGTAGTGGATCATGTGTTATGAGATATAGGCGAACTATGTCATCGCCGACTCACTAGTAAGGGTAAACTTGAGGCGAAAGGATCGCCTAGGGAATGCTCGTCGATGGTCGATATGAACGGGCGAGGCTATCTCAATGGTAACCCAGTGTAAGGAACTAGGTACGTAAGGGTGCCAAGGTTCAACCCTGGTGGAGAATATACTCAAAGGAACTAAGTCTGAATTCAGTAAATGGAAATAGTTTTAGAGTGAATAACAGAATTGAAACGGGTAGCTGTGAAGTGTGTTGAGAACCATTGTATTTGATACAGCTTACCAGAATGAGATTCGTAACGCTGTAAAGCATGACTAGGTAATGAAATCAAGGTAGAGTAGGTATCAAAATGAATTGGATATGGAATGTCTCTGCCTTGAAACTACACTGTGAAATGATGGGAAACAATGATGAAGGTCCAAAATGATAAAAGAAGTGTGGTTAAAGAAACTGTCGGTTGAGAATCCCAATAAATTCCAAAGTAACATAGATTGAGAAATCAGGTTAATGTTGATTCGATCGTGGATATGAAATTTATTCTTAAGCTTGTATCGAAAAATATGGAAGAAATCCAACAAGCTTAAGAAAAGAATTTTTGGAAAATATTGTGGATGATGAAATTCACATTTATCGATGTAAAGGATGGAAATACAAATGACATGATTTGAGGATGAATTAAATGATGTACAAAATTTTTTTTTATTATACACTAAAGTTTTTATGAAGAACAAATAAATACCTATATGGAAGTGATGCCTTGATATGATTTAATCGGAGATGTATAAGGAGCGTATAGGAGCAATCCTTGTAAAAGGCATCATCAGATGAAAAGTTAAAGAACGATGGTCACAAGATGATAAGAAAGGTACGATTAAAGAAAGTATCAAATTTGATTTCCGATAAAACTTCCAAAGTTATATAAATTAGAGGAATCGAGATAACATTGGTGCGATTTTGAATATGAAGTTAAATTCTAAGCTTATATCGGAGGATGTAGAAAGAATCTGAAAAGCTTAAGAAAATAACTCTGGAAAAGGTGTGAATAATGAAATTCACGTGTAGAGGTCTGGATGACGAAAATACTGATAATGAAACATTGAGAATAATGGAGTTATCTGTATATGTGTGAATGAGAGAAATACAAATGATATTGAGTTGTAGACGAATCAAAAAGGATATATTAAATTTCTATCATTGATGAAGTCTGGTGAAGAATAAGTATTCATCTACATGAAAATAGACGCTTTATTGATCTGATTAGAGATACGTGAGGAGTAAATAAGATAGCTTCAGTATAAAGCATCATTAGATAAAAGATTGAAGATTGCTGTCCATAAGATAATGATTCGAACTCGGAGTGAATTTTACGAGTGCCTATTGAAGTTACAAGGGTAATGAGTTGCCTTGTGAAGTATATAAGCCTGAAGAATGAGGCATTCTTACATGAGTAAATAGTTGAAATATTGATAGAGTCTAAAGTATAAATGGAACATAAGCAGCATTGTAATATGATCCTTAGACTCTTAAAGGCTGTGAAATTGTGCTAAGATTAGCAACTAAGAAATTTGGCTAGATAGTATCTCTTCTTGAGATATAAAATCTCAAAACGACAGGATGACAGTGAACCTATCTATGATATACAGATAATGATTGAGATATGAAAGTAATGAGTCTAGCTAAATCCTATTGTCAGCCTATAAAAGAGTGATGAGACTAGCTGCTCTATAGAGGAGATCTAATTAAAGAAATTAAAGTCGGTAGATGGATACTGTAAAGAAAAAGATGGTATGCAAGATTTTAAAAGATCTTAACAGTATAGTACCATATCAATTGAGAAAAACCGACAAAAAGGGGTGAGAGTAAGAATATGAAAACGAAAGTGAAAGTGGAATAAGGAAATAAACTGCATGATGAGAAGGGAACATCAATATGAAACAGTTCCCGAAGTTAAGACTGAGGGTGATTTGTGTTGGTTATCACATCAAAAGGGAAGGCTTCGAACCTCGGACCTCTTGGTCTTGAACAGAGGACTTTCCCAATCAGGATACTCGTTTCATATATATATATATATATATATATATATACATATATATATTTTAATTGGAGATTTAAAGACCATACTACATGAAGAGAAGATGATAGTCTCATGAATTATGATCGTAAGAGATGATCTATAGTAAAGTCGGCAAATGAGATGCAGCCTTGATGGAATAGGTGTGAAAATGAATATTGTGGACAATAAAGAGTCCAAAAGAGAAACGATGATATAGAAGTGATTAAATACTGATGATCTAAATAGAATCGCTTTCCATTATCAGACATCTAGATCCTCTAATGCCTTAGTCGCAGTATAAGTGCTAAACGGTGTGAATGTGTATGTACAGTTCCAGTGAGCCTTACATGTGATGGGAGTCTCTGAGTTGCCATATGCTAATGAGAAATAGCAAAAGGCCTTGAGATCCCAAGTATATTGTTAGCGCCGCTCCATACTGATATATATTTATATATATGAGCGTGAGATGTAAACGCTCCATAATATTGAGAGAGCGTGTGCACGAGATGTGAAAGCTACTGGGACACTTACATATAATTGATTGACACGAGTACATGATAGTACCAAATTATGTCGACTCGGTACTAAGTGAGAAGAATGGATGATGAACAGCATAAATCAGCTGTAATATTAAAATTATTATGTATGGCTCTTATATGAAAAGAGTAAAAGTGAATAACTCCCGATTTGAGAAATGAACTTACGGGAACATAGACATATCTGATGAAAGACAGCATGTAGTGGTCTAAAGCACTCTTGATGTTGAAAGTGTACTGGCAGTATTACTTGGAGGATGAACTAGAAATCAGAAGTCCTAAGTATATGGCATATACCACCTTTGGACTTAAGTTAAATTCGGAGGACCGAATTTCTTAAGGTGGGGAGGATGTGATAACCGTAAATTTTTCCATTTATTGGAAATTAGAAATATTGAAAATAAATATTAGAGAAATTAAATAAGAGGAAATAAATAAAATTTGCGAGAAACGAGATATTGGTGAAAATCCCGAGAAAAGAGAAAGTGATGAATGAGGAAATTTGTGTGAAGGAAATTAAATAGAAATAAAAATAAAGTCGGAGTTATGGAAAATTAAGGAAAGTGAGGAATTTAAAATTTAATAAAAGAATAAGAAAATAAATGAAATATATTTATATAATTATATATTATTATATAAATGTATTTTTATACCAATACATATGTATTCAAAATATTATATAGTATATTTTAAAATACGTTGTTCTATAGATAGAAATATATATATACTATTTCATAAATTCAAATAATACATATGTATATAAATATAATGTTTTATGTATATATATAATTATGTAAATACATATAGAAGAAAAGTAAGTATGGTTTTATATTAAAGTTTATATGTATAAATATTTTATTATAGCATTTATATAATTTATATATATAAATGTTACTTAATTTTAAGTATATATATAAATATACACATATATACTAGACATGTATTTTGTAATGTACAATATGTATTTTTGTATATAATAAATATTGTATAATATTATGTATGAAATAATGTATGTATAACATATAATATATATTATATGTATAAAATATAAAATATAGTGTATAATATATAGTGTATTTTATACCAAATATAGAAAGAAAGAAAAAAAAATAAACAAAAGAAGAAAAGAAAGATGGGAATCGGGAAAACCCGATTCCCCTTTTTCAGACGAGGCCGACGGCAGCAACCGCTGCCGCCGTCGGCGAGAAAACGAGGAGGCGAGAGAGACAGAGGGAAAAGGTTGGCGAGATGAGGAAGAGAAAGAGAAGAATCGCCGGCGACAGAGAAGGAATCGGCGCGAAATAGAGAAGGAAAAACCGAGAAAGAAAGAGAAGAGGGAATCGACGGTGCCGGCCGTTCCAGGCACTGCCACCCCAACCCGAACCTCGGCGGAGGTGAGGGGAAGATGAAGGAGGCCATCGGCGAGATCAACGGCGGTCGAGGAAGGACGAACGGAGGAAGAAAGGAGGCGAAACCCATCCTTCTAGGTCCGGCACCATTGCCGACGATGGGGAAGAACGGAGGCCAGATCCAGCTTCGTCGCCACCTTGGCCAGCTGTGGGAGGCCAGAACCTGCGGGCAACCGGTCACCGGCGGAAGACCGGCCATAAGGGAGGCCAAACCGGTCTGACTGGTCTGAACCGGTCAGACCAGGAAAAAAAAAGAAAAGAGAAAGGAAAGAAAAGAGGAAAAAGGAAGAAAAAGAGGAAAAAAGGAGAATTTCGGGAATTTGGAAAATTCCCGGAAATTCGACAACCCGAGATTTTACAAATTCGGTAAGAAATTCCCCGAGAATTTAATTTCAGAAAAAAATTAAATAAACTATGAAAAAATTCTAAAAAAATTAGAATTTTAATTCCAGAAATTATTTTCAGCAATCGGGCTAAGGAATCGGGAGAAATGGAGTGCGGGCGCGATCGATAAGCGGAATTCGCCGACCCGGAAAAAGGTAAGGGATGCATGTGCAGCACTGTAAGGATACTCAGTCTGCATAATTTAATTTGAAATATTTTATGCAATTATTTTATGAAAATTATTATGATGCATGATTTGCTGAAAATAATTTGGGAAGAAGTACTGGCTGAAAGATTTTAAACTGTATTTTTCCGTGCAGGAGGTTAGTGAATCGGTAGCCGTTATGCTGCCGAAAATTTTAGAAAAACTTTATAAAATCATATTAAATGATTTTATTTCCGAATTTCGATAGTAAATCACGAAACATGAGGAAATTACTAAAATTTCATAAAACATGAATATAATGAGATGAAATTCTAAAATGTTCATGTATTCGAGAATGGTGATAATGAAACCACCGAACATTCTCGAAATAGATAAATTACACGAATTACGAGACGAAAGTTGAAGTGAAATATAGTGAGTATTATTATGAATATTCTTATAAATATTCACTAAAGGATTTTAACCCTTATGGTTTTAAATCATGGAATTATATATTTATATAAATTCCATAAAGGTGTATTTTATGATGAGAATTACGGTTTTGAGACTGGTTGGTATTCTTATCATGCTGATGCATGATATGTGATATGTTTAGTCCCGGTCGACGTCTAATCAGTGATCCACCGAGGACAATATAGGTTATGGTCATAGATTTGACCGGTGTACTTCCTTACCCTCCGAGGTATAAAGTATGATAAGATTGATGTCTATCTTAGACTCCATAAATGATAGGTAATATGTTTTCAAAAGGAAGAAATGATAATTCTAATATTCTTTCTATGGTCTCAAATGAAATATTAGATCATAAGTACTACATGAGATTTGATAAGACAGTGAAAAGTACATATGGCATAAAGGCCAAACCGAGCAGAGACTCGATGATTGAACCGTGGGAGCCACCTCTAGAGTCATTCGAGAACTAAGTGCTACACGTGTTCTGATGTTTTAGTATAGGCCAGACCGAGTAGAGACTCGATGATTGAACCGTGGGAGCCACCTCTAGAGTCCTTCGGGAACTAAGTGCTACACGTGTTCTGATGTTTCAGTACAGGCCATACCGAGCAGAGACTCGATGATTGAACCGTGGGAGCCACCTTTAGAGTCCTTCGGGAACTAAGTGCTACACGTGTTCTGATGTTTCAGTACAGGCCAGACCGAGCAGAGACTCGATGATTGAACCATGGGAGCCACCTCAAGAGTCCTTCGGGAACTAAGTGCTACACGTGTTCTGATGTTTCAGTACAGGCCATACCGAGCAGAGACTCGATGATTGAACCGTGGGAGCTACCTCTAGAGTCCTTCGGGAACTAAGTGCTACACGTGTTCTGATGTTTCAGTACAGGCCATACCGAGCAGAGACTCGATGATTGAACCGTGGGAGCCACCTCTAGAGTCCTTCGGGAACTAAGTGCTACACGTGTTCCGATGTTAGTATGAGAAATCGTAGGATATTGTGACGATAAGTAAGTGATTGTGATTCATGAATTCGACAAATGTCAAAGGATGAAATAGATCTGGTGCATATGACATATGATGTGTGTAATATATCGGATGAGTAAGGCACTGGGGTGGTAAATCCCTAGTTAACAGAGGTCCAGGCACTCCCGGTCCTTATAATGAGTTCGTTCTTTCACACTTAATCATACTGATAAAAAGAATGGTGCCTTAGAAATTTAAGAATAGAATGAAAGCATAAACAAGTTTGAGACGTCTGTATGTATATGAAATAAGTTTTAAAGAAAAATGATAATGATTTAACTAATATTCTTTTTAAAGAATATATGAATATTAGTTATTGTAATTAAACCCTTGTATTTCATAAAAGCATCATTTTGAAAAGAATACGAAAAGAATTTTTGGGGTGAAAAGGAAAAGGATTTATTAAGTCAAAATGAAATGAAAATCTCTCTCTACATTTGCTTCTAGGTTCCAGAACAAGTATGGTATTCTAAAATACCTACCTTACTCTAATCGGATCCCTAGCCGATTGTAGTATCCTTCCTACATGCGAGCCTAGAGCCCATAGGAAAAATGAAAAAGATTTTCAGCATATAGGAAGCTGAGTATCAAGTGAGGCATATAATTCTCTTACTGAGCCATGGTTTTGCTCACCCTTTAATTTTCAACATTTCAGGTTTTGACGAATGTGAGTTCAGTGGATTATGGATCCTGGCTGTACACGAGGGATAATGTGTCATACCGACTGATTATTTGAGGTATGATCATTTATTCTCTGTATTTAGACACGTCAATAGTACTACTTATCTGATTAGTTACGATAGGGGATGTGTATAATATAAACAATATTATGTAAAATTGTTTAACAGTCAGTACAAGTGAAGTATCGCAGACAGCCCAACCGGTTAAGTTGTGTATAAGAAGATGAGAAATGTGGTCACGGGTCGTGACAGATTTAGACTAGGTAAATTAGAAGATAAAAGGAGATATAGGAGGAGAATCATGTTGTTCTGAAATAGATGAACTAGAAGGTGAATAAGAATTGAAAGAAGAGTTATGTTGTTCTGAACTATATGAATAGAAGGTGAAAAAGAATCAAAAGATAGAGGATGAACAAAAATCTGATGTTTCAAATCAAGATTATCACAAGTATAAGATGGTAAATTTTGTGAAGAGAAAGATGAAGTATGAAAAGGAAATTCAGTTTCATAAAAACAACATTTCTGGAACAGAAAACCTTATGTATATGCAGATCATAAAGCTTGTATCCTTTAATACCATGAGTAAAACCAAGAAATATACACTTCCTAGCTTTAGGATCAAATTTATTCCTATGAATAGGTAAGGTAGAGGCAAAACATAAACTGTAACATTCCACAGTACAGTAAAATAACATATTTTATGCATAATTTACAGTTGGGCTATCTGTGTTGCCTTTAACACTTAAACAGTAACAAAATAAATGATAAACATTTATTTATTTAATAAATTTGGAACATGAAATTCTTACAATATTCCTTACACTTTACATCCCCTGTTTCTATTTTTCAATAAAGTAGTACTGTATACATATATCTGAATATATATAAGAGAAGTGATTGTACCTTTAAAATTTAACGCACTTTGCCCTAGTGTGCTTACTTGCAGCTATATTTATTCGAGGAAGATCTCAAACAATCCTTGTAATAAATCTGGAGAGTTGGAAAATAAAGGGGTGAGCGACAATGTGCTCAGTAAAAGAGTCGTATGCTGCTTGATACAATGAAATCTATATGCTAAAAAATATTTATTTTTCCATAAATATAAATGGAATAAAACATTTAATTTCCATCACTTCAGTAACAATTCAAAACACGTGACAGTTCAGTAGTAAAGCAGTACAGTGAACAGTAGATGTAATACTGTAAAAATAGTATACAGTTACTTCAATATAGTATGTTATAATTATCCAGAACTCAGTGGATAAATAGTTTAGTAATTAATTTTAATTTTAGAAATAATTTTCATAATATTCTTTTCCATCAAACAATAGTTCTCATTATGGTTCAGTAAATAGTAATCATTACGATACAGTTCAGTAAACAGTATTTCTCAGTACAGTACAGTTCAGTAAACAATATTCAGTAAAATCCGTTTCAATAAAAAGTATTAGTAGGTTGAGACTATGCATCACTTTAAATCATATCATGCTATCATCATCCCCTAAGGGACACAGTAACAGTATACAGTAAGATCTATGGCCATAGTCTATAGGGCGTCCTCGGTGTACACTTGCCAGGTGACTCCGGGACTGCTGATGACTTGGCGGGTCAATCAGATACGTGACAGTAACAGTAATCAGTAAGTATGAAATTAGGGCCTAAGTCTCAAAACAGTATAAAAATTTGTATCATAGCCTTTATGGATTTTATTAAAAAATAATTTGAAATATTTCATGTTTATCCATAAGGCTCACAATTTTATATATTTCCTCTTTTCAGGAATTTCCATCATTTTCACATTTTTTCCAAAATCATCTCAATACATTTTATTCACCATCTCATCATCCTTATGGAATTTATAAAATAAATAAAATCATTAATTAATTCCATAAAGGTATAAAATCATTTATTTTCCCATGAAAATACCTTTAAGGAAATTTAATGAATTAAATCATTTATTTAAATAGATATTCCAAAAAGGTATTTATTTCATATCTCCAAATACAGGGAAAACAGTTGATAAATATTCATGTATCAAGTGAGAATCTCATAAATATTCCTTTTTTGAATAATTAATAGTAAAAAGAATATATTTCATTCTCACTTTAAATAAAAATCCATAACATGAATATTTAATTTAGCCTTTTTCAACAATTTCCACTTTATGGAAAATTTATGGAAATGATTTCCAAAATTCATGATTTATTCCATTTATGCATCTAAAATATTTCATGATATTTAAGAATAATTTTGATAATTTTCCGGCAGCATAACGACTGCAAATTCTTAGCCTTCTGCACGGAATTTAACAATATATAAACTAGCTTTCAACCACAATTTTGCATGATTTCAAAGCAACTCAAGTTTCCAATAATTTCATAAAATTAAACTTGATAAATCATGCAATTCATCATATCCATACAACTCACACACTTCCTCCTTACCTATCTAACGAAACCGAGCTTCCCAGTTGCACTTACCGAAATTCGTAATTCTCGGCTGCAAAATAATTTTATAAAAAATTATCAATATTTTTCCCTTTAATTTTAAGCCACTAACTTTCATAAAATGCAGCCATTAATGACACAGCATATGCACAACCAGTATAATTTACACTAGTGCTAAAACTGAACTTTCTCGGTTTAGCTCCGTTTTCGATTCCGACTTCATCGATCTTCCTCTTTCGATTTCTACTCTCATTTTCTACCATCAAACCATAAGATGCAGTATTAAATCATGCCCAAACAGCCATGGCCGAAATCCCTTCTTGAACACATTTCATGATTTTTCAACTCTTTTCCATACTTTATTGTTTTCAACCTTTAAGTTCTTGCTCACATGATTATCTCCTATCATTTTCTTGCATGAAACCATAAGGAGACCTACTTTCTCATGCCAACCGAAGCCCCTCTTCAATGGCTCATTTTTTATTTTTAACCATTTCATGATTCTAAGCTTTCTATTCATCTTATTCATGTTCCTTTAACCATTTCTCACCATTTTGGTATAATTTCCAGCATGATTTCCCTTTGACTCCCACCTACATCGAAACACCATTTTATCCTATCTTCGTGTTCTAAAAAGCTTCAACTAAAAAAAATGCTAGATCCATGTTTATTATGTTGCAAAACATAGGAATCTACCATTGAATATTAAGAAAACCATTAGAATATAGAAAGCTCACCTTGACCGAATCAACACTGCTCCAAAACAAAACAGTTTTCTGGTTCACGTCAGCCCTACCTTTCTCTTGGTTCTTAGATGGTATTAAGGTGGAGGAAAGGTGTATGGAGAAAGGTTAAATCATTGGATAGCAAGAGGATGAGAATTTGCTAAACAATCTTGGAAGAAACGAGAGAAAAACAGAGCAAAATGTGCAGCAAAACAGAAGAGTCGAGGAGCTACAGATTAAGTCGGCAAGAAGAAAGAAGTTTGCTGAAGTTTAGTTCCATTTAGTCTACTATTTATTTATGTTATCCAATAAGAGTTTGCCACCAATTGACCTACCCATTTCCCCATCATTTCTTGTCTCATAGAGCATTAAAATGTGCAGCAAAACTGTAGCAAAAAGGAACGGTTGTGACTCATTTTTCCTGCACGTTTTTTACTTATTTTGCCTCTTTTGTGTGCTCCAACCAATAGAAATTAGCCATATTTCCAAATATAAAATTTCCCTCTATTTAAATATCATTTATTTACATTTTATATTATTAAAATATCATTTCAAATTCTAATTTTCAGATTTATTTCTTTATTTATTTCTATACCTTCAATTCATTATTTAATATTTATTTCACCTCTTATACACTATATTATAAATCATAAATCCAATAAATCTAAATACAAAGTGAAAATCCACATTCAATATTTATTTAATTTCCACTATCAACGATTTACAAAAAATATGGTGTACAGTTTTATAAAATCGAGTCTTACATAAACAACCAAAGACCTTAATATATTGGTGTATAGGAAACGTGCTAAACAAAAGTTCAAAGGGTGTTCTATTATTGATGATTGGATAAGGTACTCTATTGATGAGATAAGTCGCATGAGCCACACAATCAGCCCAAAAACAAATTGGAAGTTTGGTTTGGAACTTTAAAACCCTTGCTACATTTAAAATATATTGGTGTTTTCTTTCCACCTTACTGTTTTGTTGTGGAGTAGAAACACAAGAAGTTTGATGGATAATACCTTTTGAGGCATAAAAATCAAACATCCTAAACTCTTGGCCTTGATCACTATGTATGTATTTAATCTTTGTATTAAACTGAGTTTCTACAAATGTATAAAAGTTCTGAATCATAGTTTTGACTTCAAACTTAGTTTTCATTAGGAAAATCCGAGTACCTTTAATATAATCATCTACTATGGTAAGAAAATATTGATAATCTGCTAGTGAAGGATAGCACTGTCAAAATGGGCTAAGGCCCGTTGGGCCAACCCAGCATGACCATGTTATTCAAGGCTTGGACCTTATTTTTGTAGCCCATTTAAGAAAGAGGGCTTTTGAACCCGGCCCATTTAGGCATGAGCCTAAATGGATTTAGCTCGGGCTTAAATGGGCCGGCCCGTTTAATTTTTTAATATTTTTAATTATATTAAAATTTTATTTTTATTTTAATTATTTAAATGTTTAACATTTTAGTCAAAGCAAAATATATAGAATTAATTCTATTTAGTATTACTAAATTACTTCAAGCCAACCTAATGACTCACAACCTCTTACATATGCTAGTTGGAAGGGGAAGAGTACATTTGCTTTGAGTGATGTAAGTTCATTTTTCTTTTTTAAGTGTATACTTTTTTTAAATCTCTTTCGTAATGACAATTAATTTATTTTGAAATGTTTAATGATATAGGCTTTCAAAAATTTGAAAATATTCAAGTGGAAGATCCAAAAACTCAATTAGATCTTTATTTGGAAAATCTAAAATGGGTCACATGGTTGAAGATTTAAATGTGTTGCAATGGTGGAAAGATCATAAGCCAAGATTTTCAGAGCTTGCAAGTATAGCTTGTGATATCTTGAGAATTCCAATAACAATGGTGGCATCGAAAAATTCTTTTAATGTTGGTTCTCATGTTTTAAATAAGTATCGAAGTTCTCTAGATCATGAGAACGTAGAAACTCTCATTTGCACCCGAAATTGGATTCTTGGTTTTAAAGGCAATGTTATTAATTAGTTGACAATTTTTAATCAATTCATAAGTTTAATGCTTGTGAGTTCTTATGTTGTTCTTTATTTATGTTTGTAGATGGCAAAGTTGAAAAAGAATTGATTGAATGTGATTGACATTATGGAGAAGATGGATGGACATGAATCTATTTATCATGTTTTTTATTTTTAATATTATTGAGACATGTTTTTCAATATTTAGGTTTGCTAAAACAATTTATATTATGCTTGTTAGACTATTAATATGTAATGTTCAAATGATGTTAAAGACTTGATGGATTTGATTTGAATTTATTTTATGTTTGTTTAATATTTATTTCAAATTTTATTTTGTTTATTTACTAAAAAATGGGATTTTAATATAAATTTTAATTTTTTAATTTCTTATATGAGTAGGCCCATTTAAGCCTGTTAGCCCTTAGGGCTGAATATGGGCTTGCATTTTCAAGCCCATTTAACAAAAATGGCTTTTCGGCTCGGCCCATTTATGGCCTGACCCGTCAGGGCCGGCCCATTTTGACAGCTCTATTGAAGAAGATGGACTAGGTCCTGAAATATCAACATGAACCAATTCAAAATAGGAATTAGTGACATTGGTACTAATGGGAAATGGTAATCTCTTTTGCTTTGCATAATGGCAAACATCACAAGCTTTATTATCTTCAACAACATGCACAAAAGTATCCAATGAACGTAAAAGCTTAATTCTAGAGTTTGAAGCATGGTCTTGTCTAAAGTGCTAGATATTTACTGGTGAAACAGAGAAAGAATTACAAGAAACAGTATAAGATCTTAGTGCAGAAGATATTAGCTGATATGAGCCATGAATTTTCCTAGCAGAACCAATTATCTTCTTATTGCTTTGAAGGTCCTGAATGAAACACATTCGAGAAGAAAAAATCAAAGAACTAGAATTTTGAGAAGTTAATTGACTGAGTGATATTAGGTTATGTGAAAAAGATGGTACATAGAACACATTTTTAAGAATTAGATCAGGAGAAAGTTGAATTGTACCAATATGTGAGATAATAGCCTTATAATTGGTCGGAAGTCTGACATACACATTATCGATAGGTTTATAACAAGAATAGGGCTCAAGAGAACAAGCAACATGGTCTGTTGCTCCTATATCAATAATCCAAATAGGAGAAACAGAACAAGGAAATAAACTCGCCATGTAGAAAAATTGGTTGTCAAGGTATTGATAGATGAGTTGGTTTCTTGTTGAGAAGTCTAAATGAGATTAAGGATTTTGTTATATTGTTTTGAGGTGAAAACAAGCTTACCAATAAGCTGCTACTATTGATCCAAGGCAGTAGAACCAAGAATACTCTTCTAAGAAATTTACTGTTATACTCCTTCAAACTGATTAACAAGTATTGCTCTCATCTTGAACTTAAAACTAGGTGGATAACTGTGTTTCTTGAAGCACTTGTCCATGGTATGACCATAAACTCCACAATGAGAGCATTGAGGTCTACTTTTAGAATTGAATTGGTCTGCTTTTAGAATTTAATTATGCTTCCTTGTTGTAACCAGAATGGCCTCGATTGAAGAATGTTGTCAGTTCAGAATGTTACTGAGTGATATTACCACCAAACTGTCTTTCATGTAAAATCACCAATGCAAAAACCTTGTTTATGGAAGGAAGAGGTTCCATAAGCATGATTTGGGAGCGAACGGTTGCAAAATTATCATTGAGGCCTCATAAGAATCGAATCACATAATTAGACTATTGATAAGATCTAACTGTAGGCAGAGCATCACAAACACATTTTACATCACAAGAGCAAGAAGGAATTAGTCTTAGATTCATCAACTCATCCCACAAGGTCTTGAGATTGGTAAAATATTCAATAACACTAAGTGTACCTTGATAGAAATCATAAATCTCCTCTTGAAGCTCTGCTATTCTGAAAGAACTGCCTTGTGCAAATTTGTCCTTAGGCTCCTACCACACTTTAGCTGCAATATCAAACCAAATAACACTTTGAGCTATGGAAGGACTCAATGATCGAATCAACTAAGAAAGAACCATTGTATTACAGTGCTCCCAAGCAAAATAAAGAGGCTAATTTGGATATGGAGGAGGAATAAAACCATCAACAAATTTCAATTTATTCTTAGATAGTAACGCCATTTTCATGGCGCGAAGCCAAGAATGGTAATTGGATCTATTAAGAGGTGAAGACACCAAGATCAAAGCTAGATTTTCATTTGAGTGTAAGTAGTAAGGACTAGCAAGTTGATCCTCTAGTTGTTGAAGTGGTTGAGTCATTATACAGATTGTTTGGTAGAAAAGAAAAACAAGAAATTGATCTAGAAAAAGAAGGAAAATAATGGAGAAGATGAGAAGAAAAGAAGCGACGATTAACGCTCTGATACCATATTACGATGCTCTTAAATTGAGAATGAGTGAATCATCTGGTTGATTACTCAATGATTGTACAAGAGTTTATATACACTTGAGCTAAAGAAGCCACTGGAGAAAAATGAATAACTAACTAACATCCTAAACTAACTCACTGTTCAAAATACAACTGACCAAGAAACTATAAATAAGCTACGAATTGTTGCTAAAGTTATCTAAAGCTGGGGTAGATATATCTGGTAATCCTTCTTTTAAATGAGGCTCAAGTGCTTTATCATGTGGCTATGTAGCTGTTGTGATAGAAGGCATCTTATAATGAAGAGCTTGATCTGAAAAAGAAGTCATTCTAAACTTCAATGGTTGAATTTTTGTTCGAATGTTGCATTTGTGGCAGTGGGAATTTGTTGGTTATAATTCAAGCATTACAATTAATGAACACAGAGAGTTAAAAAATGAGAGATACTGTTCTTCATTGTGTACCGTTCAAAGAGAAAACAACTGATTGGTAATTGGATGTCGTCAAGCCCGAAGAGCTTGTGCCACGTTTGTTTGAAATGCTACAACTATTGAGTGAAAGACAGAAAGTCTATTAAGAGAGAGTAGTTTAACATTTAAACCTTTTTCGAGCTAATACCAACCAATATTGAAATTCAAAATGTCTTGGAGTTCAAATAAAAGACCTTTTAAGTACAACAAACACACCATAAGAATTTGACTATAGTGCAAAAGTTCCTCCCAGTCAAAATATCAGAACCTTCCTTGTATTTGGATCCAAAGTTGTGTTATTAAATTGTCTAGATGAAGTTATAAAGTTAACCTGAGAAAACATCCCAGTAGATATATAGAACTTGACACTTCAAATTTAAAATCGTGTTTTGAATTTTTAATTGATTATTAAATGTGAAAAATATGAATTTTATAAAATGATAGTTGATTTTTATATTTTGATGATACGATTGAGGGTATTTCATGATTTGTTCTTAAATCTTCTCCTTAACTACTTTTAAAGGCATCGATCTAATGCATTCAAGTTTTTTCTGAAATGCTGCTGGTCACAAAAATTGCACTCCACTTGACAAAAAAATGGGTTCCTATTAATTTTAATCAATTAAATTAATCGTTGTGAGAGATGATTATATCTCATTAAACACATCATAAGGATAATTAACTGATTAATATTATATTTACAGATCTCTCTCCAAAGTCAACCCTTTATAGTAAGGCCTCGGCCAATCAATTGTAATTGAAGTGCTTTCAAAGCTCCTAATGTAACTAATCTTAATTAATTAAATGCGTAGATTTCTTACACCAAAAGAAAAAAAAAAGCGTAGATTTCTTATGGGGCAGAGTTGCTAAAATATCGCTTCCCGTGATATGCCGTGCCGTCACAGCTATTGGCTCTTGCTCCAGTTGTTTATTGACCGCAAAGAATAAAATGCAATAAAACAAGAAACAATAAATTATTTGCATGTAAATCCATGAACTATATTTAGCATACTTTAATCCATAACTCTGCTAAAGAAAAATTTAATTATACACAAAAATATCACAAAATTAAAATAATAAACAAATAAATAAGGACAGATCCAAGTTCAGCTGTACTATATCTGAATTATGGTTCTATGGACTTTGAACAAGTATGGAATTCATACAAATTAACAATTTCATTACATATCGTTTTCCTTCTTTTTTCATGAGAAGAAAAATAAGATGATCATCACAAACAAAAACAAAAATAGATTAACATATAAGAGGGAAGAGGAGAAAAGGAAAAAAAAATGAAAAAACCTCAATGGTGCAGGGGGTTTGGACCAGTAGGAACAAGTCGCTTTTCTACTCCGTAGCGCGGATCGATCTCATTGCCGGAGGGTTCAGGCTGAACATCGTCGCCGGGAACGTGTCTCGGACGATGTCGCCGATGATGCTTGCGATGATGTAGAAATGGAGTGAAGTCAAAGTTGGTAGCCAAGATTTTCCTGCTGCTTAAGGTATGATGAGAAATTGACACACGGTGGCTGATATTGATGCTGTTAATATCCTTGGAAAATAAATTGCACCAGCCAATGAATAAAAGCAGCAGAGAGAGCCAAAGAATGGTACTAAAAAGATGTACACCACTATTTTTAATGGCCATGGCTTGAGAGAGGGTTGAAGAAGAGAAGAGTTTGCATGGAGAGAAAGAAGTGGGAATATTAGACAAATTAAGAAGAGAGATGAATTGCAAGAATGGGACTTAAAATTTGGCGATATAGGAGGTGGGAGAGTGAGAAGTGGGAGCTAGCTTTGGGTTGCTTCCATGGTAAATTTTATGGTAGTTGTTAGAGGGAAGAAGAGAGAGAAGAGAGAAAGAAGGAGAAAGGGAAGGTCCAGCAGATGCGGAGAGGAGGGCGGAAAATTGTCGACCATTCTTCATTTCTTCAACCAATGAAACTTCCTTTGCGTTCAAGGAACATAAGGCCATTAAAAGCACAGATTGTCAAACCTTGAATTATATATTGGGATGACCAAATATGAGAAACCGTGACAGCACCCCTTGCATCTTCAATATTAAATTCAGCTAATTGCTAAATTATAACTAGCCCGTTGATTTTGTTTTAGCTACTAAAGTCTTTTAGATGCTACAATTTACGAGAATGATTATTTCCTGAAAATTTTTCATCTCCATAAATCTCATTTATTCATCTTATTAGGATTTCATTTTGTCCCCTGATAATGTCCTCTCCATCCTTGCATATAGTTTTTCCACTTATGGAAGTAAAAGAAAAAAAAAAACCTTATTAAACCAATGCTTATTGGTCATTCCATGTAAAACATTGATAGATCTTTCCTTTTAAGTGTCAAAAGAAAAAAAAAGTCAAGGGTTTGGTTTCAAATTTCTATGTTTCTATCCCACGAGGAAAAGAATTTTAATTTTGTTTTCTGTTAATTACAGAAAAGAAAAGGAAAATGAAGTTGGGAAATGCAGGATATGCTTGCTGTGAAGATTCACATTATAGCTACATGTTTTTTCGTTTCTTTTTTCATTTTGAAATGATCACTGACATAACAGTTAAATCCAAAGAGTTTGATCAATGGCATAAGGTCTCACTAAATTTTTGAGTGAGGACAATCTATAACGAAAGGTCTTGTATTTAAATGCTTATCAGGTCAAATTTCTTTGGGTTAGTGCCAATCACGTAGCAAAAATGAAAATTAATTTTATATCTAATGTGATACAGGAACAACTCTTGATTTACACGATCCATATACATAGTCTACCTATCTCTCATCCAAAGTCAATTAATTTTTCAGTCATTTAAAACATTTTTAATTTGCATCACTGGCGACAAAATTTGAAACGTTGACCCTAGTTAGCAACTCAAAAATGTAATATTTAACCCAAAAAAATTAAAGATAAAATAATTATATATAGTCTAAACTTAAATCCCTAAATACACGTTACACGGCTGTCGAAGGGTGCATATGTTTCACAGCATTAACAGTCTGGATTAACTTTAAAAACACATTACTGAATTTTGTTAATTATAGGAAGGGGTACCCAACTTGGCGGACAACTCCTAATGTTCACACAGAAAATCTTCATTTGAGTTATAATTAACCGACATTCAAATATTTAACTAAAAATTTAAGCATCTGAAACTTGTCCTTCTATCTCCCCTAGGCCATGGCATATGTAGTTAGTTGACTTTAATTTTACAACAATTGAAGGAATCAAGCACACACGTTTGGAAATATGTTCACCACGCCAAGTTGCATGGGAGGGAAACAGTTCTTTTCCCTTATGTTTTGTAGGAAAGAAGGGAGCGGAAGGGAAAAAAAGTAGAAGAAAAAAAAAACTTTTTCATTGTGTTTGCTAGCAAAAATAGAGTGAAAGAAATTAGATTAGGGTTAAACTTGTAAAAAAATATATATTAACATAAGTTAAATGCATGTTTTCCTCTCACATTTAAAAAGATTGGATTTGAAGAAAAAATAGTTCCTAAGGCTTTGAAATCTCAAATTCAAGTTTTATTATGTGTGAGCCTGATTTTAGTCTAACTATATATTAATTCTGTTAATTGGAATTATTTATTAGTTTATTTAATTTGAATAAAGTGATTTTCATAATTATAAGTTCTATAAACTTTCCTATAATATGCGGGTGATTAGGATTGTAATTTGTAACTTTCAATAAAAATATAATTCTCAAAAATAAAATCAAGGCTCATCATCGAAAAGGATTGAATTTGAAGAAAAAAAAAGTGCAAATTCGACTATTTTCTTTTTCTCTTCCTGTGTCTCTCTTACCAAACAAAGAAAAGAGTGAAAATCTAGTTTTTTCTTCCACCCTATTTTCTTCTTCTTTCACTCCTACTAAGTACGACACTCTCTTAATATGATCTTAAATTTTTTTTCTTTCTCCTTTTTTATAGAAAATTTATTCTTATCAGTATATCAAACTCCAAATATTTTTCACGCTTTTAAAAACTTGAAAATCCTTTCTTTTTGGATTTTCTTCCTATAGTGTGTCTTCTACTAATAGAAAGTGACACTATTTCTTTGTCCTCCAGACATCATTTTAATTTTCCTAGGGCAACTTGCAATTCTATGTTGTAACTGACATATTAGCTAGATATATGTATACTTCCTTTTGGACATAATAAATTCAATCTAAAAATGGTCGGATCATGATCACTTACATTGACAGAGGATTTAAACAAATTAAACTTTAAGGATATTTATTCTTTGTAATTGGTTGGACCTTAATTTGTTTTACAGGTCAATGAGAAGCTGGCCTGGTCTTAGTGGTAAAAAAAAGGAAATTAGAATTTTGAGGTAAGTTTGATCCAACATTATATGAGATTTATTCGAGATTACATATTGATTTGTTGGTTTAAATCAAATTAAATTGATTGCTTATATAATATGATTTAATATTTTTTATGTTAATAAATAATATTTGAAAACCATCCTATTTTATGAAATGGTTAATATTTAATAATGCCATATAATTAATTTATGAAAGTGGCTTGAAACTAAGATGGATCCACAGTCCACACATATGATACATGAATACACTGGGACAAAGATCCAGCATGGTTGTGGCTGCTTACTGGTCACGCTAAATCCAAGGCCAAGAGCAGGTTGAACTAACACCACAGTGCACATATTTCTCTTGTTAACCCAAATTAGACTCAACTTAACCTTATCCTCCGAAAGTGGGGATTGGACTTTGAATGCCATTCGCATAATGAGAGGCTCTTGTCGGATGCATCATTTTTATCTCATCTCATCTCATCTCATCTCAGCTTACGTCTCCACTTCACGCCACGTGGGAGGCTCTTGATTTACCAATCCTCAAGCTTTGATTGATTTTTCTGATGTTGACTATCCATTATTTGAAAGCCAACTATTTCCGGATACAATGCAACCCTTTTAAGGCAAAAATGTCAAAACAGGGTTGTTGGCCACCACCAACTTCTTGACATTTGAAAGTCAAACCTCCCACCCAAGACACAGGTGGGATTTGTGCACCATGGAAATTATAGTACCATCTTCTTCAGATTAGACAAGAAGGGATGATTACTTTAGTTGGAATAATTTTTTTCAAGTTTAAATTAAACTTGCTCAAGGTTCAGGTTATCTATCTAAGTCCAAAAGCCTATTAGATATTTGATCGATTTAGACAAAAATATTGGATATTTTAACGAGCTTTGGCAAAATTTTCAGACTCGATTAAAAAACGAGCCGAGCTTGGGTTTGACTCTTCGAAACCTGAGTCCAGCCCGGCCTAATTCGAACATAAATAAAATTAAAGTTTTTTAAAATATATTAACTAAGTATATTGTAATCATATTTACAAAAAATATTATTGATTAATAAACATGATTTTATATATTTAATATGGAAATTAACGTGCCAATTTTGACAAGTTAAATTAAACTTCAAAAGGACTAAACGAAAAAAATAAATAAACAAAATTAAGATAATCGAAAAATAAGTAAAATAATATTTCGATGAGTCAGGTCAGGCTTTAGGCTTGCAATATAAAATAAAAACGAGCTTGGACTAAAAGTCAAGCCCAAATTTTCAGGCCGAGCTAGTCTTAGACTTATATATAAACCGTTATTATATGTCTTAAGCCCAGCTCGAACCCAACCTGAGCCCACCCATGATCAGGTTTAGTTTAAATCCTTTGTTTGGGATTTCTTTTTTGACTCAAATGTTTGTGTAACTAATATTAGTTTTCCTTTCCCATTAGACTAGTGGGGAAAAAATCTATCACCTAAAGTATTTAACTTTAAAAAAATAAAATTTATATTAAAAAAGAACTTTTTTCAAAAAGAAAATTTAAATCTTAATTAAAAAATTTATAATAATAAATATTTGTTAGTAAAAAATTTTTAATAAATTTATATGAAAAAATTATAAATTTAAATTATACTTATTTTAAAGAAAATTACGATTGATCAATAAAAAAAATTATTTTATCCTGCTCTTAATTTTACACACAACAAAAATATATAAAAATCATCTTATTTTATTCTTAATCATTGTATGCAACATAACATAAGATATGATGGTATAATCTAATCTAATTTTATCTATAATATTATACTATTCTATCCTATCACTACTAAATTTTTGTCCAATACCGATGGAATTATTTCATTGGTAAATACTAATAAAATACTGACAGAACGCCGAATTTTACCGAAGGGATGCATTTCCATTGGTAAATAAGAGGTAGAAATATAAAAAAAAAGGCACGTGAATTTTCGTTGGTATTTCCGATGGTATAGAATTTACTGACGGAATGTTGACGAAAATTTCATCAATAAAAATATTTATTTTTCATAAAATAATACTAAAAATATTTGTAATAATTTATAAATTATTTTTTTTGAGTTACCAATGGAATTTTCATCGGTATCTTGTTAGTAAATCCAATTAAATTCATGGTGCCCAAATTTATTCAGCATTTTTTTCTGCTTTTTTTTTCACTCCCACTTAGAGGTGGCAAATGGGCGGGTCGGATCGGGTTTGGGTTGGATCATTTTTGATCGGATCATTTCGGGTTAAGAAAAAATCGGATCATTTTGGATTCGGATCATTTCGGGTTCAGATAAGGTCGGGTTTGGGTCAAGGAAAATCGGTCTATTTCGGGTTTGGATCATTTCGGGTTCGGATAAGGTCGGGTTTGGGTCAAGAAAAAATCGGTCTATTTCGGATTTGGATCATTTCGGGTTCGGATAAGGTCGTTGACTTTTTTAGTCAATTCGGGTTGGTCGGATTTGGATTCGGGTCGATTTGACAGATTTATTGGATTAAGCTTTGGTCATCTTGATGTAATTTATTTGATATAAAAATCAACTGAAACCATATTTCTAAGAACTACAAAACTCATGAATATAAAATTGTCTTCTTACATGACCTATAGTACAATTGGGATTGAAATAATCAAAATATTTAATAATCTGTATGATAGTTTTCTTTATAATATATTTACCAATATTCATAAATTAATTACGTTTTTTTCATTTTATTTTTATTATCTACAATAATCAAAAACTTTTGAATCAAAGTGATTTAATAATCCATACTAAATATTATAAAACAATACTATATATCTCTTTAATTTAGTTTGATTTTTTATAGAATAATTAGAGACATTAGTGTAGATGATATAGCTTCTGTACTCTATTATAGATTAACCATTAAATAATTATACATTATATTCAAATGAATGCAATATAAAAGCGAATATTTAAATTAAACTATATTAAAATATATATAACACTCATATTATTGAAAAAAATTATATTTTTACTATATTAAAATACTTTGATATTTAATTTTAACATTTAAATATTTATTAATAATATTAAATTTAAGTTTGAATATTTTCAGGTTTGGGTACATTTGGATTCGAATCAATTTGGATTCGGGTCAATTTGGGTTTTGATCAATTTGGGTTCGGATCAATTCGGGTTCGGATCAATTCGGGTTCGGATTAATCTAAATTCGGATGAATTTGGGTTCGGATAAATTCGGGTTTGGATCCGGTCGGGTTTGGATCAATGTAAATTCGGATAAATTTGGTTTCGGATCAATTCGGATTCGGATCGGGTTGGATTTGGATTGTTGACTTTTTTAGTCAAATCGGATCGGTCGAGTTTGGATTCAGGTTAATCGGGCGGATTTTTCAGGTTGGGTCAACTTTTGCCACCTCTACTCCCACTTGACCCATTCTTCCACCTTTTTCACACTCTCCCTCTGTCTCTACCATTTTTTCCGGCATCCTAGTGTTCCTCAATGTTCCCGATGGTTCCTGGCACTCTCTCTCCTTCATGAATCTCTCTCTCCTCTTTACCAAGCCCATTCGCTTATGCTTTTTTCTCACTCACTCGACCTCCCTTTTTCCTCTTCCACACACATACTCTCATTTCCAGGTATTGTATATTTTTTTGGATAATTATTACATACACTGACAGTGTAGTTTTTTTACTCCACAAGCAGCGTTAAGATCATGACACATGTCCTGTTTTATTTATTTTAATATTTTTATAAGACACATGTCATGATCTTAACGTTGCTTGTGGAGTAAAAAAACTCCACTGTCTGTAATAATTATCCTATTTTTTTGTTAGAAACTTAGGGTTGTTGACGTATATTCATGTTGTTGAACAAAACTTAAGGTTGACAGAAATATATGTTGAAAAACAATACTTATGTTGACTGAAACTTATGTTGTTGAAAAAAAATACTTGATAAAAACATATGTTGTTGAAAATTTTTTTTTATGTTAATAGAAACTTCTGTTGTTAAATAAAATATTTATTCTTGTAATGTTTAGGTCTGTAAATCTAATCGCTAAACACAAAATCTAAGAGTCAACACTAATCATTCTTCCTAGATGTGATAGGTCACCTCTTCAAAATTATAAACATGTTAAGCCCCACTAAGGGTTCCTAATAGGGTTAAGGATTGGTCTGCATTCAAAATTTAGGTCTGAGTGTATGGTTTCGCGAGGAAAGATTAACACCCTCAAAACGTTTATCCTAGAATTATACCAACGTATTGTTAAGTCTTCTAAGTTTGTAGTAACAACCTCGAAAGTAAAATTGTGAACTAATTTTTTTCCCTTTACTAATAAGATTTGTCGATGCATAATGTAGGTCTCGATTATCAAGTAGGTTACTACATGACTCACTTTAAGGCTATTTGCCTACGGTCCCAATCTAGTTATCTCATGATGTGTGCCATTACTTGTTAAGAAGATCATGGTTCTCCAGTATACTTATATAACATACTTAGCTATTATCATGGCACAATCTCTACTTGTTCATCAAATATAACCTTTTCATCATTCAAAACATCATTAAACAAAATACATGTAGATTCCAACTTATTTATACCATAAGGTCTTACAAGACTAATATTTACAACCAAAAGTCCTTATTTTACATCTTAACTATACAATTACTGTGTAGAAACATTTCCAGAATATAAACAAATATAACGTCAAGGTTATACCTAAAAAATAACCAAAGAAGGTTTAGAGGACGTAGTCAACTCCAGCCCACAACTCTCAAGTTCGATCCTAACCGAGTGTGATAACCACAATTTTTTCTAAACCATATATGAACTCAACGAGTAATTTAAGTGAACATAATGTAATGGTGTAATTGTGAGATTTTCAAATTCAAGATTTTGGTCATATTTGCAAGATTGAAATCCTTGAGATTAAAGTGAAATGTGCATTAATACAATATATACAAGGAACACTAAGTGAATACGAAAGTAATTGTAATTCTATGCTTGAATCGGATTACAAACATGTGTAAGCCAATCTAAAAGCACACAATATGCATGCATGCAACGTACATATGTACATATACAAATACATATATAAATAAAGAAGTGAAAATAAATAATAAAATTAGAAAATAAGTTGGATGCGTCTAAATAGATACATAAAATATAAACACATAAGAATGAATATATATTTTCATACAAACGAATATGAATACATGAACACATAGATGATATATATATCTACATATATATATATATATATATGAGTATAGGATAAATTTATATAATGAAAAGGTATACAGATATATGTAGATATATCTTGTAATATAACTATTTTATATTAGTATATAATGAAGGAAACCGAAACAAACATGCAACAGAATTTAAATCATTCGGACTCCATCGGGATCGATTCGGAGAGTTGCCTGATTAGGGTTTCGAGATTTTACCTAATGTTTTCTCTGATTTTCTGTCGTTGGTCGAGTCACAAGCAACAACTTTTCGTTCCTGCCTCTATGGTATCCACACGAACGGATCTCACGACTCTTGAACATCTCACGATCAGAAGCCTTAAAGAGCGTTTTTTTATTTAACCGAATTGCTAGCTTCGATTAAAAGAATATTTTGTTTTGTTTGAAAGAAGCTCTAAAACCACAGAGAACAGGTTTCTCTTTTCTGTTTAATTGTGCGGCTCTGTTTTAGAAAACACAAAACATCCTTTTATAGGCAGTAAATTTTACCCTAAAATTTACTGTCAAACAGAACTCTAATCCTACTTAGAATAGGATTAGTTATATCCTTAATCCAATTCAGAATAGGATTAGTTATATCCTTAATCCAATTCAGAATAGGATTAATTAAGCTCCCCATTGATCCGTTCTAAGTGTGCGACCCAATAGGTTCTCAAAACAATGGCAATGACAAAATTATCACAGGCAATGAGCGGTATCTAGCAACACATCATTGCTACCCATGTAACGAGAATGTCAATGACTCGATATAACCTTACTCGTGATAGATGTTACCGTGTAGTCTAATCCCTTTATCCTTTGATGTCTTGATTAGACACAAGTCATGGAATGTGTCACACTTGTATAGTCTAATCAGCGTTTCTTGATTCCTGAGTTGACTAATTAAACAAATAAAATCAATATCTCATATTGACTTATTCGAGCACGGCCATGCATTTCTTAGTCTCACTCTATCAAAGGGCCCAAGACATCACTCTTGTTATATAAGAGGGATAAATCCTATCTTGATCACTCAACATCCCTCTACTTAGATCAAGGCATACCCAATTACTACCTTTATAGTCCATCCTGTTACGAATGACATCTAGCAGCATTAAAGTATGCAATTCTCTATGTTGGGATCTCTGATGATCTCAAGTCAAAGGATCACATACACCATCATCACTATGAGAATCGCTTATGACACTCATATAACAATCTATGTAGCGTTCTCATGAAGGGTCGATCCAGTACATAGTTCTCTAACATGTACCTATGTGATGACTTGATATCCTATATCCATGACAATAGTCATCAGTCAACCACATACTAGTCTTATCGTATCATTATTATCCTAGTTCACAATAATACTTAACTAGGGATATTTTAAGAATAGTGTGTTATTACTATTCTAAGGACATTATCATATAAGATTACATTACGCAGTTATAAGACAAATATAATAATGAACTATAATAAATAAAATGTCATGATACATAAAAAAAATGCCAAAGTCAATCATCTAATGAATGGTTCTAAGGGCATAATCCAACATATAAGAATATTATAATACATAAAAAAATAAAATAAAATAAATAATATAAATATCATTCACAGTCCCACCAACCCGTCACTTTTCAAAACTACCTCCCCATCATCTTCCTATATTCTTTTATTTTTATATTGTACTTTCACTATTTTAAATGCTCAAAACACTAAACTTTCCTCTGTCTCTCACTTTCTCTCTCTTGTACCTTCTCTTGGTCATGCATCCTCTACCTCTCTCACTCATTCTTCCCTTCTTCGTCTCCTATCTATCGTAACATCCACCTCACGCCTTTGCTACTTTCATCCATGCCACCACTACTGTGTGAAGAATAAAGGGAATCGCAAGGGAAGCTACTGGAAAACCAAGGCTATGAGAACTGTTTCTACTAGTACTGGACATGTGTTGCTGTAAAATTATTAATTAAATTCTATGTATTTTGTAAATTATAAGTAAATGTGATGTGGGCCCCACTTGATTTATAGTGCTCGGATGTACATGAGATTGGTAAAACAGTGTACGAAGGATTTAATAAATATATTGTGAAAATTTTGAGCTTAAAATATCATATTTAAATTATTTTAGGGAAACGTACAAACAATTTAGAAAATGACAATTAAGGATATAGCCCAGTGGCATTTTCGTAAATTGTGTCCAAACTAAAATGAATTTGGATGAAGTAAAAATATCATGATATTCTACATAAAAATAAGTCCAAGGCTATGTCAATAGATTTATCAAATAGGTGGTTAAATATGAAATTTACACGAGCGGCACATTAGGGGTAATTTCGTAATTTCACATTTTTGATGAAGCATGCATTGACGAAACCACCATAATTCATCATAATACATCCAATAGGAATTTCTGGTGATGAAATCCGAATTTTTTTAGTGCAATTACATTGTTATAAAAATTATAGAAGCAAAGGTAAAATTGTCCGAAAAATCTCATAACTAGGGGCATTTTCGTTTTTTTACCCCCTTCTAGAAGACTCTTCATATTTCTTCTTTGCTTGGCCAGCCACTATTCATCATCTCTTCCAAGCCATCTTCACGCCATTACAGAAGAAAAGAAAAGAAAAGAAACCAAAGAAAAACCTTATTAAATCTTCACTTTCTCATCAAAATTAAAACTACAAAATTGTTCTACTCACTCTCCTCTCTTCATCTATACCCATTGTTCTTGAATAATTGACAAAAAAAAAAGAGAAAGGAGGATAGAAAGTTTCGGCCAAGGTACCTATCTCTCTATACATTATGTTTCTTTTAATTTCAATGGTGAATTTTAGCATTTCTAAGTGTGTTAAGCATGTTTATGGCATTGGTTTGAATTAAATCAAACTAAATAAAAATGTGCCATTAAAGGGGGTTTCGACCAAGCATGGGATCTCATGTATTCATGTGATTTCATGTATGAAATTGATGCCAAAATGATGCATGAACATGGTTAAGCATGAATGTGATGTTAGTTTGTTGAAAAACAATTAATTTGGCAAGGAGATAGATTCGGCCATGGCAAGGGGACATGCATTCATGGTTGCATTTCATGAGTTTAATATGCCATGAGATTGTAGAAATTTCAAGAAATCTACCGGTGCAATCAGATTTAAATTCCAACTTAAAATAGAGAAGTTAGGTTTTACTACCAGTAGAAATTATACTAAATAAATATAATGTGGCTGCAATTAAGTATGAAAAGTAGCTTAAAAATAAATATTAAGTGAGCTAATATTTTTGGTAAATTTATTTGCAGCCCAGGAGAAATAGTCTACGTATGGTGCTAGCGAGAAGCTCGATAACGCAAGATAGATAAGGGATTAGTGTGTAGGCCTTAGGGATATTATGAATGCATTTTTTTATGAGAATAATTTTATGAGAATATTTTGATACTCAATTGCCTTGGAAACTGTGAAATTTGTGGTTTTCGACTGAATTATGAACTGTGTTGAAGTTAGACTTGGCAATTCGTGTTCATAATTCATTTTCGTGTCATGTAAAACTGTGTTTGTGTCGTGTAAAACACGAAAAATTCGTGTTGACAAGGAAAACTCAAAATGTTATTTTTAGCTTTTACCATATTCATATATTAATTTTACTTAATTTTAACCCCGTGTCATCTCATGTCATTTATTCATATCGTGTTCGTGTCGTGTCTGAGATTGTCAGGTCTAGTTGAAGTGTAGGAAGGCTAGGCAAATAGCAGTCATTATGCTGTCAAATTTTCTTAGAAAATAATGTAAAAATATCATGAAATATTTTAAACACATAATTATGTGATTTCTAGCCTTGGAAATTAATTATTTAATATTTTTCATAAATTGTGAATTTATAGAACAATAATATTTAAATGTTTATGAAAAAGAATTTTATTGAAATAAAGTTACCGATGTGTCTTAAATGTGTTTTATAGTGAAATGAAGTGTTTACGAAAATTATTATTGAAATGTGAATATTTTACAAACTGTTTTATGAAATAGTGTATTACGTGAATTATTTACCTTGAAAGGATTCAAATCATATTGTACAATTAAATATTCCAATTTTATATATTAATTAAAGTTTATTATTTATCACTATTACTATTCAAGTGTTAAAAGCATCGTAGACAGCCCAACCGTAATTTATGTATAAAATGTGTGTTATACTGTACATTTGAACTGTTACATATGTCATTATATACAATTAAAATCATTTGTAATAAATTAATTGCACTTATATCATGTAAAACATTTATTTAAAACATTATCACTTTAGTCACTAGCGTTTTTAATTCAATTAAAACAATCGTTAAAACTATCCTTTCAATTTAAAACCATTCAATTCAAAAATCAATTCAACTTTAAATCACTCAGTGAAGAAAGCTAGCATCCAAGATTCACATGCCAATATCACAATAGGAATTAGTGTACCCGCGTACGGTCCAAGTATCCAATCCTAAGCCCTTCATATTAAACACTACAATGGCCATTGTGAAATAAATTGACAGTGCTCACTAATCAAGTGCCTACTGTGGGTGCTACGAACTTAACTAGAGTCTCGTAGCTATTACACTCAATAGGTTGCATAATCATCAAGAAGTAACAATCTCAAAACAATTTCATTTATATTTATAAAATCACGATAAAAATCATTTGCATATAATTTATCTTCAGTCAATCCATAATCATATAAAAAAAATAAATATTATATTTAGTAGTAAAAGAATTCAATAAAAATTTATTAATGTAGAAGTTAAATATCCAAAAGAAGTGCACTTTAAAACCGTAACGCTAGACATTTAAAACTGTTAAATAATGTACGTGACATGAGTAATGCACCTATGCATGATTTATGTATGCAAACACATCATTATTTCAATTTAATCCTATACAATTTTCACCACATTTACTTGATTCTTTCATTACGACCGTTAAATTACCATTTGATTTCCAAAAGTTCATAATTAATTTTAAGACATTTCTTTCGATTCGTTATATATGGATTTTTTCACACTTAAGAAACATATATAAAAGTACGTACTATACTACTATATGCAGATAAAATAAAATAAAATAAAATAAACTTATTTTATTTGTTATGAAAAATGTATCAAATGTGAATATTAAAATGCATAAAAACATTTAACTTCTAGCGGTGTAATAAGGGACGTTTTAGGAAAGATACTATAATCGGCCAAGTAACCAGATAGAGTATGAGAGGATATTTTGAAGTACCTTTCGTATTTCGATCCCTAATTCCGACTATAGGGAATAGGCAGTTGACGATGAAATAGATAAACAGTATAAAACATTTAATAATTTCATGTAATTTCTAATCGATAACAGTATATAAAACAATTCCATAAAGCAATACCAGTATGAAATTTTCATAAACAGTACAGTAGCATTTCAAAATCATGATGTAAAGCAATATTTTTCATAATTTCACTTAGTACAGTAAAAGCAATTCATTTGAAAATCATCATTAATAACCATTCGATTTAAATTAATTCATTTTATCACACACCGTCCAAATCATTTGAAAAATTCAAATTGTCAAAACCCGTGACCACATTTCTCACCTTATTGTACACAACTTAACCGGTTGGGTTGTCCGTGATACTTCACTTGTACTGACTGTTAAACAATTTTACATAACATTGTTTATATTATACACATCCCTCATCGTAATTAATCAGATAAGTAGTACTGTTGACATGTCTAAATACAAAAAATAAATGATCATACCTCAAATAACTCAGTCGGTCTGTCACATTTTCCTTCGTGTACAGCTGGGATCTACAATCCACTGAACTCACAATCATCAAAACCTGAAATGTTTAAAATTAAGGGGTGAGCAAAACCACGGCTCAGTAAGGGAATTATATGCCTCACTTGATACTCAGCTTCCTATATGCTGAAAATCTTTTTCATTTTTCCTATGGGCTCTAGGCTCGCATGTAGGAAGGATACTACAGTCGGCTAGGGATCCGGATGGAGTAAGGAAGGTATTTTAGAATACCATACTTGTTCCGGAACCTAGAAGCAACTGTAGAGAGAGATTTTCATTTATTTTTGAATTAATAAATCCTTTTCTTTTTCATTTCATAACCTTTTCATATTCTTTTCAAAATAATGCTTTTATGAAATAAAGCATTTAAATAAAATAATTAATATTCGTATATTCCTTGAAAAGAATATTAGTTAAATCATCATCTTATTTCTTTAAAACTCATTTCATGTTTTACTGTACTCTCTTAATTAGTACAGTACTTTAAATAGCAAAATAAGCTATTAAAATCTATTCCATTTATCAAATTAGCAAAGCATTAAGCACTTCGATAGATTGGTCACTATACACGTTGATAAAACGGTTACTATGTAAGTTAATAAATCAATCCATTCAAAAAACGAAAATCCATAAACTTTAATCGTATAGCTTAACTCATTGAAAACAGTTCCAATATAACCGATTACTTAATCACTTTAGGCGTAAGCCCCAATTCACTGATTCAGTTATGACATCCATCCTAAGTAGCAATGGAGTTAAGTGTCATATCGAGGAACTCGTGTAGCACGTAGGTCCTTCGGGATTCTAGAGGTGGCTCCCACAGTATAGAAATCGAGTCTTCACTCGGTTTGGCCTTTAGGACACAGACTTCTTACTAACACATCGAAACTCGTGTAGCACTTAGTTCTCAAAGGATTATAGAGGTGGCTCCCCATAGTTCACGAAGAATCTATGTAGCACTTAGGTCCATTGAGTTCTTTAAAGGTGGGTCACATGGTACAGAAACTTCTTACTAACACATCGGAACTCGTGTAGCACTTAGTGCTCAAAGAATTCTAAAAGTAGCTCCCCATAGTTCACAAAGAATCTATGTAGCACTTAGGTCTCTTGAGTCTTCTAGAGGTGGCTCACACGATACAGAAACTTCTTACTAACACATCGGAACTCGTGTAGCACTTAGAGCTCAAAGGATTCTAGAGCTGGCTCCTCATAGTTCACTAAGAATCTATGTAGCACTTAGGTCCCTTGAGTCTTCTAGAGGTGGCTCACACGGTATAGAAACTTCTTACTAACACATCGGAACTCGTGTAGCACTTAGTGCTCAAAGGATTCTAGAGGTGGCTCCCCATAGTTCACAAAGAATCTATGTAGCACTTAGGTCCCTTGAGTCTTCTAAAGGTGGCTCACACGGTACAGAAACTTCTTACTCACACATCGAAACTCGTGTAGCACTTAGTGCTCAACGGATTCTAGAGGTGGCTCCCCATAGTTCACAAAGAATCTATGTAGCACTTAGGTCCCTTGAGTCTTCTAAAGGTGGCTCACACGATACAAAGATCGGGTCTTTACTTGGGTTGGCCTTTATGCCATATATACTTTCCACTATCTTATCAGAACTCATGTAGTACTTATAATCTAATATTCCATTTAAGACCATAGTAAGAATATTAGATTTATCATTTCTTTCTTTTTGAAAACATATTACATGTTCGTATCACATGTCTTATGAAAATCATCTCACAGTACTAAAATCAGTGCCGAAATCAGCATTTTGTAAAAATGCTATAAATCAATTGATTTTCTTCAATATCATATAAAACATGTTCTTTTCACATGTCACACAATCATATATCACATTTTCCGTTTGACATATTCCACATCATGTAAAACACTTTCCTTTTTAATATATCACCTATCATTTATGGAGTCTAAGATAGACATCAATCTTATCATACTATAAACCCCGGAGGGTAAAGAAATAAATAGGTCAAATCTATGACCATAATCTATATTGTCCTCGGTGGATCACGGATCAGGTGTCGACCGGGACTAAACATATCACATATCGTGCATCAGCATGATAGGAATGCCAACCAGTCTCAAAACCGTAGTTTCATCATAAAATAAACCTTTATGGAATTTATATAAATATATAATTCCATAATTTAAAACCATAAGGGTTAAAATCCTTTAGTGAATATTCATAAAAATATTCACTGTGTTTCACTTCATCTTTCATCTCGTATTACGTGTAATTTATCTATTCCGAGAATTTTCGGTGGTTTCATTATCACCATTCTCGAATACATGAATATTTTAAAATTCCATCTCATTATATTCATGTTTTATGAAATTTAGTAATTTCCTCATGTTTCGTGATTTAATATCGATTTTCGGAAATAAAATCATTTAATATGATTTTATAAAGTTTTTCTAAAATTTTCGGCAGCATAACAACTACCAATTTACTAACCTCCTGCACGAAAAATACAGTTTTAAATTTCCAGCCAGTACTTCATCCCAAAATTTTCAACCAATCATGCATCATAATAATTTTCATAAAATATTTGCATAAAATATTTCAAATTAAAATATGCAGACTGAATATCCTTACAATGCTGCACATGCATCCCTTACCTTTTTCGGGGTCGACGACTTCCTCTTATCGATCGTGCCCGCACTCCATCTCTCTTGATTCCTTATCCCGATCGCTGAAAATAGTTTCTGGAAACAAAAATTCTAAATTTTAGAATTTTTCCATAATTTATTACATTTTTTTGAAATTTAATTTGCGGGAATTTCTTATTTAATTTCCGTAAATTTTCGGGTTGTCGAATTTCCGAGAATCTCCGAATTCTCGAAATTCTCCTTTTTCCTCTATTTCTTCCTTTTTCCTCTTCCTTTTTCTTTTCTTTCACTTTCTTTTCTTTTTCTTTTTCTTTTCCTTTTTCTTTTCTTTTTCTTTTCTTTTTTCCTCTTCCTTTCCCGGTCAGACCGGTTCAGACCGGTCCAGTTCCCTTCCTCGTCGGTTCCTTGCCGACGGCAGGTTCTCCGGTGGTTCGGGCATCCTTCAGCTGGCCGGCATCGAGATGAACTTGCCGGTGGCCTCAGCTTGGCCTGGATCGGCGGCACGACGGCGGATCGAGGCGGAATAGGTTTGGTTTCTTCTTCCTCTTCGACGGCCTTCCTCCACCGTTCACCGCGCCTCCGGTGGCATCCTTCCTCTTCCTCTCCCTCCGGCGAAGCATCGGTTGCAGTGGCAGCCACCGATTTGGCCGGCACCGTCCGTTTCTCTTTTTCCTCTCTCTCGGCTTCTACTGCGTTTTCTGCCTCTGTTCCTTTCTTTTCTTTCGCCGCCGGTGGTTTCCTTCCTTTCCTCTTTGGCCGGTGACGACATCCCTTCCTTTTTCCCACGTCGGTGGTGGCAGCTTCACCGCCGTCGGCCCCTCTGGCTAGGAAGGTCGGTTCCCGATTCCTTCCTTCCGTTTTCTTTCCTCTTTTGTTTTTATTCCACTTTCTTTATTTAGTATTTAACATACTATATACTATAACATAAATTTTATATATATAATATATACTATATATTATACATATATTATTTCATATATAATGTAATACAATATATATTATGTATATATGTATTATATATTACAAAACATATATCTAGTATATATGTGTATATTTATATACTTTAAAATAAATAATATTTACATATACAAATTATATAAATGTTATAATACAACATATATACATATAAACTTTAATATAAAATCACATTTACCTTTCTTCTATATATATTTATATAATTATATATACACATAAAATATTATGTTTATATACATATGTATTATTTAAATTTATGAAATAGTATATATTTCCATATATATACCAACGTACATTAAAATATACTATATAATATTTTAAATACATATGTATTTGTATAAAATACATTTATATAATTTGTAATTATATAAATATTTTTATTTTTATTTTCATTTTCCTTATTTAATTTGGATCTTAATTTATCCAAATCAATTTTCCTCTCTCTATTATTTTTATTTTCACTTCCAATTTAATTTCCTTTACACGAATTTCTCGATTCTTTCACTTCCTCAATTCTTGGGATTTTCACCAATATCCCGTTCTCACAAATTTTATTTATTTCCTTTGATTTATTTTCTCCAATATTTATTTTCAATATTTATAATTTCTAATAACTGAAAAATTTACGGTTATCACATCCTCCCCACCATAGGAAATTCGGTCCTCCGAATTTAACTTACGTCCAAATAGGGTACATGCCGTATACTTACGACTCTGACCTCTAGTTCATCCTCCAAGTAATACTGCCAGTACACTTTCAACATCAAGAGTATTTTAGACCACTACATGCTATCTTTCATCATATATGTCTATACTCCCGTAAGTTCATTTCTCAAATCGGGAGTTATTCACTTTTACTCTTTTCATATAAGAGTCTATACACAATATTTTTCATATTACAGCTGATCTATGATGTTCATCATCCATTCTTATCACTTAGTGCCGAGTTGACATAATTTGGTACTATCATGTGCTCTTGTCGATCAATTATATGTAAGTGTCTCAGTAGCTTTCACATCTCATGCACACGCTCTCTCAATATCATGGAGCGTTTATATCTCATGCTCATATATATATATATATATATTAGTATGGAGCAGTGCTATCAATATACTTGGTATCTCAAAGCCTTTTGCTATCTCTCATTAGCATATGGCAACTCAAAGACTCCCATCACATGTAAGGCTCACTGGAACTGTACATACACATTCATACCGTTTGACACTTATATTTCGACTAAGGCACTAGAGAATCTAGAAGTCTAATAGTGGAAAGTGATTCTATTTAGATCATTAGTCTTTAATCACTTCCATATCATCATTTCTCTTTTTTGGACTCTTTATTGTCCACAATATTCATTTTCACATTTATTCCATCAAGGCTGCATCTCATTGCAAATTTTACTGTTAATCATCTCTTACAGTAATAAATCATGAGACAATCATTTTCTCTCCATGTCTCTTTTCATGTAGTATGGTCTTTAAATCTCTTTTCATAATTTAGACTCTCCAATTGAATCCTCCAATCATCCGTTTAGTCATCACTTTATCTATACAGTTCTACCATTTCTATCATGTTGAGGTGGTTATATATACAAACATTTCCTATTTATATACTGGCAGTAAACATATCAATTATCTTACTCCTTTGAGTATCATTAATTGCGCTTATCAAAGTTGGCTTGATTTTACATCTTGCCACACTTATGTGATAACCAACACAACTCACTTTCAGTCTTACCTTCGGGAACTGTTTCATATTGATGTTCTCTTCTCATCATGTAACTTATTTCCTTATTCCCCTTTCATTTTTGTTTTCATATTTCCACTTTTATCTCTTCATATATATATACACATATATATATATATGCATATATATATTTAATTGGTATGGTACTATACTGCTAAGATCTTTTAAAATCTTGCATACCATCTTTTTCTTTACACTTATCCATCTACCGACTTTAATTTCTTTAATTAGATCTTTTCTATAGAGCAGCTAGTCTCATCACTCTTTTATAGGCTGCAATAGTATCTAGCTAGACTCATTATTTTCGTATCTCAATCATTATCTCTATATCATGGACAGGTTCACTGTCATCCTGTTGTCTCGAGATCATATATCTCAGGAGGAGATACTATCTAGCCAAATCTCTTAGTTGCCAATCTTAGCACAATTTCCTCAGTCTTCAAGAATTTAAGAATCATATCACAATGATGCTCATTTTCCATTTATACTTTAAACTCTATCAGTATTTCATCAATTTACTCATGTATGAATGCCTCATTCTTTAGGCTTATAAACTTCACAAGGCAAATCATTAACCTTGTAACCTCAATAGAAACTCGTAAAATTCACTCCGAGTTCTAATCATCATCTTATGGACACCAATCTCTAATCTTTTATCTAAGGACGCTTTATACTGAGGCTAGTCTTATTAACTCCTTACATAACTCTAATCAGATCAATAAAGCGTCTATTTCCATGTAGATGAATATTTGTTCTTCATAAGCATTTTATTAGATAGTAAACATTTACTATATCACTTTCATTCCTCTACATATCGAGGTCATTTGTATTTCTCTCATTTACAGTTATACAGATAACTTCATTATCATCAAATTTATGTTATCTGTATTTTCATCAATCACACCTTTACACGTGAATTTCATTATTCACTTGGTTTTCAGAGTTATTTTCTTAAGTTTTTCGGATTCTTTCTATATCCTCCGATATAAGCTTAGAATTTAACTTCATATTCAAAATCGAGTCAATGTTGTCTCGATTCCTCTAATTTATATAACTTTGAAAGTTCTATCGAAAATCAAATCTGATACTTTCTTTAATCATACATTTCTTATCATCTAGTGACCATCGTTCTTCAACTTTTCATCTGATGACGCCTTTTACAAAGATTGCTCTTATAAGCTCCTTATACATCTCCGATTAAATCATATTTATGGCATCACTTCCATATAGATATTTATTTGTTCTTCATAAGAACTTTAGTGTATAATAAAAATTTTAATACATCATTTAATTCATCCTCAAATCATATCATTTGTATTTTCATCCTTTACATCGATACATGTGAATTCCATCATCCACAATCGAGTCAACATTAACCTGATTTCTCAATCTATGTTACTTTGGAATTAATCGGGATTCTCAAGGCAGAGACATTCAATATTCAAATCATTTTGATACATACTCTACCTTGATTTCATTATCTAGTCATACTTTACAGCGTTACGAATCTCATTCTGGTAAGCTGTATCAAGTACAATGGTTCTTAACACACTTTACAGCTACCCGTTTCAATTCAGTTATTCACTTTAAAACCATTTCCATTTACTGAATTCAGGCTTAATTTCCCTTGAGTATATTATCCACAAGGTTCGAACCTTGGCACCCTTACATACCTAGTTCCTTACACCCGTGTTATCACTAAGCTTCTTGTAAGACTCCCGCCCGTTCGAATCAACCGTCGGCGAGCATCCCCTAAGCAATCCTTTCACCCCAGGTTTACCCTTACTAGTGAGTCGGCGATAATATTGTTCGCCTGTATCTCACAACACATGATCCACTACGGGTCGCCCATCATTGGGTCGCCCATCACAGTTCTGTCTCAAGGGTCCTGAAGAACTTAGGTTAGCTGTGATCTTCTTTTTTTTATCACTTCACTGTTCTTATAATTATTCTCTAATTCATAGTACTCCACACAGTACCTCATTCTGTAGCACATATTTCAAGATATGTCGGTTCTATATAAGATTATCTGTTTGATACCTCAAAGTAGTAAAAATGTATAGAACAATAGGTAACCATACAAGTATGTATTTCATTATCTATACTATTCACCTCATCAGTCAATTCCTGTAATCATTTCACTTTTCATAGTATTCAACGATCCCGTTCAATACACTCTTAATTTTTCGACCCTTACAGTCAATAACCGGGCCAAACATCTGATGACATTCCACTACACTCTTTGGATCGCATCATATAAGGCCACGGCCCGTCCGCCGTCCTCCTGTACACATCTATACTGTCCGCTCTGGGTTCTAGAGGTGGCCTGTGTCACACAGACGTGGCACTTAGCCCCTCACGGATTTCTTTCGCGTCTGTAATCTAAGTGTTTGTGGAATCAGTAATAGGGATTGTTAGATTCATATGACATCTTCTATGCCATTAATAATTCCATTACTATCAATGGATTCCAATTCAGCTCAGTTTTAACACTATTCCGAACATCGCCCAACATAGGGGCATTTTCATCATTTTGATATTTATTTCTTTCTCCTCAGTGTACTTTTGAATCAATGATCTCATTATGTATGTGCTGATAGTATCATTTCTCATACTGATATCGGCCATTAAGATCTTGCTCAGTTTCGACAGAGAAATTCACTAAAATCCACAATTGGATTATTTTGCCTGTAATTCAGCTTTATATGATTAATTTCTCTGTCAGATCAATCAATTTCAACCTCTGTTGGTTTATTTTAACTCCTTATAAAATTTTAGGGGCAGGGGTATTTTGATCATTTTTGGCCAAAAATTTTCTCTCTTCAAATTACCCTCAATCGGTGATCTTAAAGTCTATTTAATGATGATATTTGATTCCCCTCCTTTATACCATCACTTTCAGGTCTCAATTAGGTTCGAACAGAAAAGTACTGGTGAGGCCCTCACCGAGTCCATTTCTGTTCCTTACCGAACCGACCTTCATTTAGATCATAAGATCACTATTTCAGGTAACATTCGCGAGCCGTTTTCCCTTTTTAGCATTCCTTATTCCAAAATTGCTCACTCCCTTCTAAACACTTAATTCAATTTGCAATCATTTATTTTCTCTATGTATTCAGACTACACAGAACTATAGGGGATGCTTAACTCTTTTCCTTCCAAAAGTATTCACAGACATCAGGCCAACCATTGCTCTGATACCATTAAATCTGTCACGACCCGTGACCACATTTCTCACCTTATTGTACACAACTTAACCGGTTGGGCTGTCTGTGATACTTCACTTGTACTGACTGTTAAACAATTTTACATAACATTGTTTATATTATACACATCCCTCATCGTAATTAATCATATAAGTCGTACTGTTGACATGTCTAAATACAAAAAATAAATGATCATACCTCAAATAACTCAGTTGGTCTGTCACATTTTCCTTCGTGTACAGCTGGGATCCACAATCCACTGAACTCACAATCATCAAAACCTGAAATGTTTAAAATTAAGGGTTGAGCAAAACCACAGCTCAGTAAGGGAATTATATGCCTCACTTGATACTCAGCTTCCTATATGCTGAAAATCTTTTTCATTTTTCCTATGGGCTCTAGACTCGCATGTAGGAAGGATATTACAGTCGGCTAGGGATCCGGATGGAGTAAGGTAGGCATTTTAGAATACCATACTTGTCTCGGAACCTAGAAGCAATTGTAGAGAGAGATTTTCATTTATTTTTGAATTAATAAATCCTTTTCTTTTTCATTTCATAACCTTTTCATATTCTTTTCAAAATAATGCTTTTATGAAATAAAGCATTTAAATAAAATAATTAATATTCGTATATTCCTTGAAAAGAATATTAGTTAAATCATCATCTTATTTCTTTAAAACTCATTTCATGTTTTATTGTACTCTCTTAATTAGTACAGTACTTTAAATAGCAAAATAAGCTATTAAAATCTATTCCATTTATCAAATTAGCAAAGCAGTAAGCACTTCGATAGATTGATCACTGTACACGTTGATAAAACGGTTACTATGTAAGTTAATAAATCAATCCATTCACAAAACGAAAATCCATAAACTTTAATCGTATAGCTTAACTCATTGAAAACAGTACCAATATAACCGATTACTTAATCACTTTAGGCGTAAGCACTAATTCACTGATTCAGTTACGACATCCATCCTAACTAGCAATGGAGTTGAGTGTCATATCGAGGAACTCGTGTAGCACATAGGTCCTTCGGGATTCTAGAGGTGGCTCCCACGGTACAGAAATCGAGTCTTCACTCGGTATGGCCTTTAGGACACAGACTTCTTACTAACACATCGAAACTTGTGTAGCACTTAGTTCTTAAAGGATTCTAGAGGTGGCTCCCTATAGTTCACGACGAATCTATGTAGCACTTAGGTCCATTGAGTTCTCTAGAGGTGGCTCACACGGTACAGAAACTTCTTACTAACACATCGAAACTCGTGTAGCACTTAGTGCTCAAAGGATTCTAGAGGTGGCTCCCCATAGTTCATAAAGAATCTATGTAGCACTTAGGTCCCTTGAGTCTTCTAGAGGTGGCTCACACGGTACAGAAACTTCTTACTAATACACCAGAACTCGTGTAGCACTTAGTGCTCAAAGGATTCTAGAGGTGGCTCCCCATAGTTCACAAAGAATCTATGTAGCACTTAGGTCCCTTGAGTCTTCTAAAGGTGGCTCACACGATACAGAAACTTCTTACTCACACATCGGAACTCGTGTAGCACTTAGTGCTCAAAGGATTGTAGAGGTGGCTCCCCATAGTTCACAAAGAATCTATGTAGCACTTAGGTCCCTTGAGTCTTCTAAAGGTGGCTCACACGATACAAAGATCGGGTCTTTACTCGGGTTGGCCTTTATGTCGTATATACTTTCCACGATCTTATCAGAACTCATTTAGTACTTATAATCTAATATTCCATTTAAGACCATAGTAAGAATATTAGATTTATCATTTCTTTCTTTTTGAAAACATATTACATGTTCGTATCACATGTCTTATGAAAATCATCTCACAGTACTAAAATCAGTACCGAAATCAGCATTTTATAAAAATGCTATAAATCAATTGATTTTCTTCTCATATCATATAAAACATGTTCTTTTCACATGTCACGCAATCATATATCACATTTTCCGTTTGACATATTCCATATCATGTAAAACACTTTCCTTTTTAACATATCACCTATCATTTATGGAGTCTAAGATAGACATCAATCTTATCATACTATAAACCCCGGAGGGTAAAGAAATAAACCGGTCAAATCTATGACCATAATCTATATTGTCCTCGGTAGATCACGGATCAGGTGTCGACCGGGACTAAACATATCACATATCGTGCATCAGTATGATAGGAATGCCAACCAGTCTCAAAACTGTAGTTTCATCATAAAATAAACCTTTATGAAATTTATATAAATATATAATTCCATAATTTAAAACCATAAGGGTTAAAATCCTTTAGTGAATATTTATAAAAATATTCATAAAAATATTCACTGTATTTCACTTCATCTTTCACCTCGTATTACGTGTAATTTATCTATTCCGAGAATTTTCGGTGGTTTCATTATCACCATTCTCGAATACATGAATATTTTAAAATTTTATCTCATTATATTCATGTTTTATGAAATTTAGTAATTTCCTCATGTTTCGTGATTTAATATCGATTTTCGGAAATAAAATCATTTAATATGATTTTATAAAGTTTTTCTAAAATTTTCGGCAGCATAACGACTGCCGATTTACTAACCTCCTACACGAAAAATATAGTTTTAAATTTCCAGCCATTACTTCATCCCAAAATTTTCAACTAATCATACATCATAATAATTTTCATAAAATATTTGCATAAAATATTTCAAATTAAAATATGCAGACTGAATATCCTTGCAGTGCTGCACATGCATCCCTTACCTTTTTCTGGGTCGATGACTTCCTCTTATTGATCGTGCCCGCACTCCATCTCTCTTGATTCCTTATCTCGATCGCTGAAAATAATTTCTGAAAATAAAAATTCTAAATTTTAGAATTTTTTCATAATTTATTACATTTTTCTGAAATTTAATTTTCGGAAATTTCTTACCGAATTTCCCTAAATTTTCGAGTCGTCGAATTTTCGGAAATCTCCGAATTCCCGAAATTCTCCTTTTTCCTCTTTTTCTTCGTTTTTCCTCTATTCTTTTTCTTTCTTTCTTTTTCTTTTCTTTCTCTTTCTTTTCTTTCTCTTTTTCTTTTTCTTTTTCCTTTTCCTTTTCTTTTTCTTTTCTTTTTTCCTCTTCCTTTCCCGGTCAGACCAGTCCAGTTCCCTTCCTCGCCGGTTCCTCGCCGGCGGTCGGTTCTTCGGCGGTTCGGGCGTCCTTCAGCTGGCCGGCGTCGAGACTAACTTGCCAGTGGCCTTAGCTTGGCCTGGATCGGCGGCACGACGGCGGATCGAGGCGGAATAGGTTCGGTTTCCTCTTCCTCTTCGCCGGCCTTCCTCTGTCGTTCACCGTGCCTCCGGTGGCGTCCATCCTCTTCCTCTCCCTTCTGCGAAGCTTCGGTTGCAGTGGCAGCCACCGATTTGGCCGGCGCCGTCCGTTTCTCTTTTTCCTCTCCCTCAGCTTCCGCCGAGTTTTCTACCTCTGTTCCTTTCTTTTCTTTCGCCGCCGGTGGTTTCCTTCCTTTCCTCTTTGGCAGGCGGCGACATCCCTTCCTTTTTCCCTCGCCGGCGGTGGCAGCTTCGCCGCCGTCGGCCCCTCTGGCTGGGAAGGTCGGTTCCTGATTCCTTCCTTCCGTTTTCTTTCCTCTTTTGTTTTTATTCCACTTTCTTTATTTAGTATTTAACATACTATATACTATAACATATATTTTATACATATAATATATACTATATATTATGCATATATTATTTCACATATAATGTAATACAATAAATATTATGTATAAATTATATATATTGTATATTACAAAACATATATCTAGTATATATATGTGTATATTTATATACTTTAAAATAAATAACATTTACATATACAAATTATATAAATGTTATAATACAACATATATACATATAAACTTTAATATAAAATCACATTTACCTTTCTTCTATATGTATTTATATAATTATATATACACATAAAATATTATGTTTATATACATATGTATTATTTAAATTTATGAAATAGTATATATTTCCATATATATACCAACGTATATTAAAATATACTATATAGTATTTTGAATACATATGTATTTGTATAAATATATTTATATAATTTGTAATTATATAAACATTTTTATTTTCATTTTCCTTATTTAATTTGGATCTTAATTTATCCAAATTAATTTTCCTCTCTCTATTATTTTTATTTTCACTTCCAATTTAATTTCCTTTACACGAATTTCCCGATTCTTTCACTTCCTCAATTCTTGGGATTTTCACCAATATCCCGTTCTCGCAAATTTTATTTATGTCCTTTGATTTATTTTTTCCAATATTTATTTTCAATATTTATAATTTTCAATAAATGAAAAATTTACGGTTATCACACAAATCGATAAAACAAGTTAAAAGCTTTGAATTGATTTTTAGAAAACCGATTTGTTCTTAACGCCTAACTAGTTTCCTAAAAATATATTTTTTTCTAATAATTATTTTTTTCTACTTATGATTGTATGAAAATTTAGGCAGCATAACAGTTGTAACTGTCCTAACCCTCATGCATGAAAACACAGTTTATATACTCCCAAGAAAGTTGATTTTAAATCCATTATAGTATACAAATTATAAATCTCATTTAGATTCCGTAAAAAAAAAAATCTCATTCAGATCAAAACCATAAACAATTCACAAATTATCCTAAAACCTCAATTTAATCTTACCATAAACAATTTGAAATTTATCTTTAAAACTTCAATCACATCAAAGCATCGTTCTTTTCCACCAAAACTGTAAACATTTCAAAACTTGCAATTTTCCGATATAAAATATCCAATCATTTAAGACATCACTAAAATTATTGAAATAATTTCTTTATCATTAAACTGATCAAACAATATAAAATGCAGACATGATATTATCATAATTCTTGTATATATGTCCCTTATCTCTACTGTATCACTTCCATCAGACAATACGATTGGTAGCATCGAACCAATCCTTATTCACCTACTCTCCTATTTCAGTTGTCTAACTTCAAAGCTGCAAAAAATGATTTAAACGCAGTTAATTGCCCATATTCCTTTTACAGAAAATACACTACCCTTAAAGATCTTTAATATTTTCTAATACAACAGTAAAACTGATCTATTTTCTATTAGTGTCTACAACTGCAATTTCAATCAAAACATTTCATTTTTCGAGTCTGATTACACTAACAGCCTCATTAACATCTCAACATTTTCCTGGAACCATCTTTAGCATCGAATTGAGCATGGTAATGCCCCACACCCTTTTTTGTTGAATACTCCTCTTAGCTTTAAACTTAGTATTTTTCAATTCTATCGCCAAAGTATTATACCATTCATTCAAGCCCATTTCATACGCTTCCAAAAATAACTTTCATTACTATTTTAATTATATCTAATTAACTTTCAAACAATGTTAAATTAATATCCTAACACCTTGTACCTTATGCTAACATTAAGGTTAAATCATAATATCAAGCACTTCAAATATAATTCAATTCTACATCGCGATAATTTTCACTAAGTCCCTCACCATCACTTATGAGTACTCCCAGTGTTCTAATATAATTTCATCACTATCTACATATCAACAAATTATAACTCCAACTATACAGTATAATTTCACTACTAATTTATAGGAATAACTTACCCATTTTACCAACACCTAGCGTTGTAACACTTCCGAACTTAGCCAAACTTCACCACTTGCCTCTTTATTGTTCTAATACAATTTCATAATTTCCCATACATTTAGAAAAACAATTGAAATATATGAATAAAAATATCAACAATTTATTATTTTCCTTAAGCAACCGAAGTGCTTTCAACCTTGACCCCTACTACCCCTGTTTCGTTTCTGCCTATAAGCTTCTGCCTCAACCCGATGCAACTGGAATTCTAGCCACCTATACAGCACTCAAACTCGCTCCAATTCGACCTCATCATCGCCATATTTTTTTATCCTGTCCAGAACCTCCAGTTCTGCTTACCTGTTCCAGCTCACTCTCGGCTCTCTTCATTCTCACCGTATGGCTCTTTCGCCACCCAAAGACTCAGCCCTTAGTCACCTCTTTGCCTTTCTCTATGCACAGCCTAAGTTTGCTATCCTAATCAGTGTCAAAAGCTGCTAACCTATACCTTTGTGCAGTCACTATTTTAGTGCCTAGTATCCACCTAGCCCGGCCTTTTTGCATCCCTATTCAGCTATCCAAGTGACACTCAGCAAACCTCCAACAACACTCCAACCTCACGCGTCGCCCCCTTGCCGAGTTCCTCTATCTTGTTCCCAATCCTCTTCTTTCCTTTTCGTTATCACTCTCTCTCACTCTTGGTCACTAACTCCTCTGTCTCCAACTTCATTTTTTTATTTATTATTTTATTTTATTTATTTATTTATTTTACTCGATTGAACCAGTTTGGGTTTGGTTCAATCTTCCTTCCTCTTTTGGCCGAAAATGGCCTTCCTCCTCTTTTTGAGATTGGCCAAAAATGACCTCATTTCTTCTCTCCCTTAGCCTTACTGAACTCATTTCCTTCCTTTCCCGATCTGTTTCCACCGACGGCAACAAGGGGGATACCAGTCAGCAGCAAAAGGGGCGATTCTTCTCCTGTTTTGTCTTCTCTCCTCAGCACAACTTATGCTAACGGCCCCTTTCTCCTAGTCGCCGAAAATCCTTCACTCTCCCGTTGGTCGGCCGCCACTCTTCACACCTTCTGTTATCTTTTTTTTTCTTTTTAGTCACCAACCATCCTCGTTTCCCTTCCTATCTTGGCCAAATCTGCCCTCGCCAGATCTATCTCCGCTTGGTTCGACCGGCCATGGACGATCCTCTTTTCTTTTCCTCACTCTCGGTCTTTTCCTCCCCTGTCACTGATCGACCCTCTTTCCCTCATCGTCGAACTGCTCTCTTTCTCCTCTCTCTCTCTCTCTCTCTCTCTCTCGATTTCTTCTCTTTTCTCTCTTTTTTTTTTTTTTTAATTCATTGAGCACCCAAACGAAAGCTTGCTGAAATTCTTCTCTTTTCTTTCTTTTTTTTTTAAATTATATTTACAAATATATTTATTTATATAATATAAATACATCTTATAATTATATTTTACATTTACAATTATATATATATATATATATTCATAACATATATATATATATATATATTTATACTTACAATATAGCTAATATATGTTAAAACACACAAACATATATATATATATATATAATTTACATATGACATATATATATATATATATTCCTTAAAACATATATTTATCTATTTTATTTTTTATTAATATATATTTATATATACTTTAACTCAAAATAATATTTAGTGTTTATAGATATTTATATATTTGTACACACATATATATGTGTATATATATAAAACACATTTTTATTTTTTTAAATTTTTTATTCCTTAATACCAAAATAAATTTCGTAATTATTGTTTTTCTAATTTATCAATAGATCAAGTATTATAATTCAATATTTCGATCTATATTTCGATCTCATATAAAAATTGATTTATTTATTCTTACTTTATCTATTAACATCAAAAATTGAATTTACAGATCATTACTTCCAAAAATGGGAGAATTCTCGATTATCACATCCTCTCCACTTTTAAACATTTTGATCCTCCAAATTCAATGCTACTACTTCAACGATTCACTAATCCTATTCATTTGTATCACTACTATATTCAAATACTTGTCAATCAGTGCTTATTCTTAACAATCAATTCTTTCTCTTATGTATGCTAACACTTCAATGTCTACATCATCCATTAGCGATCCTCTTACATCTTCCTATCATTCTCAATTTACGTATCAATCATATCCTATATGATTATTTTATTATTTTCAAAGCAAAACATATTTCCATCATTCATTTTCAATCATTTAATATCTACCTCGTCCTTTCTTGCCAACCTTTTTATATCATTCACTATCCTATTGCATTCCTTCTGTTCTCATCAATCTTCATACCACTCATATCCTTTACAATCATTTTACTGTCTCTAAACAAACGCAATTCTATCAATCACTTCCGATTATTTAGTGCTTATCTTCATAATACATTCGTTCAATATCCATAAATATCGTTCATATTCTAATCATATATCTTATTCCATCATCAATTTTCCTTTACAACTCAACATTCTGTTCTATTTTATAACTATTCCTTATAGTTTATATTCAAACAATGCACATAAATATGGGATGTAAATAAATTCTAACCTATTCACACGGACATGTATTAGGTAAACTTTGCTCTGATACCACTTTTGTCACGTCCGAAATCATGAAATTTCGACTTAACTTTTTCTTTTGAAACTCTTACTCATATTCAATCAATTTCAATCATTATGTTTGCATTCGGTGTCAGTGTGAGTTCATCCTATAACTTTTGATACCTATTAATCCTTATACCATTAAAATAATTTATCCATGATTATTAAATATGAAATCAAAGCATAAAACACAATATAAAAATTTATACTTTTATTAATATCAACTTATTAAAAGTACATTTCATCTAGTCCTTTAACATTCTTTGACTTACGCTATACGATTTACATCCCGAACTATCAATATAATTGTTGTGCCTACACATGTCTGAATATAAAAGCACAACGCTTAAGATATATCTGTTTACTTGAACACTTAGACTTCTAGAAATTTTCTTCATTCTACCTTACAGCATCGGTTACCACTTGTGCCGATCAATTATCTAAGATGATGAGTAAGGGGGTGAACTTTGGGAGAGCTCAGTAAGAAATATATATAAAAGAAAAATATCATGTTAACTATATGCAGGAATCCTATATATATATATATATATAAATATATATATATATATATCTACATGATAATACAAAATCAATGCGACTTTTTAAATTAAAATCCAAAAAACAATGTGATTTTCACAAAATATATTTTATTCAGCATATAAAAGAATGGTACTATGCCACTATATGCAATTAAAACATTCATTTAAAATCATTTGCAATAAATTAATTGCATTTATATCATGCAAAACATTTATTTAAAATAGTGTCACTTTAGTCATTAGCGTTTTGAATTCAGTTAAAACAATAATTAAAACTATCCTTTCAATTTAAAACCAATCAATTAAAAAATCAATTCAACTTTAAATCACTTGATGGAGAAAGCTAGCATCCAAGATTCACATGCCAATATCATTATAGGAATTAGCGTACCTGTGTACGGGCCAAGTGTCCATCCCTAAGCCAGTCTTATTAAACACTACAATGGCCATTGTGAAATAAATCTACAGTGCTCACTAGTTAGGTGCCTTCTGTGGGTGCTACGATCTTGACTAGGATCTCGTAGCCATTACACTCAATAGGTTGCATAATCATCAAGGAGTAATAATCTCAAAATAATTTCATTTATATTTATAAAATCACGATAAAAATCATTTTTATATAATTTATCTTCAGTCAATCCATAATCATATAAAAGAATAAATATTATATTAGCAGTAAAAGAATTCAATAAAAATTTCTTAATACAGAAGTTAAATATCCAAAAGAAGTGCACTTTAAAACCGTAATGCCAGACGTTTAAAACTGTGTAACGACCCGTTACCATATTTTTCACCTCATTTTACATAATTCATCCGGTTGGGTTGTCTGTGATACTTCACTTTTACTAACTGTTAAACAAATTTGCATAACATTGTTTATATTATACACATCCCCTATCTTAATTAATCAGATAAGTAGTACTGCAGACATGTCTAAATATAGAAAATAAATAATCGTACCTCATGTAAATCAGTCGGTCTATCACATTGTCCTTTGTGTACAGCCGAGATCCACAATCAACTACTCTCACAATCTTTAAAACCTGAAATGTTGAAATTAAGGGGTGAGCAAACCACGGCTCAGTAAGAGAGTTATATGTCACACTTGATATTCAGCTAACTATATGCTGAAAATATATATATTTTTCATTTTCTTTTAAATCTTCCTAGCCGGCTCTAGGCTCACATGTAGGAAGGATACTACAGTCAGCTAGGGATCCAGATAGAATAAGGTAGGTATTTTAGAATACCATACTTGTTCCGGAACCTAGAAGCAACTGTAGAGAATACTAATTTTGTTGTTTTCAAAACGATATAATTTTCGTTTTTTCCACAGTGTAAACCATTTATTTCTTTTCACTTCAGTATACTTTAAAACACGTGACAGTTCAGTAGTAAAACAGTGGTTTACTTCCCTTCTCTTCAGTACAGTAAAAACACGTGACAGTACAGTGATTTGTAAATATCCAATCATTGGATAATTACTTCTTCGATTATTTCTATCTTAGAAATAATTCTGATGTTATTCTTTTAGAATAAACATTTGTTTCTCTTTTCAAATCAGTAACCGTATCGTACAGTTCAATAAAACAGTATATTCAGTATTCAATAAAACAGTATCTCGATACGGTTCAGTCAGTAACAATAAACAGTAGCTACCAATTTAGTAAATAGTATACGGTAGCTTTCAGTTCAGTAAAACAGTAAATGGTAGCTTTCAGTTCAGTAAAACAGTAAATGGTAGCTTTCAGTTCAGTAAAACTGTAAATGGTAGCTTCCATTACAGTGTACAGTATAGTTCTGTAAATAGTATTTTGGTACGGTCTTTTATCAGTAAACAGTAAACAATACAGTAATTCAATACAGTAAATAGTATAGTACAGTAAATATGATTCTGTAAATCCTTTCAGTAATCATTAAACAGTAAACAGTAAGTGAGACTAGGCAACACCCTACAAGTAAATCATGCTATCATCGTCCACTAAGGGACACAGTAACAGCAATGAGATCTATGGCCATGATCTATAATATGTCCTCGGTGTACGCTTGCTAGGCGACAATTCGGGACGCTGATAACTAGCTGGTCAATCAGCCACGTGACAGTAACAGTATATGTGATGCATGAAGCTCGGGGCCTAAGTCTCAGAACAGTGTAACCGTACCATAGCCTTTATGGATTTTAAACACAGTAAATTAAAATATTTCACAAGTATCCATAAGGCTCACATGTAATAAATCATTACCTTTATGAAATAATTAAATTAAAATAACATTTCTCAAAATATTTCATAAAGGTATAAATCATATTTTTCATACGGTGAAAACAGTTTATAAATCATCATTGAAAGTATAGAAGGGCAAAACTATCGTTTTCCACAGTAAAACATATATGCACGTTTTTCTGTGCATTCAATCGTAAATATGGTTTTATAATTATCAGAATTTCAAACAAATCATTTTTATAATTTATGAAAATAAATTATTTATTTTCTAACTTTAAATTTCCATCACCATATTTTCTTCTAAAAACACGTGTAGAGACCTCTAGTCTCGAAATTATAGTTTTTCATCATTTCTTAACCTTTATGGAATTTTCATAATTAATTTTTTCCATAATTAAAACCATAAAGGTTTTACATGAAATCAAGTGAATAATTAAGAATATTTATAAAAATATTCACTTTAGTCTCTTTTTCATTTTCATCTCGTTTCACGCGAAATATCACCTACAGGGTGAATTTTCGGTGATTTTCTTTTCATCATTCTCAAAAACATGAATATTTTAAAATCAAATATCGTTATATTCATGTTTTATGAAATTTATTTAATTTCTCGATTTTCGTACTTGAAAATCGTTTCACGTGAAATCAAATCATTTATTATGATTTTCGGGGATTTTTGGTAAGTTTCAGTAATTATTCGATAATTTTTCGGCAGTATAACGGCTGTCGATTTGGCTAGCCTCTTGCACGGAAAATACAGTTTATATTTTTCAACTGGTATTTCACTACAATTTGAAACCGATAAATCACCACAAATTTCAAAACTAATCATTATAAATTGCATTTATAAATTAAATGCATAATTTAAAACATGTGGCCGAATATCCTTACAGGCGGCACATGTCTCCCTTACCTATTTCGAGTCAGCGACTGCCTCTTGAAGGTTGCGCCCGTGTTCACCTCGCCCGATTCCATCGGCTCGGTCATCGAAGGAATTTTCTAGAATTAAAATTCTAAAATTTAGAATTTTTCCATAATTATTTAAATAACTAAATTATTTAAATAATTTAACACTTTCCGAGATTTCTTATCGATTCCCGTAATTCCCAGGTTTTCGAATTCTCGAGATTTCCCGTAATTCCCGAAATTCTTCTTTTTTTTTCTCTCTTTTTCTTCTTTTTTTCTCTTTTCTTTTCTTTCCTTTCTCTTTCTTTTCTTTTTCTTTTTCTTTTTCTTTTCCTTTTTCCCGTCAGCTGGTTCAGTCTTCTTCCTCGCCGGTTCTTCGCCGACGGCTGGTTCTCTGGCAGTTCAAGCGTCCTTCAGCTGACCGACGTCAAGGCGAACTCACCGGTGCCCTTTGTTTGCTCTAGATCGACGGCATGATGGCGGATCGAGGCGGAATAGGTTCGGTTTCTTCTCTTCCTTCGGCGGTGGTGTGGCTGCAGTGGCAGTGGCCGGTTTGGCTGGCATCGCCAAATCCATTTTCTTTTTCCTCTTCCGGTTTCGCCGGTTTCCGCCCCTGTTTCCGCTTCTGTTCCTTTCGTTTCCATCGCCGATTGTCTTCTCCTCTCTGGCCGGAGCCGTCTCTTCCTTTTTCCCTGGCCGGCGGTGGTAGCTCCGCCATCGTCGGTCTCGCCTGGGAGGATCGGGATTCTTCCCCGATCTTCCTTCTCTATTTTCCCTCTTTTTTTTGTATTATACTTTAATTATAATTATACTTATAACTATATTATAAATATAATTATATTATTTTATTATATAGTACTTTGTACTATATATTTTATAAATATATATTATACATTAATAATATATATATTTACACATAAAAAATGTATATTTTCATATACTTTAAATTAAATAACATTTATATATATATAAATGTAATAATAAAATATATATTGTATTTACAATATATATATTTTCTTTCTCAATTTCTTATTTAATTTGGATTTCCATTTATCCAAATTAAATTTCCTCTTTCATTATTTTCCATAATTTCCAATTTATCTATTTTCTTCAATATTTATTTCCAATATTTGTAATTTTCAATAAATGAAAAATTTACGGTTATCACATTCTCCTCACCTTAAGAAATTCGGTCCTCCGAATGTAACTTAAATCCAAAGGTGGTACATGCCATATACTTACGACTTTATCTTTTAGATCATCCCCCAAGTAATACTGCCAGTACACTTTCGACATCAAAAGTACTTTAGACCAGTACATGTCTTTCATCATTTAGTATATATTTATACTCCCATAAATTCATTTCTCAATTCGGGAGTTATTCATTTCCACTCTTTTCACATAAGAGTCCATGCATAATATTTTTCATATGACAGCTGATCTATGTTGTTCATCATTCATTCTTCTCACTTAGTGCCAAGTCGATATAGTTTGGTACTATTAGGTACTCATGTCAATCAATTATATGTAAGTGTCCTAGTAGCTTTCACATCTCATGCACACGCTCTCTCAATATCATGGAGCGTTTACATCTCATGCTCATATATATATATATATATCAGTATGGAGCGATGCTATCAATATACTTGGGATCTCAAAGCCTTTTGCTATCTCTCATTAGCATATGGCAACTTAGAGACTCCCATCACATGTAATGCTCACTGGAACTGTACATACACATTCACATCGTTTAACACTTATACTTCGACTAAGGCAGTAGAGAATCTAAGATTCTGATAGTGGAAAGTGATTCTATTTAGATCTTCAGTCTTTAATCACTTCCATATCATCATTTCTCTTTTGGACTCTTTATTATCCACAATATTCATTTTATCAAGGTTGCATCTCACTTGCAGACTTTATTATGGATCATCTCTTACAATCATAAATCATGAGACAATCATGTTTTTTTCATGTAATATGGTCTTTCGATGATTGGATCCTCAGTTTATTAATTTAATCACCACATTATCTATACACTTCCACCATTTATCATTTCAAGGTGGTTATGTGTATGTATAACACTTTTTTATTTAGATACTGGCAGTAAACATATCATTCATTTTACTCCTTTAAGTACCATTACTTCCACTTATCAAAATCTGGCTTGATTTTTACATCTTGCCACAATCATGTGATAACCAACCTGAATTCACTTTCAGTCGCAATTTCGGGAACTATTTCATGTTCCCTACTCATCATGCAACTTATTTCCTTATCCCACTTTCATTTTCATTTTCATTTTCATTTTCATATTTCCACTTTTATCTTTTCATATTTTTACTCTCATCCTTTTAGTCGGTTTTCTCAATTGGTATGGTACTATAATGCTAAGATCTTTTAACATCTTGCATACCATCTTTTCTTCCCACTTATCCATTTACCGACTTAATTTCTTTAATTATGTCCCATCTATAGAGCAGCTAGTCCCCTCACTCTTCTATAGACTGGCCGTAATATCTAGCTAGACTCATCACTTTCTTATCTCAATCATTATCTCTTTATCATAGACAGGTTCACTGTCATCCTGTCGTCTCGAGATCATATATCTCAAGAGGAGATACTGTATAGCCAAATCTTTTAGTTGCCAATCTTAATACAATTCTACAGTCTTTATAAGGGTTATACCATAATGCTGCTCATTTTCCATTTATACTTTAGACTCTATAAGCATTTCATCAATTTACTCATGTATGGATGCCTTATTCTTTAGGCTTATATACCTCACAAGGCAACTCATTAACCTTGTAACCTCAATAGGAACTCGTAAAATTCACTCCGAGTTCTAAACATCATCTTATGGACATCAGTCTCTAATCTTTTATCTAAGGACGCTTTATACTGAGGTTAGTCTTATTAACTCCTCCTGGTTATCGAATCAGATCCATAAAGCATCCATTTCATCATGTAGATGAATACTTGTTCTTTATAAGAACTTTATTACATAGTAACCATTTACTATATCACTTTCATTCATCTACTTCTCCGTGTCATCTGTGCTCTCACTTACACTTATACAAATAACTTTATTATTCTCAAATTACGTTATTTGCATTTCCATCAATCACACCTTATACACGTGCACTTCATTATTCTTTCATTTTCCAGAGTAGATTTCTTAAGCTTTCGGATTTTCTTAAGTTCTCCAATATAAGCTTAGAATCAGATTTCATATTCAAAATCGAGTCAATGTTATATCTATTACTCCAATTTATATAACTCTGGAAGTTCTATCGGAAATCAAATCTGATACTTTCTTTAATCACATAATTCTTATTAATTTGGACATTTCATCCTCATGTCCTATCATTTACACTGTGCATTCTCAAGGTAGAGACATTTACTATTCGATTCATTTCAACTCATACTCTACCTTGATTTCATTGTTTACTCATACTTTACAGCCTTACGAATCCCATTCCAATAAGCTGTAGTAAGTACAACAGTTATCAATGCATGTTACAGCTAACCAATTTATTACTGTTATTCACTTTAAAATCATTTCCACTTAATGGATTCAGGCTTAATTCTCTTGAGTATATTATCCATGAGGTTCAAACCTTGGCACCCTTACGTACCTAGTTCTTTACACTCGTGTTATCACTAAGCTTCTTGTAAGAGTCTCGCCCGTTCGAATCGACCGTCGGCGAGCATCGCCTAGAGCATCCCCTAGGCGATCCTTTCGCCCCAGGTTTACCCTTACTAGTGAGTCAGCGATAACATTGTTCACCTGCATCTCACAACACATGATCCACTACGGGTCGCCCATCATAGTTTGTCTCAAGGGTCCTGAAGAACTTAGGTTAGCTGTCATCTTTTTTTATCACTTTACTGTTCTTATATATTCACCAATTCCCAGTACTCCACACAGTATCTCATTATGTAGCACATATTTCAAGATATTTCGGTTCTATATAAAATTATCTGTTTGATACTTCAAAGTAGTAAAATATATAGAACCGTAATTAACCACACCAATATGTATTTCATTATCTGTACTATTCATCTCATCAGTCAATTCCTGTAATCATTTCACTTTTCATAGTATTCAACGATCTCGTTCAATACACTCTTAATTTTCGGCTCTTACAGTTAATAACCGGGCTAATCATCTTATAACATTCCTTCCATTGTAGACTCTTTGGATCGCATCGTATAAGGCCCTGGCCCATCCGCCGTCCACCTTTACATATGTGTACTGTACTCTTTGAGAATGCCCAGCCCTTTCACTAGGTCACTCACCATTCGCATCCATAATCTAAGTGTAAGTGAAAATCAGTACTAAGGATCGTTATATTCATATGACATCCTCTATGCAATTAATAATTCCATTACTATCAATAGATTCAAGATTAACCTGATTTTATCACTATTTGGAACATCACCCAACATAGGGGCATTTTCGTCATTTCAATATTTATTTATTTCTCCTCAGTATGCATTTAAACGAAAGGCCTTATCCTCCATATGTTGATAGTATCCTTTCTGATACCTATACCAGCAATTTAGGTCTTATTCGATTTCGACAGAGAAGTTCACTAAGATCCACAATTGGATTATTTTACTTGTAATTCAGCTTTATATCATTTATTTCTCTATCAAATCAATGAAATCCAACTTTTGTTGGTCTATTCTGACTACCAGTAAAATTTTAGAGTCAGGGGTATTTTGGTTATTTTTTACCAAAAATTTTCTCTCTTCAAATTACCCTCAATCGATGATCTTAAAGTCTATTTAATGATGATATTTCATTCCCCTCCTTTATACCATCACTTTCAAGTCTCAGTTCGGTTCGGACAGAAAGTACTGGTGGGGCCCTCACTGAGTCCTTTTGATTCCTTACCGAACAGGCCTTCATTTAGATTATAAGAATCACCAATTTTTGGTAATTTTTGAGCTTATTATTTCTCTTTAATATTCTCAATTTATACTTTCTCACTCCCTTTAAATTATTTTACTCAATATACAATCATTTATTTTTTTTATGTATTCAGACGACACGGTACTACCGAGGATGTTTAACACTTTTTCTTCCAAAAGTATTCACAGACATCAGGCCAACCAAGCTCTGATACCATTAAATATGTAATGACCCATTACCATATTTTTCATCTTATTTTACACAATTCATCCGGTTGGGCTATCTGTGATACTTCACTTTTACTAACTGTTAAACAAATTTACATAACATTGTTTATATTATACACATCACCTATCTTAATTAATCAGATAAGATGGTAATTTGAAAAAATAATGAGGTATGAGAAGATGATGAGAAAAATATTTTTTGAAAAGCCTTGGATAAGAGTAAAGTCAGTTTAGCTGACATCTTAAAGGAGGATGAAGCCCAATATTGTTGGCATCAAAATGAAAGTTAAGCCCAGTCAAACCTATGTTAACTGGCATTCTGAAATGAAATTTTTATTTTCAAAGTCTCAATGCCTCTGTTGAGAAGAGCTTGTTATTTTAAAAAAAATCTCAATGCCTCTGTTGAGAGGAGCTCTTTATTTTTCAAAAAGTCTCAATGCCTCTGTTGAGAGGAGCTCTTTGTTTCAAAAGTCTCAATGCCTCTGTTGAGAGGAGCTCGTTATTTTCAAAAGTCTCAATGCCTCTGTTGAGAGGAGCTCTTTGTTTCAAAAGTCTCAATGCCTCTGTTGAGAGGAGCTCTTTATTTTACAAAAAGTCTCAATGCCTCTGTTAAGAGGAGCTCTTTATTTTCAAAAGTCTCAATGCCTCTGTTGAGAGGAGCCCTTTATTTTTCAAGAAGTTTCACTACCTCTGTTGAGAGGAGATCTTTATTTTTCAAAAAAGTTTCATTGCCTCTGTTGAGAGGAGCTCTTTATTTTTCAAAAAGTCTCACTGCCTCTGTTGAGAGGAGTTCTTTGTGTTTTAGAAGTTTCAAAGCCTCTGTTGAGAGAGCTCTTTATTTTTCAAAGTTTCACTACCTCTGTTGAAAGGAGCTCTTTATTTTTCAAAAAGTTTCACTGCCTCTGTTGAGAGAATCCCTTTATTTTCACAAGTCTCAATGCCTCTGTTGAGAGGAGCGCTTTATTTTCAAAAGTCTCAATGCCTCTGTTGAGAGGAATTCTTTATTTTTCAAAGTTTTACTGCCTCTGTTGAGAGGAGCCATTTATTTTCAAAAGTCTCAATGCCTCTGTTGAAAGGAGCTCTTTGTTTTCAAAGTCTCATTGCCTTTGTTGAGAGGAGTTTTTTGTTTTCAAAAGTCTCATAACTTCTGGTGAGAAGAGCTTTTATTTCATGATCATTATGCATTCCTTAGTCTTATGATAGGAAACACTAGGAAATTTAGTTTCACAGTCCTTAGTCTTATGATAGGAGAGACTAGGAAATTTCATCTCGCATTCCTCAGTCTTATGATAGGAGAGATTAGGAAATTTCACTCCGCATCCTTTAATCTTGTTATAGAAAAGATTAGGAAATCTCATTCTACATTCATTCCCTTAGTCTTATGATAGAAAAGACTAGGAAATTTCATTTTTTGCATTCCTTAGTCTTATGATAGGAGAGACTAGGAAAACTTCATCTTGCATTCCTTAGTCTTATGATAGGAGAGGCTAAGAATTTCAAATTGCATTTCTTAATCTTGTGATAAGAAAGATTAGGAAATCTCATTCTACATTCATTTCCTTAGTCTTATGATAGGAAAGACTAGGAAAATTCATGTTTTTGCATTCCTTAATCTTATGATTAGGAAATTTCATTCTTTAGTCTTATGATAGAAAAGACTGAAAAATTCCATTTTGCATTCATTTCCTTAGTCTTATGATAGAAGAGGCTAGGAAACTTCATTTTGCATTCATTCCTCAATCTTTATAAGAGAAGAAGATTAGGAAATTTCATTTGGTATTTATTCCTTAGCCTTATGTGAGAGAAGGCTAGGAAATATCATAATTTACAAAGAATTCATTGATAGGTCAGGCATTCGGACAAAATGGTTGTCTATGTCTTTGCACCATTACTGTTTCACAGCAAAGTGCAAAGAGGGGCAACTGTAGACACCATTTTTGTCCGGATCTTTTCCAAACATTTTTAATTAATTAGTTTTTATATATTTTATTATTGATTTTATTATTTTTTATTTTTAATATTAGATTTAGAAATAAATTTTGGATTTTGATTTTGATTTTTATAAAATATAATATGAAGGGAAGGAAATCGGAAAAAACATTTTGATAGGAAAGCAGAATCGGAATTAATTTTGATAGGAAAGCAGACTTAAATGAGATTATTAAAGATTGAAATTTAAATTTTGTGGAAAAGAAAATCAGAATTAATATCAGATTTAAGATTCGATTCTTAAAATCTAAAAATTTCCTAAAAGATTGATTCTTGATTTTTATGTATTACCTAAAATAAAAAGAAACCTAGGTCTATTTAAATAACAACACAAGAAAAAGAGAAAAGGAGGCCAAAAAAATACACGGGCAATTCAATAAAAAAAGAAAAAAAAGAAAAGCTATTGCCCTACTTCCCTGCTTACCTCCGTCGCCTTCCTAGTGCGCCTCCACCACTGCGCGAAACGCAACCTGCTTCCCTGAGTCATCATCCACAACCTTGCACAGCTTGGAACACCGTGCTGCTTCAGTCTTCTGTTGATTCATCATCTACATAGACCAGCCATTCACGCTACTGCTTACTGTTGTTTGCATCGCCACCGCACCTGCAATCCCCTACATTACCTCTCTACCGCAGTGTATGTACGTGTGTTCCTACACCATACCACTGCTACACTATCAGAACTCCCCTGCCTTGCATAGCTCTGCGTTGTTCCAGTCTTTGTTGTCGGCGTCGCTCGTTGCTGCTAGCTCATTCCTGCCAAGATTGCTATCCCTTTGCTCCATCGATCCAAGTCTGTCGCGCCACCATTTGCTGCCAATTTCGTTCCTTGCTGCACCGCTAAAGACAAAGGAAAAGCAAATTCTTGTTCCTCGTGGACGTGAGCGGGAAAGGCAAGTTCTTTTGGTATGCCATTTCACTTTTGTTTTATGCATTATTTTATTATTCTTCTCAGGCCATTTGATTAATTCTTTAATGCTTTAGGTAGCATTGAAATTAATTAGATGATTAATGGACTTAAATAAATTGTAATAATAAATAATTCTTTTAATTCTTACGTTTAGGCGTTTGTAGAATTGAATAAAATACAATTTCTGCTATGTTTATATTTATATAAAAAAAACAACTATTAAAATAACAAGGTTAATCATAGTTCGTACACATAAATTTGGGTATAGGTTTAAATCAAATTATCTAATAATCTGAGAGTAATTTTAACTTTTTTTACCGATGATGACATTTTGAGAAAGTCAATTGAGACATCTTAAAAATGTCTAGGTGAGAAAGTTCTTTCTTAAGTTGAGCTAAATTGATGGAATACTTTTGAAAGGATTTTCAATAAATTATAATTCATGTTTATTTTTAATAAATAAAATAAAAATAAATTAGATATAAGAAATAAAGATAAATAAATAAAATAAGATAAGATAAAGTATATAAATAATAAATAGAATTATAATAAATAAGATAAATAAAAAAGAGTAAATATGAGTTATGCCGATGATGAAATTTCAAGAAAGTCAATTGAGACTCCTTGAAAATTTCTAGGTGAGGAGGTTCCTTTTGGGCAGAGCCAAATTGATGGGACGCTGAAAAGTGAATTTTCAATAAAACATAATTCATGCTTGTTTCTTACAAGTAAGGTAAATAAGAATATAAAAATATAAAAGCGAATTAGAAAATTTAAGAAATTTATAAAATGAATATGGAGTCAAAAACTAGAGACAATATTAGGAGAAAATAGGAATCTCATAAAATATTAAAATTTATCCGACGATGGAGTTCAAGAAAGTCAATTGAGACTCCTTGAATATCTTGAGGTGAGGAAAATTTCTAAGGTTGGAGCCAAATCGATGGAAAAATCTTAGAAATTTTCCAATATATAAGTATATAAAAATTAATATGAACCCAAGGCAAACTATAAAGATAACTTAAAGCTAACTGGTACCATCTTAGGATGGGAGTTGTAGGGGTGCTAATCCTTCCCCACACGTAACCGTACTCCCGAGCCTAAGAATCTTTGAACGTAGACCATGCCTTATCTTTAGACAAGAATAGGTGACCAATCACACCTTAGGTTTGAATGGTTGGTGGCGACTCCTTTGATTTTAATGTCTAGCTATTAGGTTTTCCGAAACTTAATACGTTATGACATATACAGTATAATTTCACTACTAATTTATTGGAATAACTTACTCATTTTACCAACGCCTAGCACCGTAACAGTTCCGAACTTAGCAGAACTTCACCACTTGCCTCTTTACCATTCTACTACAATTTCATAATTTTGCATACATTTAGAAAAACAATTGAAATATATGAATAAAAATATCAACAATTTATTATTTTCCTTACCCAAGTTAACCAACTAAAGTGCTTTCAACCTTGACCCCTACTACCCCTGTTCCAGTTTTGCCTATAAGCTTCTACCTCAACCCGATGCAGCTGGAATTCTAGCCACCTTTCTAGCACTCAACCTTACTCCAATTTGACCTCATCATTGCCAATTTTTTTTATCCTATCTAGAACCTCCAATTCTGCTTACCTATTCCAGCTCAATTTCGGCTCTCTTTATTCTCAACAAATGCCTCTTTCAGCCACCTAAAGACTCAGCCCTTAGTTGCCCTTTTGCCTTTCCCTATGCACAGCCTTGGTTTGGTGTCCTAATTAGTGTCGAATGATGCCAAACAACACCTCTGTGTAGTCACTATTTTAGTGCCTAGTGTCCACCCAGCTTGGCCTTTTGCATCCCTGTTCAGTTATCCAAATGACACTCAGCAAATCGCCAACAACTTTCTAACCTCACGTGTCGCCCCCGTGCCAAGTTCCCCTATCTTGTTCCCAATCCTCTTCTTTCCTTTTCGTTATCTCTCTCTCTCTCTCTCTCTCTCTCTCTCTCTTGGTCACTCACTCCTCTATCTCCAACTTCTTTCCTTTATTTATTTATTTATTATGTTTTTACTCGGTTTAACTAGTTTGGGTTTAGTTCAGTCTTCCTCCCTCTTTTGGCCGAAAATGGCCTTATTTCTCTTTTTGGGCTTGGGAAAAAATGGCCTCATTTCTTCTCTCCCTCAGCCTTGCTGAACTCGTTTCGTTTCTTTCCCGATCTGTTTCCACCGATGGTAACAAGGGCGACATCAGTTAGCAGCGGAAAGGGTGATTCTTCTCCTATTTTGTCTCCTCTCCTTAGGACAACTTATGCTGACAGCCCCTTTCTCTTAACTGCCAGAAATCCTTCACTCTTCTGCTGGTCGACAACCACTCTTCACCCCTTCTATTATCTTTTTTTTCTTTTTTTTTTCTTTTTAATTGCCAACCTTTTTCGCTTCCCTTCCTATCTCGGCCAAATTTGCCCTCGCTGGATCTGTCTCCACTTGGTTCGGCCGGCCATCGCTGATGTGAGAACTCGTTATTTTGTACTGTACATGTAGGAATAATAAATTTTTAAATAAATTAATGAATTCTTGATATTTTCTAAATGTTGAAATAAATGTGGGATAGAATCGAAAATTTTGAAGTCGTATAGGGCAAAGTTGGTTCTCTCAAGGATTGATCAAAATTGATCAAAATTTGGGTAAATTGGCTTGAGAAACAAATAAAATAAATGAAAATTAAATTAAGTTATGGGCTAGATAGAAAATGGAGTATGCAATGGCAAAATGAGTAATTAAGGTGACTTTAGTGGGTATTTTAGACCTTAAAGAAATGAAATCAGATTTTAATTAATTAAAATTAAATTATGACCAATCCAAATAGTACAACAAGGCTGATTCATTTATTTCTCCAACTGCGTTGCACTGCCTTAGCCATTTCTATGCTTCAGTCCGGTTTCTGCTCCTCTTCTCTTCCATCGATCCTCTTGCTCCAGCTCTGAAATATCATTCTTTCATTAAGGAAACAGCCAAACTCCTTCATATAACCTTCTCCTCACCACCATAGCTTCATTGTTCCTTAAAAAAGTTCAGCCAAAAATCGCCCAAGAGAGGTTCCCTTGCAGCTGGACAATGGCGTTTTAAGCAGGTAAAATTTCTAGCCAACGTTTCATGCTTTTGAGCCACTTGTTTATGGTGGTGTTTGTTAGGTAGATGATGTGTGTGCATATAGTTTGCAATAAAAACCTATAAGTAACTTAGTAGGGCTGAATCTCTTGTTGTTGGTGGCGTTAATGGCTGAATAAAATCTTGCTGTTGTGTGCATGTATGTAACGTGAATGGAAGCAGAAAATTCTGCTGTGTAGATGGTTGTGTCGAATGGTTGACATGAGACCAAAAATTTACATAGAAGTAAAATTATGTATATACAGGGGTATGTTGTCAGTTGATGTTGAAAATTTAAGAGCAAGTACGATGTTTAAAAGGCGTGGAAGCAGAAAATAGATGTTAAAACTATGATAATCGCAAAATTTCTACTGTTTAATAGTGGAACTTAATATTAAAAAAAATAGATGAGTGGAAATAAATAAATATAATATGAGATCAAAATATTAGTAAATATTCCGTGAATTGATGAAGTGACGAATTGGGAAGTTCGAGTGAAGAAAAAATTTAAATTGGAAAAATACGGTTGAAATTATGGAAATTAATGAAAGGAGGAAATTTAATTTGGATAAATGGAAATCCAAATTAAATAAGAAAATTAGAAATGAAAATGATATATAATTATATAATTATATATTGTGTAAATGTATTTTTATACAAATACATATGTACTTAAATGATATATAGTATAGATTATTATACAATGGTATATATATGAATATATACTATTTCATAAATTTAAATATTACATATGTATATTTTATGTATATGTAAATATATATACATGTATGAGAATGTAAATATTATTTTACATTAAAGGTTGCATAATTATATATTGTAAATACAATATATATTGTGGTATAATATATATATATATATATATATATATATATATAGGTTAACTATTTTTAAAGTATATAAATATACATATATATACTAGATATATATATTTTGTAATACACAATATATATCTTTATATATATAATTCATATATAGTACAATACTATATATAATATAATAATATTATATGTATAATATATGGTATATATTATATGTATAATATGTAATATATAGTATATAATATATTATATGTATAATAGATATGCAATAAAAATAAAACAAAAAATAGAAAAGAAGGAAAGAATCGGGAAGCCTCCCGATTCTTCCTCCACAATGAGCAACCGGCCCTCGTCCCCGGAGAAAGAAAGAGAGATGAGGAAGACGGCGCCGGCGGAGAGAGGAGAGGAAGTCAGTGACCGGAAGAGGAAAGATCGAAATAGAAAAGGAAGGAAACAGAGGCAAGATCGACGAAAGCCGATAAGGAGAAAGGAAAGAGAGAACGGCGGTGCCGGCTGATCCGGCCACCACCACTGCAACCGAAGCTTTGCCGGAGGAAGAAGAAGAGGTAAGAGGCTACCGGAGAGGCAAAGAATATCAGAGGAGGAGCGCCGAAGAGGGAGAAGAAACCGAAGGTAAACCGAGTAGATCCGCCATCTTGCCGTCATTTCGGGATGAACGGAGGCCAAATCTAGGTTCGTCGTGGCGCCGGCCAGCTGAGGGGCCACTGAACCACCAAAGAATCGGCCGCTGGAGAAGAACTGGCGGTGAGGGGAGGTGACCGGTTCGGCTGGGAAAGGAAAAAGAAAAAGGAAAAAGAAAAAGAAAAGAAAAAGAGAAAGGAAAAAGAAAAAGAAAGGAAAAAGAAAAAGAAAGAGAAAGAAAATAGGAAAAGAAGAAAAGAGAGAGAGAAGGAATTTTCGAGAATTCGAAAAATCCTGGGAAATTCAGAAACTCGAAAATTACAGAAATTCGGTAAGAATTTTGAAAATTAAATTCGAGTGATTTATTTTAATAAATCATGGAAAAATTCTAAATTTTAGAATTTAATTTCCAGAAAATTCTTCGATGACCGAGATGATGGATCGGGAGAGGTGAACACGAGTGCGACCATTGAGAGGCAGTCGCCGACTCGAGACAGGTAAAGGAGACATGTGCAGCCTGTAGAGATTTTCGGCACACATGTTTTAAATTATGCATTTAATTTTTATAAATGCTATTAATAATGATTGGTTGGAAAAATTGTGGTGATTTACCGGTTGAGATTTAAACTGTATTTTTCGCACAGGAGGCTAGCCAATCGGCAGCCGTTATGCTGCCAAAAATTATTGGAAAAATTACCGAAAATCATAATAAATTATTTTTCATCACGAGAAACGATTTCCAACACGAAAATCGAGAAATCGATTAGTTTTCATCAAACATGAATATATTGATAATTAATTTTAAAATATTCATGTTTTTTAGAATGGTGAAAAAGGAAATCACCGAAATTTATCCCGATAGGTGATATTTTCACGTGAAACGAGGTGAAAAATGAAAAGGACCAAACTGAATATTTTAATAATATTTCTTAAATATTCACTTGATTTCATAAACAACCTTTATGGTTTTAATTATGAAAATAATTATTTATAAAAATCCCATAAAGGTTGATTAGAGATGACAAATAGTATTTTGAGACTAGAAGGTCTCTACACGTGTTTATAGAGGAAAACATGGTGACAGGATTATTGAATTTGGAAAATAAATATTTTAATTTTCCATAAATCATAAAAATAATTGATTTGAATCCCGATAACTTTGAAATCATGTTTTCAATAGAAAAGCATGGAAAAGCGTGCGTATATGTTTTACGGTGAAAAAGGACAGTTATGACCTTTTATATTTTACAATGATTATTTTATAAACTGTTTTCACCGTATGGAAAATGTGATTTATACTATTCTATAATATTCAAAACTTTTTCGGGAGTGATTACCCCAGTACGAATATTTTATAAATTGTTATTCATAAGATGAAAATATTTTCCTTATGAATATTTATGGATTGATTGAATTTATATTCAATGAAATTGATTTCATAAATGAGGTTTATATCATGTGTTTACTGTTTTGAGACTGTTAGGCCCCATATCATGCTCACATGTCATGTGTTAGTGCTGATAGATACTGATCCTATTATCAGCGTCCCAGTGGACACCTAATCAGTGCACACCGTGGACCCTATAGACTATGGCCATAGATCTCATGTGTTTCCCCTATTTGGGATGATATTATAGCATGATATATTTAGGGTGTTGCCTAGTCTCCATGATACTATACTGATGATTGTACTTTTCATTGAACTTTTGCTAGTATTAAATTATCTACAGCTACTGAGCTTTTGATATATTACGTGTTGAACTAAATATTATACGGTGTTTTACAAGTGTGAAAATGAGTATTTGTGAAAGAAAAATGAATTCCTTATTTATTTACTTAAGTGTTTTATCGTGTGAATATTTAATGTTTTACTGGGATTTGAATATCAAAAGAAAACGATTACTCTCTACAGTTGCTTCTAGGTTCTAGGACAACACAGATATTCTAAAATACCTGCCTTACTCCATTCGGATCCCTAGCCGACTGTAGTATCCTTCCTACATGTGAGCCTAGAGCCTCTAGGAAGATTTAAAGAAAGTGAAAATTTTATTTTCAGCATATAGGTAGTTGAATATCAAGTGTTGCATATAACTCTCTTACTGAGCCGTGGTTTGCTCACTCCCCAATTTTAACATTTTAGATTTTCGGTGACTGTGAGATCTGACAACTGAGGATTTCGAGCTGCGCATTTGGAGACATTACGACAGCTTAATTTATAATATGACGTGTGATCATTTATTTTCTGTATTTAGACTTACTTTTAGTACTACTTTCTTGAAAATTAAGATAGGGGATGTAATTGATATTACTAATTTTATATTTAATAGTTAAATGAATATGAAGAGTAAAGTATCACAGACAACTCAACCGTATAAAATGTATAGAAAAATGTGAAAAATGTGGTCACGGGATGTGACAGATTTAATGGTATCAGAGTAAGGTTGACCTGATGTCGATTGATACTTTTGGAGAGAAAACGTGTCGGAAATGTTAACATCCCCTGTAGTACTGTGTTGTCTAAATACATAGAGAAAATAAATGATTGCAAATTGAGTAAAATAATTTGAAGGGAGTGAGAATTTATGAATTAATGATGGTAAAGAGAAATAATAGGCTCATAATTTACCAAAAAATGGTGATATTATTATCTAAATGAAGGCTTGTTCGGTAAGGAACCGAAAGGACTCGGTGAGGGTCCCACCAGTACTTTCTGTTCGAATTGAACTGAGACCTGAAAGAAAGGATGAGAATGAAATATCATCATTAAATAGATCTTAAGATCACCGATTGAAGGTATTTTAAAGAGAGAAAATTTTTGGCAAAAAATGACCAAAATACCCCTGCCTCCAAAATTTTACCTGGAGTCATAATAGACCAACAGAAGTTAGAATTGATTGATTTGACAGAGAAATTGATGATGTAAAGTTGCTTTTGATGCAAAACATTTCAATTATGGATCTTAGTGGACTTCTCTGTCGAGATTGGACCAGATCTTAAACTGATATTAGTATGAGAAAGGATACTATCAGCACATAGATAATAAGGTCCTTGGTTTAAATATATACTGAGGAGAAAGAAATAAATGTCAAAATGACGAAAACGCCCCTATGTTGGGTTACGTTTTGAATAGTGATGAAACCAAGTTAATCTTAAATACATTGATGGTGATGGAGTCATTAATGGCATATAGGATGTGATATAAATATAGCGATCCCTATTACTGATTTCACTAACACTTAGTGTACGGACGTGAATTGTGAGTGACCTAGTGAACGGGCTGGGCCTCACGACAGATCCTTGAGAGGGCTAGTGTGCTCGCCAAAGAGGATAGTACAGATGTGTAAAGGCGGACAGCGGACGGGCTGGGGCTTTACATGATGCGATCCCATAACTGTATAATGGAATATCACAAAATGATTGGCCCGATTATTGATTGTAAGGGGCTGAATTAAGAGGGTATTGAATTGGATGTTTATTAAGGGATCGTTAGATATTATGAAAAGTGAGATGACTACAGAAAATGACTGAGAAAGTGAATAGTACAAATAATGAAATCCATATCTGTATGGTTAATTAAATGGTTACACTTGTTACAGCATTACTAATTAGTTTGAGTAATATGCCGTGGAACATGAGTAAATAATGAAATCAAGGTGGAGAATATTTCAAAATGATTTAAATATTAACTTTCTCTGCCTTGAGGATACATAGTGGAAATGATAGGACATGAGCATGAAATGTCCAAGATGATAAGAGGTGAGTGATTAAAGAAAGTATCGGATGTAATGCCCGATAAATTTTTCAGAGTTGTATGGATTGGAGAAATCGAACTAACATTGATTCGATTGGATATATGAAATCTAATTTCTAAGCTTATATCGAAAAATATAGAAAGAATCTGAAAAGCTTTACAACTACTTTGGAAAATGTGTGAATAATGAAATTCACTTGTATAGGTGTGTTTGATGGAAATACAGATAGTGTGATTTGAGATTAATGAAGTATCTGTATAAGTGCAAATGAGAGAAGCACAAATGACCGTGATATGTAGATGGATTAAAATGGTATATTAAATTCTGATTATTTAATAAAGTTCTTGTGAAGAACAAGTGATCATCTACATGCAAAAGGACACTTCATTGATCTAATCAAAAATATATGAGGAGTTCATAAGACTAACTTCGGTATAAAGCGTCATTAGAGAAAAGTTGGAGACTAAGGTCCATGAAATAATGTTTAGAACTCGATGAAATTTTACGAGTTCCTATTGAGGTTTCAAGGTTAATGAATTACCTTGTGAGGTACATAAACCTAAGGAGTGAGATATCGAAATAGTTAAGGATACAAATGGAACAGGAGCAGCATTATGATATATAATCCTTTAAACTCTCAGAGACTGTGGACTTATGTTAAGGTTGGCGAATAAGAGACTTGGCTAGACAGTATCTCTTTCTAGGATATATGATCTTGAGATGACAGAATGACAGTGAATCTGTCTATGATAGTGAGATAATGATTGAGATACGGAATTACTGAGTCTAGCTAGTTATTGTTACCAATCTATAGAAGAATGATGGGATTAGCTGCTCTACTAATGAGGCATAATTAGAGAAATTAAAGTCGGTAAATGGATAAGTGGAAAGAAAATATGGTACGCAAAATGTTAAATGATTTTAACAATAAAGTACCATACCACTTGAGAAAACCGACCAAAATGATGAGAGCGAAAAGATGAAAATGATTTCATGTTGGTTATCACATGATTATGGTTAGATGAAAGATCGAGCCAAACTGACAAGTGAAAATAAATGATACTCAAAGGAGTAAATAAATGATTTAACTTTTTACTGCCAGTAATGTAATAGAAAAGTGATATACATACATATCCACACTTTGAAATGGTGGAATTGTATAGATAATGTGGTGATTAAATGGATAATTGGAGGATTCAATGGTAGAATCCAAATTATGAAAAGAGATGTAATGACCATACTACATAAAGAGAAGATGATGGTCTCATGAGTTATTTCTATAAGAGATGATCAATAGTAAAGTCTACAAGTGAGATGCAGCCTTGATGAAATAAACGAGAAAATGAATATTGTGGACAATAAAGAGTCCAAAAGAAATATTATGATGTGAAAGTGATTGAAGACTGATTGTCCACATGGAATCACTATTCCACTATCGGACTCCTAGATTCTCTAGTGCCTTAGTAGAAGAATGAGTGTGAAACAGTGTAAATGTATATGTACAGTTCTAGTCAGCATTACATGTGATGACAATCTCTGAGCTGCCATATGCTTAATGAGAAGTAGCAAAAGGCATTGAGATCCCAAGTGTACTGATAGCACCGCTCCATACTAATGAAAATGCTCGAGCGTAATACGTGGATGCTTGAGGATATATTGAGAGAGCGAGTGTACGAGATGTGAAAGCTGCTGGGACAATTACATACAACTGATTGACATGTGTACATGATAGTATCAAATTTTATCGACTGGGCACTAAGTGAGAGAAATAGATGACGAACAACATAGATCAGCTGTGATATGAATAATGGTGTGAATGGACTTTTATGTGAAAAGAGGAATGAAATGAATAACTCCCAATTTGAGAAATGAACTTATGGGAGTATAGATATATGATGAAAGACCGCATGTAGTGGTCTAAAAGTAATCATGATATTAAAAGTATGCTGGCAGTATTATGTAAAAGTTGATCTAAAGGACAAAAGTCGTAAGTATACGAAATGTACCACCTTTTGACTTAAGTTAAATTCGGAGGACCGAATTTCTTAAGGTGGGGAGAATGTGATAACCGCAAAATTTCTACTGTTTAATAGTGGAAATTAATATTAAAGAAAATAGATAAGTGGAAATAAATAAATATAATATGAGATCGGAATATTAGTAAATATTCTGTGAATTGATGAAGTGACGAACTGGGAAGTTCGAATGAAGAAAAAATTTAAATTAGAAAAATACGGTTGAAATTATGGAAAATAATGAAAGGAGGAAATTTAATTTGGATAAATGGAAATCCAAATTAAATAAGAAAATGAGAAATGAAAATGATATATAATTATATAATTATATATTATGTAAATGTATTTTTATACAAATAATATGTACTTAAATGATATATAGTATAGATTATTATACATTAATATATATATGAATATATACTATTTCATAAATTTAAATAGTACATATATATATTTTATGTATATGTAAATATATATACATTTATGAGAATGTAAATATTATTTTACATTAAAGGTTGCATAATTATATATTGTAAATACAATATATATTGTGGTATAATATATATAAATATATATAAAGGTTATTTATTTTTAAAGTATATAAATATACATATATATATATATATTATAGATATATATATTTTGTAATACACAATATATATATCTTTATATATATAATTCATATATAGTACAATACTATATATAATATAATAATATTATATGTATAATACATGGTATATATTATATGTATAATATGTAATATCTAGTATATAATATATTATATGTATAATAGATATATAATAAAAATAAAACAAAAAAATAGAAAATAAGGAAAGAATCGCGAAGCCTCCCGATTCTTCCTCCCCGATGAGCAACTGACCCTTATTGCCGGAGAAAGAAAGAGAGATGAGGGAGGAAGACGGCGCCGGCGGAGAGAAGAGAGGAAGTCGGTGACCGAAAGAGGAAAGACCGAAATAGAAATGAAAGGAAACAGAGGCGAGATCGACGGAAGCCGAGAAGGAGAAAGGAAAGAGAACCGCGTGCCGACTGATTCAGCCACCGCCACTGCAACTGAAGCTTCGTCTGAGGAAGAGGAAGAGGTAGGAGGCCACCGGAAAGGCAGAGAATAGCGGAGGAGGAGTGCCGAAGAGGGAGAAGAAATCGAAGGTAAACCGAATAGATCCGCCGTCGTGCCGTAGATTCGGGATGAACGGAGGCCAGATCCAGGTTCGTCGTGGCACCGGCCAGTAAGGGGCCACTGAACCGCCGGAGAACCGGCCACCGAAGAAGAACCGGTGGTGAGGGGAGGTGACCGGTTCGGCTGGAAAAGGAAAAAGAAAAAGAAAAGAAAAAGAGAAAGGAAAAAAGAAAAGGAAAAGAAAAAGAAAGAGAAAGAAAAAAGGAAAAGAAGAAAAGAGAGAGAAAAAGAATTTTCGGGAATTCAAAAAATCTCGAGAAATTTGAAAACTCGAAAATTACAGAAATTCGATAAGAATTTTGAAAATTAAATTCGAGTGATTTATTTTAATAAATCATGGAAAAATTTTAAATTTTAGAATTTAATTTCCAAAAAATTTCTCGATGACCGAGATGATGGATCGGGAGAGGTGAACAGGGCGCAACCTTTGAGAGGCAATCACCGACCTGGGACAGATAAGGGAGATATGTACAGCCTGTAGGGATATTCGGCACACATGTTTTAAATTATGCATTTAATTTTTATAAATGCTATTAATAATGATTGGTTGGAAAAATTGTGGTGATTTATCGGTTGAGATTTAAACTGTATTTTTCGTGCAGGAGGCTAGCCGATCGGCAGCCGTTATACTATCGAAAATTATTGGAAAAATTACCAAAAATCATAATAAATGATTTTTCATCACGAGAAACGTTTTCCAACACAAAAATCGAGAAATCAATTAGTTTTCATAAAACATGAATATATTGATAATTAATTTTAAAATATTCATGTTTTTGAGAATGGTGAAAAAGGAAATCACCGAAATTTATCCCGATAAGTGATATTTTCACGTGAAACAAGCTGAAAAATGAAAAGAATCAAAGTGAATATTTTAATAATATTTCTTAAATATTCACTTGATTTCATTAATAACCTTTATGGTTTTAATTATGAAAATAATTATTTATAGAAATCCCATAAAGGTTGATTAGAGATGAAAAATAGTATTTTGAGACTAGAAGGTCTCTATACGTGTTTATAGAGGAAAACATGGTGACGAGATTATTGAATTTGGAAAATAAATATTTTAATTTTTCATAAATCATAAAAATAATTGATTTGAATCCCGATAACTTTGAAAATCATGTTTTCGATAGAAAGCATGGAAAAACGTGTGTATATGTTTTATAGTCAGAAAAGACAGTTATGACCTTTTATATTTTACAGTGATTATTTTATAAACTGTTTTCACCATATGGAAATGTGATTTATACTGTTCTGTAATATTCAGAACATTTTCGGGAGTGATTACCCCTGTACGAATATTTTATAAATTGTTATTCATAAGATGAAAATATTTTCCTTATGAATATTTATGGATTGATTGAATTTATATTCAATGAAATTGATTTCATAAATGGGGTTTATATCACGTGTTTACTGTTTTAAGACTGTTAGGCCCCATATCATGCTCACGTGTCACGTGTTAGTGCTGATAGATACTGATCCTATTATCAGCGTCCCAATGGACACCTGATCAGTGCACACTGCGGACCCTATAGATTATGGTCATAGATCTCATGTGTTTCCCCTATTTGGGATGATATTATAGCATGATATATTTACGGTGTTGCTAGTCTCCATGATACTATACTGATGATTGTACTTTTCATTGAACTTTTACTGGTATTAAATTATTTACAGCTACTGAGCTTTTGATATATTACGTGTTGAACTAAATATTATACGATGTTTTACAAGTGTGGATATGAGTATTTGTGAAAGGAACATGAATTCCTTATTTATTTACTTAAGTGTTTTGTCACGTGAATATTTAATATTTTACTGGGATTTGAATATCAAAAGAAAACGATTACTCTCTACAGTTGCTTCTAGGTTCCGAGACAAGACAGGTATTCTAAAATACCTGCCTTACTCCATCCGAATCCCTAGCCGATTGTAGTATCCTTCCTACATGTGAGCCTAGAGCCTCTAGGAAGATTTAAAGAAAGTGAAATTTTTATTTTCAGCATATAGGTAGCTGAATATCAAGTGTTGCATATAACTCTCTTACTGAGCCGTGGTTTGCTCACTCCCCAATTTTAACATTTCAGATTTTCGGTGACTGTGAGATCTGATATCTGAGGATTTCGAGCTGTGCATTTGGAGACATTGCGACAGCTTGATTTATAATATGAGGTATGATCATTTATTTTCTATATTTAGACTTACTTTCAGTACTACTTTCTTGAGAATTAAGATAGGAGATGTAAGTGATATTACTAATTTTATATTTAATAGTTAAATGAATATGAAGAGTAAAGTATCATAGACAGCCCAACCGTATAAAATGTATAGAAAAATGTCAAAAATGTGGTCACGAGATGTGAACATAAAGGGGTTGGCTGAACCGAAATAGAAAATAGAAATTTCCTAGTGTGAAACAAATTTAATTCATGGTTAGCCATAAGGATTCAAAGAGGCATAGATGTGATGTCTTGATAGTGTGAAAATAGAATAAAAAGGGGTTGAACCGAATAGAACATGTTGGCTGGAAAACCGAATGGAAATTTTGTCTAATTAAGTGTGGTTGACAGAATATGATAAAGGCTGGAATAAAAGTCAATAAAAAGGCTACAATAAAGTGGAAAATAAGAAAGAAAAGAGTATGTTGCTGCCGTGAATTAAGGAGAAGATGGACTCAAATTGATGATAAATAGTCAAGTACATAAAGGAAAAAGTAAAGGCTAAAAATGAAGAAATATGACCATAAAAATATAGTTAAAATATAAGCATAATCAATGTGTGTGTGTATATATATATATATATATATATATATATATATATAAGCTGCCGATTGTGAAAAAGTAGAATAAGGAAATATTGCATTTAATTCTTAAATGCTGGAAAAATACAAGAAATAAGGCAGCATATATATAATTGATACATTGACTAAGAATTGAAACAATAAAAGTTTAAATAAAGAAAGGTCATTCGGCCATAGTGGAAAACAGGGAAAGAATGGCATGAAAAGTAGCCATTTTAGCTATGAGAATTTACATATAGTTACGTTTTGATATAAATCATAGCTTAAAATTTAAGACGATTAAGCTAATGATTTTGGTGAAATAAATTGTAGTCGGAAGTTCAAAGTTCGTGTGGAGCACGAGATAACACGATCTCGATACATAGGTAAGGGATGGTGTATGAATTTGTAGGGATATCCGAATGCATGGTTTTCATGCTATGAATTTTATAAGATTTGTCAGATATTGAATTGCCTTAAAATGCTGCGAAATTGTGGTTTCTGGCTATTGAGACTATGTTTGAAAGTGCAGGAAGGCTAAGACTCTGGTAGCCGTTATGCTGCCGAAATGTACTAAAGATATTTCCAAAAATATTATTAAAAATTTTTAGTACATCATTGGTGTTTATCCTAGCCTCAAAAGTGATAAATTAATTATTTTTCATAAATGGTGGAATTATCGAAAAGTAGTGATTAAATGTTCATTATACCAATTTCGGTAAAAGTTTCACTACTGAAAATTCATCCCACATGTTTTATAGTGAAGGGTGTGATTGATGACGTGAAATGGTGAATAGTGAATATTTTATAATTATTTTCAGTATGATATTCACTATTTTAATTATGATTTTCTTTTATGGAATAAATAAATGTTTATCATGTGTAATGATTTCCATAAAGGCTTTATCACTCTGTAAATATTGTTTTGAGACTAGAACGTCTCTACACGTGTTTATGGTGGAAAATGTGTTGGCGGAATTATCAAATTTGAAAAATAAAATATTTTATTTTTCCATAAATCATGAAAAATATTGAAATTGATTTCCAATGACTTTGAATTTCATGCTTTGGAAAGAAAGCATGGAAACACGTGTGTATGTGCTCTATGGTGAAAAGAAACAGTTACGAGATTTTATTTCTATAGTGTAATTATTTTATAAATTGTTTTCACAGTACGAGATACTGTGATTTATACCTTTATGGATTTTTTTAAAAGATATTATTGATTTTACTTAATTCCATAAAGGTGATGAGATTTCTTTACACTATTTTGAGACTGATAAGCCCCATATCATGCTCACATGTTTATGTGAACCTTCGCATGTGTTATGTTGTTGACATTGAGCCGTCTTCAGCGATCTCGGTGTCACCCGCTCAGTGTACGACGAAGACACTTGTAGACTATGGTCACAGATCTCATGTGTTTATTATACTGTCCCTACAAGGATCTCATGTGTACCCTATTATTCCCTACGAGACTTATAGCATGATATCATCAGAGTGTTACTTGGTCTCCACTATTATTGCACGTGTTATTATTGGTTTTGGTGATAACTATCGAAATATACTGTTTATTGTGATGCTTTATCACTAACTGGTGAAATATGTGAATGAGTGTTTTATTGCTACACGTGTTTTAAGTGATTGATTTCAATGGTGGAAATCAAATAATTTCCAAGTGTTGTTCACATGATTTAATAAATTATTTTATTTAAACATGTGATATTTTATATACAGTAAATATTTTAGTGAGTTTATATGAAAATAATTTTTACTCCCTAAAGTCGCTTTGGCTTTTCGGGACAAGACAGGTATTTCAAAATACCTTCCATGCTCTATCTGGATTTTTCGGCTGACTATAGTATCACCCCCTCGTAGAGTGCCCGTTTATAAATAGGAAACTAAAGGTTTTACTGCATGTAGTCTTCGAGGTATCAAAATTTGTGTACAAATCTCTTACTGAGTCGTGGTTTTGCTCACTCCAATATATTATCTCTCCAAATTATTTTCAGTGATCGGTTGAGTATATCATACGAGGATTAGAGGCTGCACACTGAGCACCCTGACGCAGCATTTATAGATCCCGGAGGTATATTTATTTTACATTATATGTTCAGACTTCTGATTTATGGTACTATAATGTTATATTAAATTAGGGGATGTAAGTATTGATTAAAATACAACTTGTAAATATTTATTTCCGTTAATTATATTAAATTATGAAAATCGTGTTTTCAGTGAATTAAATGTGGAAATTAAGATATCGCAGACAGCCCAACCTGTTCATATGTGGTGAAAAAGTATAAAAAGTGTAAAATACTGTGTACTTGGGATGTGACAGATGATCTTCCTTTCTCTTCCTCTCTCTCAATCTTTTCCTCCCTTGTCACCAATCGGTCCTCTTTCCATCATCACCAAACTGCTCTCGTTCTTTTCTCTCTCGATTTCTTCTCTTTTCTCTTTTTTTTTTAATTAATCGTGTCTGCATATGCAGATCCAATACGTAATAAGCTTCTCATGGAAGCTTGCTGAAATTCCTCTCTTTTGTTTCTTTCTTTTTGTTATATTTACAAATATATTTATCTATATAATATAAATATATCTTATAATTATATTTTACATTTACAATTTCATATATATATATATATATTCATAACATATACCATATATATACATATATATATTTATATATATAATTTATACTTACAATATAGCTAATATATATTAAAACACATTTATATATATAATTTACATATTACATATATACTCCTTAAAACATATATTTATCCATTTTATTATTTATTAATATATATCTACTTTAACTCAAAATAATATTTATTGTTTATATATATTTATATATTCGTACACACACAAATATATGTATATGTATATATATATAACACATTTTTATTTCTTTAAATTTTTTATTTCTTAATACCAAAATAAATTTCTTAATTATTGTTTCTCCAATTTATCAATAGATCAAGTACCATAATTCAAATATTTCGATATATATTTCGATGTCATAATAAATGGATTTATTTATTCTCACTTTATCTATTAACATCAGAAACTAAATTTACAGATCCTTAATTCCAAAAATGTGGGAATTATGGGTTATCATAAGTTTTGGGACATTATATGTTTTAAACATGCTTTAAAAGTACATGTGATATTATTTACGAATTGTACATGCGATATGATTTACGAATTGTACATGCTTTAACCATGTCTTGGAAGAAAACGTGAAATGATATAAGATTTTACATATTTTAAATATGTTTTAAAAGTATACGTAACATGATTTTGAGACTATATATGCTTCATATATGACTATATGGCAAACAAGATATAATTTGAAATGATAACTGTTTTACATAGTAAAGCTCGCATAAGATTGCATACCAAATCATAACATAACAGTGACCTTATACTAAACATGAACATGAGGTTTATATAAGGAGTGCCATGACTGTGTGCTAAAAGTGACCATGTTTTTCCACATTAAAAGTGATATGATTTAATACCGCACAGGAGCATAATTTCTAAATGATAAATGACTTGATTTAGTATTGTGTTTCAACACGGTTTCTATATAACATGCGATATGTCATAAGATTGATATGAGAATGATTTAATATAATATAATGTCGAAATTACAAATGACACATTGTTGCATGATATATTGTGGTATAAGGATAAGAGGATTGAAAAATGATTGAATTGATATGATTAGAGGTCAATGTGATAGACAAGTACCTGGATGATAATAATCAGGTACTTTGAAATATCTTTCCCATCGATACCTTAAACCCTTGCCCACTTGGAATCCTTTAGGGCATTATCTGAGATGTTATTATAATTGATTACAAATAGAATATGATATGAGAATCTTTACTTAAAGGTTTCATGCATTTGCATTAGAGCTGTATAAGTCTAATTCTGCACTTATATAAATGACTTACTAAGCTTTCGCTCATTAAACATTGTTTAACATTTTTTTAGATTGAGCTTGGAGATTGTGTGAGATCTCATTTTCTTATACTATAGTTGTACATTTATATGAACAAATTATCAATAAAGAAATTATTGATAATATTTTGAGGAATTAAATATATAAGAATAGTGTTTCTTACATAGAAAAATTTTAATTCTAGATAAAATATATATAAGTATGGAAATTATTACATAAAGGATGAAATAAATAATTAAATGAATGTTGGAAAATTCTGATTTGGATAAATCAGAAAAAATGGTGCGGCATGAAAAAACAAAGAAGATTAAATAGCTTGACTTGGAGAATCAAATGAGAGAAATAAAGGTTAATTTTCTTGACTTTATACATGTGAACACTAGACTTTTGGCAATCTAAGATATAATAGATATGATCATAATGTAAAGACCAAATGGAAGCCAACGAAGGAAACAGAAAAGAAAGAGGGCTCACGGATTGGTCAACAGACAACAAAGAAAAGATAGAAAAAAAAATTTGGTTGGCTATCTAGGTGGAGTCTCGGTTGGAGAATTGAGTAGTAAATAAACAAGAGAAAAGAAAAGACAAAATAAATAAAAGAAGACAAGAGAAAGTCTTCTCCTTGTTTTCTTAGGTTGGCAGAAACTATAGTATTGACTTCCTTGTTCATTTTCTTTTGCTCCACCGGACAAGACAAGAAAAAAAAAAAGAAGTAGGCAATTAAGAAGGCTTTTAAATGAAGGCTGTTAAAGTCTACTTAAAATAACTCTTTTGCTTTATTTTCTTCCCGTAGTCATCTTCATCTTCAATCTTCATCACCGAAGATCAATACAAATAGACAAGAAAAGAACTAAAGCAAGGAAAAGATGGGAAAGTCAGAAAACGTGGGCTGCATGAAGAAAAATTTTAACAGAAACAAGAAGTTAGTCTCGGCTTAGAGGATAAGGAATATAAAACAAAAGGAAAGAAATAGGAAATGAAGAGGGCTTTTAATGAAGCTGGCAAAAAGTCCAAATAATAAATTTTCTTGTGCTTTATATTCTTCCATCGTGACCTTCATCTCCAGCCAACATCATCACCGAAAATATTCTCTTCTGTTTAAGCATGCCGGACAGCTTTCCCTCTCCCTAACATAGCCTTCTTTTCTTCAACAATTAACCTAAGTTCTTGAGGCAAAATAAACCTGGATTTATGAGATTCAAAGAACCACTAAGGAGTTTAATCGAAACCTCAAAACAGAAACTGATTTAGGTGGACAGATCTGCTCCTTGTACAGGTAATGTCCAACTTCAGTTTTAAGCTTTTTATTCCTTACTTATGGCAGTACTGATCAAGAATATATTGTTTATAGCTTTGGTTTGGACTGAAAAATATTTATAATCTAAACCTAGGGTTCGATTGTAAGGGTTTAGAATGAAAATAAGAAGATGTAGATGATGATTTACGTGAACCATGAACAGAAAAGGAAGAAGCTGTCGGTTTGGACAGCAATGAAGCAGTAAATAACTTCTGTTTGAAGAAGTTTTGAAAGAGGTTAAAGTATGAATGAGGTTACGTGAGTTGAAGAAGAAGAAGAAGCAAAATAAACCAATAAAATGATGTTCCTTAAAGTCAAAGAAAATGGCTGGAAGAAAGAAAGTAAGTGGCTGGTTGTATATCCGAAAATGCAAAGGGATTATATGACAGATTCATGCAGCCGAAAATGAGGAAAATTGGGTAGCTTGGCTGACTTTTTGGCTGACTTTTAGGTGTGTGAATGCTAGATTATTAACAACCTAAGACATACTAGATATGACCATTATATAGAAACATAAGGAAGCTAACGTAAAATACAAACAGAAACAGAAAATGGAAGAAGGCTCACGTTGGTCAGTAAACAATAGGAAAGAAAGAAAATAAAAATGAAAGAGAGGGTTAAGTTTAGGTTGACTAAATAGCTAGGTATAGTACCAATGAAGTTAATGAATATAGACATTTTAAAGGAGTAAACTACCTAGCCAAAATAAAGCCAACTTGGGCAGGAAAATAAAAAGAAAAGGGAGCTCTCGGTTTGGATATAAGTGGCAGAAAAATAAAGGAAAAGAAAAGAACCAATAGAGGTTAAGTTGACCTACATGGAAAATAAGTGATACATATATACATTAAGTGGAGAAGATACCTACATTTATTCAAGGTCATTCGGCCACACTGTGAAATTTTAAGAAATTATAATATTCTAAGTAATAAGAATTTAATTAAGAATTAGACAAGGAGGAAATTTAATACCGAAAATTAATTATGTCAAATTTTGACTTGACAGTTTATAATTCGGAGAGATAAGAAGCATAAGGGTGCAACATAAGGCGTTGCTCTACAGTGTACTGAGGTAAGGGATGTAATTTAAAGTTGTGATGGTGTCCCTTACTTTCATCGCAAATTTTAAAGAAATGTTTGAAGCATGAATTTTATTCCGAAATTAATTTCCAAAATCTTTTGATAATTAGCTAAACGCACCTTATAAATTCTATGTATATTTTCCATAATGTTTTAAGTATGACATGAGATAAATATGTTTTTTCTGAAAAAGGTATCGGAGTGGCAAACCCCAGGCTAACTTAGACCCTGGCACGTCCGGTCCTTACTATTTTATATCAGTTGTATGATTTAAGTATATGTTTTCCGAAAAAGGTATCGGAGTGGCACACCCCAGGCTAACTTAGACCCTGGCACGCCCGGTCCTTACTATTTTATATCAATTGTATGAAAGTAAGTTTTGAGACTAAGGCCTTCCTATAGTTTATGTTACTGCCTGTCATGCTTGCCACATTGTGGCATAAGTTTAGCCACGTCGTGCATGTCCTCGCCCACATTGTGTATGTTTACATCCTTTGTGGGTATGTTGGTCCTTCGTGGTGTATGTATATGTTTGTTGTACGACTCTGATCAGGTCTACAGCCCATACCATGGCCATAGGTATTCCGTTCCCTCTTCGGAGGAAGAAGTAAGTGTCATGACCGCATACTGGCTATATGATTCTGCCTAGTCTCCATGAACTGTATGATATGTTTTATTAATTTTGAATTTAAATTTTAAAGTAAGATGTATGTTTGATTAAGTATGAATTTTGATATATATGTATTAAAGAATTCATACAATGTTTGAAAGTATGAAATGCATTATTATGGCATTTGTTTTCTGCATATATATAGATGCTATAACTATTTTAAATGCATTTCTTACGGGGCTTTCCAAAAAGCTCACCCCCCCTACTCTACCAGATTATTTGCAGTGATCATCTCTTTGCTTGTTGCGCACATGACGTAGGCTGAGGGATACGTCTCTCCTCCGGCTATTTTTGTACTTACGTAACGTATACTCATATTTTGATACCAGACATCCTGTGTAGCACAGATACTTGTATAATACTTTTGGGATGTAATCGATATCGTATGAATGTAAGCGTTACCTGGAGAAATAAGTCAATATAATGTGAATGAAATATTTTATAAAAATATTGTGATGTTTCTGTGGTTGGAAAAGTATGATGAGATACTGGCAGGAATGCAACCCAAGTAAGAAAAAAAAAATTTAGCCCAAAACTTCCACGTTTCCGGGGTGTGACAGTTTGGGGGCATATTTTGGAGGTACCCGAAATAGTCATAGGCCTGAAATATCGCCCCAACTCTCAAAGCAACTCCAGATGATTGCTATGGGTATATATACATATTCTTTTATGCATATTAAATATTTCATGCTAATTTTTGTATAGTACTTTAGGATGGGATTTAAACTAGGAAAATGAATGGTTGTTATAATACTTTAATGCCACATGACGTGTGTGATGAGTAATTGTGGATATTTGGACTGTTGATATGATATTTGTTTGACTTGTTTGATGTGGACTGTGAAAATTATTGTTGTGATTGGGATATATGAAAAGAATGTAATTGCAGGTAGTTTAAACTGGGAAATCTGTTAATTTAAGGAGGGATATTTTTAATTTGTTTTCAAGCAAAAATAAGATATGCGCTAAAAGTGGTCATTACCTACATTAGAGAATACTTTAATTCACTTTTGAATTAAAGAATGAATACAATTTGTTTAGTGATTACATTAACACCGAATGAAAAAGTATAAAACGAAAAGGAAAAAATTTAGTTCGTAAATTTGTTAGCAAGACTAAGTAAAGTGTCAAGTGAACATCATGGCTTTTGGGCCGTGACAAATTTAATGGTAACAAAGCAAATTTTGTCTAGTACGTGTCAATGTAGATAATTCAAAATAGTTTACATCCCATAGTACTGAAAATGCTTGAATGTTAAGTGCTCAATAAGTGCAAAAAATTGTTCTAAATGCATATATCTACTGCGTAGAAATTAGTTGATAATATCTTAGTGATGATTGTTAAGGTGTGGATGGCTTGAAGCCTCAATAACTAACACAGTTGCCTGTAAGGTATTCTGATTGGTAACGGGATTAGAAATGCGCATAACGACCATTATGGAATCTAGAGGTATGGAGGTCAGTATGATATACCGATTTAGGACTCATGAACAAGGTAAAAAATTTGTTTTTGATGGTAATGTTATTGAGTGACCTGGCTTTGTGGGCTTGAGAAATGAAGTTATATGAAGGTCTAGAGTTTGAGTTGCGCACTTAACCTTTGGACAAGTATGTGTTTTATAAAGTCTTAAATTTGAAAGAGAAGGAGAAGTTTGAATGACCTTATGTTGATAAACTTGTCGTACCCCAAAATTATAAGATTTGGTTAAATGCAAGATCCATCTTTATTGCAAAAACTACTAGAGTTAGCAATCAATATCAAAATATGAGAGTTTTGAATTTTGAGTGATTAGGCATCCTAATGAGCTTTAATAAAGTATTGTTTAATAAGACCTATTGGAGTGGACTAGTAAGATTTTGGGCATGACCACGATAGTGGCCAGAGATTTATAAGAACCTGTACACCATGTGTGGCAAGAAATGAGCTATATTGAGATGCCTCAAGAGAACAATTGCCTACCTTCTTATGGACTTGAAAGATGTAGTGGATCTTGTATACTTTGAAAGGTGTATGGACTTTAAAAAATCATATGATCCAAAAGGTATATGATTTGGAAAGTACATAGACTTCGAAAGTATTTGACTTTTGAAATATACCATCTGAATTACATGAATTTTGAAAGTTTAATAAGTTGGACCCTATGTTTTGAAACAATGTGGATCCAAAACCTATAAGACTCGTCAGATTTCTCACTAGTAGAGTCGAAATGAACACGACATGTGATGAAAAAAAAGGGTCTTTGAATTGAAATTCAACATTATTAAAGCATGTCGTGCAAGATAACAAATTGATATAGAAGTTAAGATTATGTGAAATAAGAAACTCAAGATCATCCTGTCTTGACAATGATCATGACTTAGTTTGATAGTTTCTGAATTATAAAAGGATGAATGGTCTCTAGGCGTGAATTAGTGGGACAAGTCCAATTTGATGAACTTATTGAGTATTGAATTTTTTAAATTAATATGGAAATGATACAATTTATAGAATAAGTGATAAGGTGGAAATTGGATCTTGAAAACTTATCGGACTTTGAGACGATATGGAGATAGAGAAATGATGAAGAGAGGCACAACTTATATGTTAGGATGACATTGATCAGTGTTGGAAGAGCTTAAAAAGTAATTGTGATAGTTGCTAGACAAGGGGTTTACATGCCCAAGTGTGACACCTTAAAGGCTCTAATATTATTAGTGAAAAAGATAGAAATGAAATATGTGCCGACAACTGTATGCATACATACATAAATATATAACAAACAATTAAGCCATACAAAATAGATAAATAAATAAATAAATATACATATATAAATATGTATGTACAAGTACAGTTATATATGTAATTTTACATATATAATTACAACTATACTTAAAAGAATAAAAGAATTATAAATATGTTTAGCTATAAGAAAATATCATATATATAGTAGTATTGAAGAAAATATACCATATATAGATGCATATAAATGTACTATATATATTAATAGACAATTAATTAAGAAGTGATAGTTTAAAAAGAAATATTTTCATTTAAAAATATAATAATAAATCATAATATTAATAGAAGTTAAAAAAAATAAGAATGATGGTGCTATGTCTCTTGGCAGAGCACCCACACCCAAAACACCCATACCCAACCCATACTCCCTTCTCTCTCACACATCTTCTCCTTTATTCCTCTTTCTCACCGACTCTTGTCAACTCTCTGCCTCTCATTTCAAACTAAGAAAGAAAAGAAACAGGAAAGAAAAAGTACGAGGAATAAGTGAAATAGAGAAGGGCAAGAGAGATGAGAGGAAACTTGAGGCTAGGCAATTGAGAAAGGTTTAAACAGAAAATAAGCAAGGGAGCTTCGTAGCAAGGCAGACTAGCATTGGAGAAGAATCAAAACAAGGAGGAATTGGTTATGTTTCAATGGCCTAAATCTGGTCTATTGATGCTATGAACTAGGTGTTCTTCAAGGTCGATTTCAGGGCTGGTTCTGGTGTCAAATAGTGAAGGAGTAAACTGGGTTTTGGGATCTGAAGTGCAAAGTTTAGGTGGCTGTTGGTGCTGGAATTACTGAGCTAGAACAACAGTTGATGGAGGAGTTGTTGAGCACTGTGTAGGCGTTGATGTGTGGTTTGAACCAAGGGCTTTTGCTATTTTATGAGGTGGTCTTTAAAGGCTAGAAACAATGGAAGATCAGAGCTGTAACATAGGTTTTTGGGGGCTATAAATTGGACTTGAAGCAGGTGTGAAACAAGCATACTGTTGTTGAGTTTTGTAGCAAAAATAAAAGAGGAAATCAAGATAGTTCTCAACTGGTGAGGGCTAGAAAATGCAGGATGATTACTAGCAATTTTTAAACGTGAAGCAGCAGTTGAATGAGAGTTACTTTGTAGGTTAAGAACTAATGTTTGATGCTCAAAAAGAGGGGGCTATATGTGTTGTTTTAAGTGCAGTAGACGATGGTTCGGTTTGAAGGGTTTCTGTGAGACCCGATTCTACTGTACTATACTGTACATGTGGTTTGTGATTATTTATTGAGTTGAAATTAATGTGTTAAGTGATAACAAGTGATAGTGTATGTGGGCCCAACTTATTTTTAATGTGTTTTGGTGGGCTCAAGATTGAAAATACAATGTACAGTGGGGGTAATAAACATAAAATGATGATTTTGAATATTAAAATCATTTAATTATATTATATTTAATTATTTTGAATTATTTTGTGAAGTATGGAAAACAAATCGAAAAATGATAAATACGTCCCGAGGGCAATTTCATAAATTATTCCCAAACTAAAATGAGTTGGGATGAAGTAAAAATAATATGATATTCTATATGAAATGGAGAATAAGATAGTGTCAAGAGATTGATTGAATCGGTGATTAAATCAAAAAATTTTGCTGGCGATCTATTAGGGGTAAAATCGTAATTTCTCATTATCAGTGCATCACGTGTTAACAAAACCACTTCCAATCATCAAGATACATTCAATATGATTATTTGGTGATGTAGTCCAAAATTTTGGAGTCCAATTACATGGTTTTTATGGTTACGTATGCTTAAGGGGCAAAATTGTCCGAAATTTACATAACAAAGGGCATTTGGGTAATTTTGCTCTAATCTAGAATATTCTAAAATATACCACCCACATCAACCGGCCACTATTGAGCTTCTTCAACCTCACCTCACGTCCCACCATTAAAGAAGAAAGATAAAGAAAAAGAAAAGAAAACAAAAAACCAACAAAAATCACATTAAAACATCATTTTTTCAAAAAGCTTATTTCTAGCAAAATTAATCCTCATCCTTTGCTCTATCAAACCCAACCAAAAACACCTTGGATAAGTGACCATACAAGGAGAAAAGGGAAGAGGAAGTTTCGGTCAAGGTAACACTTCTTCCATACATTGTGTTTTGTTTAATTTCAAAGGTAGATTTTGGTAGATTCAAGTGTGTAGAACATGATTTTAGCTTTATATTTGATTGAAATTAGCTAAATCAAATCTTGCCATTAAAGGAGGAATTCGATCATGTATGGATCTCATAGATTCATTGTGTTTCATGCATGAAAAATGATGGAAATGGTGTAATGTACATGGTTAAACAAGAATTAAGTGAGAAATTGTTGAAAATTCCTAGGATTCATCACCATCAAGATTCGGTCTAGGCAAGGGGACCCTTATTTTTGGCTGCATTTGATAGTTATGAGGTGCCATTAGACTGAGTCCATCGGTGCAATCGGATTTAAAATCCAACTTAAAACAGAGAAGTTAGGAATTTCTACAGTGTAAATTATACTGCGTTAATATTAGCAGTGTACAATATGGCTGCAATTAGACATGAAGTGTGGCTTAAAAATAAGTATTAAATGAGCTAAGAATTTTGGTCAAATTTTTTTGCAACTAGGATAAACGGATTTCGTGTGGTGCTATCGAAAGGGTTGGTAACACGAGACAGGTAAGGGATGAGTGTGGAAGCTGTAGGGTTATAGCGAATACATGATTTTTATGGATATGATTTTGTGAAATTAAATGGTACTAAATTGCCTTTGAAATCATGCAAATTTGTTGTTTACGATTGGTATAAATACTGTGTTTAAGTGCAAGGGGGTTAGAGTAATTGCAACCGTTTTGCTACCGAAAATTCCTCCAAAATTTTCAAAAATATCATGAAATATTTTATTAGCATGAAATGAGTGAGATTGTGTATTTTGGAATTTATTTTCAATATTTTCCATAAATTGGTATTTTTTCAAAAAATATTATTTTAAATATTCATGCAATTAAATTTTATTAAAATGAGATTACCAGTACGTTCTTAAAAATATTTTACAGTAATTTGAACGTGTATAAATTTTCTCACTCAAGCATGAATATTTTATTGACTGTTTTATTATACTGAATAAATGTGAATTTAAATACCTTTGGAATTTTATTAAATTTTAAGGATAATTGTTTAAATTCCTTAAAGGTATTTTCCACTATAAATGAAATGTTTTAAGACTGTTAGATCTCATATCATGCTCACGTGTATTACTGTACTGTACTGTTATTGTGGCTGATAGATCCGCAAGTCATCAAAAGTCCTAAAAACACCTGGCAAGTGTACTCTAAAAACACCTATAGACTATGGCCATAGATCTTACTGTTTACTGTTATTGTTCCCTACAGGGATTATAGCATGATATATCGAAGGTGATGCCTAGTCTCTACCTACTGTTTTACCGAACTATGAACTATTGTTTACTGTTATTGAACTATGATTCACTGATTACTGTTTTACCGAACTAAGAACTATTGTTTACTGTTACTGAACTGAGAATTACTGTTCACTGTTACTAAATTGAGAATTACTGTTAACTATTTACTGAACTATGAATTACTGTTAACTATTTTACTGAACTGTGAATTACTGTTTACTAGTTACAGAATTGTACTGAATTGCTACTGTTTACTTAATCGAAAGTGTTTTATGGAAATTGTTACTGATTTTGAAAAGTTTATTGAATTGATTACTGTACTGGGAAACTCACTGTTTACTGTACTGAATTGTTTCTATATTGTTTATTGAACTGTTATCGTACTGATGCTACACTATTTTACTGTTACTGTAAAAAATACTGTACCGAACTGTTACTGAAGTGTTTTACTAAACTATTAATGTTTCAAAATGAACATTTATTTAAACTAAACCTACATGGTTTACTAAAACCATTACTGTTTACTGAAAACTATTACTGTTATTAAATCATTACAACTGAAACTGTTGTTAAATTAAGCACTGTTAAAGTGAAATTGTTTAATGAACCGATTAGTCATGGTTTACTGAAATGTTTACTATGTTAAATTATATTTCCACTGTTTTCCGTATATCATAGTATTGTTACTAATTGTTTCTATACAATTACTACTGTTTATTAAACGGTTTACTGTACTGTTTTTACGACTGTTACTGTAAGTGTTTTCAAGTGTTTAATTAAATGGTTTTATTACCATTTATTTATGAAAGTGTTATTAAATGATTTTATATCAACACTTTATAAACTATTTCCTATAGTCGTTCTGGGTTTTTGGGACATGACAGGTATTTCAAAATACTTTCCATGCTCTATTTGGATTATCTGGCCGACTATAGTATCCTTCCGTATACTGTGCTTAGTGAACTATTAGGAAAATAAAGTTTTCTAGCATATAGACTTCGTTATATCAGTCTTGCATACAATTTTTTTACTGAGCACGTTTCGCTTATCCTTTTATTTTCCACTCCACAGGTTGTTATAAGTGGTTAAAAGGGGAATACATTAGAGGATATTGGCTGTGTTCTTAATTACTCGAGACTATTTGTGTCAATCGGGAGGTATTTGTACTTTCTTTTACACATTCAGTTGAATTGTACAGTACTACTTAACTTGTAATAAAGGAACAGAGGATGTAAATTGTAAGAAAATAATATTGAATTTCATATTTTGAATTTATAAATTATTTGGAATTTACTGTTTTATCACTGTTACTGTACAAGTGTAAAGGCATCACAGACAGCCCAACCGAAATTTATGTGTAAAAATATGTTATTTACTATACATTTAGACTGTTACAGTTTCAAGGCTGGAAAATGATGCTAGACAGGGCAAATAAGGCAACCAAGAGAAAAGACTGAAGTAGAAGTTAGGTGCTGTTCGAGTAATAGTTCGAAGGCTAAAGAGGGAGTAACTAGGGTTGGAAGGTGCTGCCAAGTAGCACTATCAAAATGGACCAAGGCCCATTGGGTCGGCCCAGCCTGGCCTATATATTCAGGGCTTGAACTTCATTTTTGTAGCCCATTTAAGAAAGAGGGCTTTTTAGCCCAGCCCATTTAGGCATGGGCCTAAATTGATTTAGCCCAGGCTTAAATGAGTTGGCCCGTTTAATTTTTTAATATTTTTAATTATATTAAAATTTTATTTTTATTTTAATTATTTATATGTTTAACATTTTTGTTGGTTCTATAGGCTATACCGAGAGGGGGGTGAATCGGTTTTTAACTAACTTTAAGCTCGTTTTTCGATTCTTCTAAATTCTCTAGCCTATATAAATATTTTCTAAGTTCTCTAGGCTATTCAATCATGCAATTCAAATTCAATAGAATAAGCACAGATATAATTGCAAGTAAATAAAGAGAGTAGGGAAAGAGAAATGTACGCAAGCGATTTATAGAGGTTCGGCAACTTGCCTACGTCTTCTACCTTGAGACGCTCCCAAGGATTTTCCCCAAATTCACTATTCTTGAATTTGTGTTACACTCCCTCTTTTTGCAGGCTCAAGAGAAACCTCCCTCTTTTTCATAGGCTTAAGAGAAACCTCCCTCTTTTTCATAGGCTAAAGAGAAACCTCCCTCTTTTTCTTAGGCTAAAGAGAAACCTCCCCTTTTACAAGGAATGATTTGGTTTACAAGAGATGTAATCAAAGAAGACCTCTAAGTAGGTAAATGATTACAGAAATTAGGCACAAAGAAAAGCCTATACAATATTTGTGCTAAGCAATACAAGAGATATGTGAATGATGGAAGATGAAGACTTTGTAGCTCTTGATTTATTGTTGAGGCTTGAGGATTTGAGGAATATGAGTTTTGGAGTTGCTGAGTAGTTCCTCTTTCTTCCTTTAGCTTCTAAGCCTCTATTTATAGTCCCTTGGATGTGTTTTAGACGTTGGTTGGAGCCAAAACTCGAATATGACCGTTGTCTCACAAAAACTAGCCGTTACAAGCTATTTTCGGGTAAAGGGATCGATCCCTTTCCATAGGGGATCGATCCCTTCATTCCAGAATGCTTATTCTAAGTTGAGGGACCTTTCTGCCATAAAGGGATCGATCCCTTCCCTTAAGGGATCGATCCTATGCTTCCAGAATGTAATTTCCTGCACTTTTTGAGTTAGAAATGATGTGGCCTTTGATCCTAATCTAACTCAAAACATTTTGGCATTTTTGTGGGAGTTTTTCTTGACTTTCTCTAATGAAAACATGGTCTAAAAATTCATCAAGTAATTTTCTAAACTATTCAAAACATTTTATAAAGTATTAAGACCAATAAGAATATGTAATTAAATCATGGTCTTAATGTTTGATATAATCACTTGAAAATGGATTGAGAAAATCATGTGTGATAAGGCAAATTTACAATATGAATTAAAACATTAAAGCTTACTTAATTTTTTGTCATTTCAAAATATATATGTCAATTGAAAGCTAACAATTTTAATCAAAGTAAAATATATAAAATTAATTCTATTTAGTATTACTAAATTACTTCAAGCTAGCCTAATGACTCACAATCTCTTACACATGCTAGTTGAAAGGAAAAGAATACATATGCTTTGAGTGATGCAAGTCCATTTTTGTTTTTTAAATATGTACTTTATTTTAAATTCTCTTTTGTAATGACAATTAATTTATTTTGAAATGTCTAATGATATAGGCTTTCAAAAGATTTGAAACTATTCAAGTGGAAGAACTAAAATCTCAATTAGATATTTATTTGGAAGAGCTAAAGATTATGGGTCACATGGTTGAAGATTTAAATGTGTTGCAATGGTGGAAAGATCATAAGACAAGATTTCTAGAGCTTGCAAGTATAGCTTGTAATATCTTGAGCATTCTAATAACAACGGTGGTATCGAAGAGTTCTTTTAGTATTGATTCTTGTGTTTTAAATAAGTATCGAAGTTCTCTAGATCATGAGAACGTGGAAACTCTAATTTGCACCCAAAATTGGATTCTTAGTTTTAAAGGTAATGTTATTAATTAGTTGACAATTTTTAATCAATTTATAAGTTTAATTCTTGTGAGTTCTTATATTATTCTTTATTTATGTTTGTAAATGGCGAAGTTGAAAAAAAAGTTGATTGAATGTGATTGACATTATGGAGGAGATGGATGGACATGTATCTGTTTATCATATTTTTGATTTGTAATATTGTTGAGACATGTTTTTCAGTATCTAGGTTTGTTAAAACAATTTATATTATGCTTGTTAGACTATTAATATATAATGTTCAAATGATGTTAAAGACTTGATGGATTTGATATGAATTTATTTGATGTTGTTTAATATTTATTTCAAATTTTATTTTGTTTATATACTAAAAAATAAGATTTTAATATAAATTTTAATTTTTTTTAATTTCTTCTACAGGACGGCTCATTTAAGCCCGTTAGCCCTTAAGGTCGAATATAGGCTTGCATTTTCGGGCCCATTTAACAAAAAGGGCTTTTTGGCCCTGCCCATTTATGGTCTAGCCCATCAGGGCCGACCCATTTTGACAGCTCTACTACTAAGGCCGATCAAGCCAAGGAAGAAAGAAAAAGAAAAGAGAAGGAAAGAGAAGAAAGAAAGAAAAAAAAAAGAAAAGGAAAGAAAAGAAAAGAAAAGAAAGAATAAAAATATATATAAACCTCAGCTCGAGTTAATCGGTAAGCCATTACCATTACCATTTAAATTTAAATATATATATATATATATATATTTAAACTCATATTGAAATAACGATGTTTAAATGTATGCGTGCCTCAAGCTCGATGTACGCACAAAACTTGATGCACGCGTGGAAAGCTCAAACTATGTGCACGCTAAGCTTTAAATCAGTGTAGCACGATGATAAGGAGACAATCAAGCTTGGACTAGGCTCGAAGCTCAAGCCTCAAGCATAGGAGTAGGTAAGACGTTTATATAACATAGAAGTAGAATTATATGATATAAGTCGATATATAACTATAAGATGATCTGAGTACTTAGAGATTTCAACTTAGCTAGTAGTTATGAAATAGTATAAATTTAGGTAATTGATATGATGCAGTATAATGGTAATGGATAACCTTAAGCTTGCAAATATCGATGAGGATTTTTTAAGCCTTGGAGATTATCAATAGAAAAATGTGGTAGTAGTAAATCTCAGTTGATTACTAGTTGAGCATGCATGAATGCTTGAGGATGATCATTAATATTGCGGAAAATAGTAGATATTAAATTAAATACTTATGTATGGTATGTGAATGAATGATATTATGGAATTGTGATTTAATGATATGAAGTGCAGGAATGACATGGAGATCAATAAGGTACCATAATGATGAAATGTTATAAGGAAATTGTAAGGACTCGCTGAGTAGCACGTTGGTCCTCATTGGGATTCAAGAGGTGGCTCCTTCGGCGACCTCACGTTTCATGAGGTGGCGATCGCCCACTCTCATTCACTCAATGTATTGTCCGTTTCAGTGGTCACCCACCTCACGGCTTTATCCCAAGGGGCTTGAAGAACTCAAGATAATTCCCTCGAGAGCATTTTCACTCATGTTCGATCTCAGGACCCATAGGTACCTGACTCTTACACTAGTGTTACCATTGATTGTCTTAATGGTAACACTAGTGTAAAATTTAGGTACCTATGGGTCCTAAGATCGAACATGAGTGAAAACGTGCCCGAGGGAATTATCTTGAGTTCTTCAAGCCCCTTGGGATAAAGCCGTGAGGTGGGCAACTGCCGAAGCGGACAATACGTTGAGTGAATGAGAGTGGGCGATCGCCACCTCATGAATCGTGAGGTCACCAAGGAAGCTACCTCTTGAATCCCAATGGGGACCAACGTGCTACTCGGTAGGTCCTTACAAAAAAAATGCGCTTTTTTATGTAAGGATCTACCGAGTAGCATGTTGGTCCCCATTGGGATTCAAAAGGTGGCTCCTTCGATGACCTCACGTTTCATGAGGTGGCGATCACCCACTCTCATTCACTTAACGCATTGTCCCCTTTGGCGGTCGCCCACCTCACGACTTTATCCCAAAGGGCTTGAAGAACTCAAGATAATTCCCTTAGGCGCGTTTTCACTCATGTTCGATCCCAGGACCCATAGGTACCTGGCTCTTACACTAGTGTTACCATTGAGACAAGTGTAAGAGACAGGTACCTATGGGTCCTGGGATTGAACATGAGTGAAAGCGCGCCCAAGGGAATTATCTTGAGTTCTTCAAGCCCTTTGGGATAAAGTTGTGAGGTGGGCGACCGCCGAAGCGAACAATTCGTTAAGTGAATGAGAGTGGGCGATCGCCACCTCATGAAACGTGAGGTCACCGAGGGAGCCACCTCTTGAATCCCAATGGGGATCAACGTGCTACTCGGGGGGTCCTCACAGAAATAATTCAATATGGTACTAACCTATAGGCATCACTAGGTCGAATGATATTGCATTGATGCACTTTATGGGCATTATACTATACTGTGTGTTTAGTTGCATTACTTTTAAGCATGTTTTTTTTATAACTTGATATTTTGATAGGATTTATTCATGTGATACTGATATGAATACTTTGGATGTTTGAATTGTTTTGAAAAGATTGAGTATATAGTGTAAGTATATGTATTTATATATGTAAATGAACTTAAAGAAATGTGTTACATACTTTACACTATTTTCATAAGAAAAGTAAAAGGTTTAAATGTTTTATGAGACTATAGGCACCTTAAGAAAGTTAAACTAAATAAAGCATAATGGAAACTGCCTAATTGGAGATTACTCATTAGGCAGAGATGCTTATCCAACAATAGTCGTTGACAGGGCCCAATCACATCTGATTAGTGGGGTTGAAAGACGTGAGGTCTATGGCCATAGATAGCGACCTAGTTGGTTTCCAAGAGACAATGTGTAACGTCTGGAATTATAAAATTCCGAACTAACCTTTTCCTTTTATTACTATCTTTCTCATTGAATTGCTCGGTATTAATCGGTTTCCGTTCGATGTCAGTGTAGGTTCAATCTACAATTTCCATTACAATTAAATCTTTATACCATTAAATTAATTAATTCATAAATAATAAATAAGAAATCAGAATAAAATCTGTAACATAATAACGATAATTGTATTTATAACACTTCAATGTAATTACATCCCATTAGTTTAGGTACATTCTTTAATTTAATATTACACTACACTATTTACATCCCATCCTAAATACATCTGTTGTACATATATAATTGTTTGAATATAAAATAACATACTCATATACTTGTTTACTTGACTCTTTAATTTCTGGTGATCTTCTTCATTACTCTGAAACCGCTATAGCCACGTACACAGAAGTATTATCTAGGATGGTGAGTAAGGGGGTGAGCTTTGGAGAAAGCCCAGTAAGAAACATATAGAAAAGCGCGTACAAAATGCAGTTAAATAAAAATCATTTATTTTACTAATTATGAAAAAGGCATATTAAATATAAATATTAAAATGCATAAAAATATTTATTTCCTAACAGCTCGCTAAGTAACAATATAGGAAGGATATTATAGTCGACTAGGTAATCGGGTAAAGTATGGGAGATACTTTGAAATACTTGTCGTGTTTCGGTTCCTAGGTGCGACTATAGAGAGGAATACAGTTGGTGATAAAATAGTGAGTCAATATAAATTATTTACTGATTTATGCACAGTTAAAACGATATGAGTTTACAAATCAATTTAATTTAAACAATTAAATAAACAATTTCAGTAAAAATTTGAGTAAGTAGAACAGTAATATTTCAAATCAAAATATAAGCAACACTTTTTGTATTCTCGTTTAGTACAGTAAAACAATTCATTTAAAAGCAATAATATCAATCATTCGATTTTAAACATTCTTTCTTTCAGCCAAATCAGTAAATCAATATTCAAATCATTCAGAATCAATTCAGTGGAGACAGTCACATCCAATAGAATCATGCACGATCAATATCAATATCCCTGTAGGGACGATTAGTAACGAATGGCCATCATTGACAATCATAGTTCGCACTTGTAAGGTGTTCACTGCGGAAACATGTGGGTTTGACCGTAATAATCCTATAGTCAATAAACAATAAACCTGTGGATTGGACCAAGTCTCGCAGTCATATACAATATAATGAATAAGTGCATGATCATCGAGGAGTAACAGTCTCAAAACATTTCATAAAATCATATAATTCAACAGTAGAAATCATTTCAAATAGGAATTTATTATCAGTCAGTCCAAAATCTTGTAAAACAATATTTATTTTATTTGACAGTAATAAAATTCATTAAACTATCAATGTAAATCTTTAATATTCAAATATCATATTTAAACATAAATTATACACAATTTCATGTAAAATAATAATAAATTTCATTTTATGCAATTTAAACATTTCATGTAACTCATCTCATATAAATGAATACATGTAAATCATTTCATGTAATTCAATTCATGTAAATCAATAATAATAATAATAAAATATATTCATGCAAGTAAAATCACGTTTAGACTTGTATGAATGTAAAATAAATTTCTATTTCCTTCTTTAGGAGAATTAAGGGTGAAACGGTTACAATTTGGTTTCCGAAAATTTACAAATGCAATTAAAACATTTCCTATGCAACTCTCATACATGTTTCTTACCTTTACTTTTGTGCAGTATAAATCTAGTAGCACCATTATGCATCCTTATCTTTCAACTTCTTAACACTGCACATTAATCCCAAATATATTTAAAATTTCATTTTTAACTATAATAATTGTTCTACAAATTTCTATCTTCTAATTTGAAATTCTCAATAATTAATTTATTTTATTTTATTTCCTATCAATTACCAAAACATAATTTCAATTAATCCCATTCTTCCTCTAAATCTAATGTCACTAATAAGCCCAAATTACATGTGACAACTGCAAATTATTTATTTTGGTGGATTAAACAATGTAATTTGGAGACAAATTTGTATATTGAGAATTTAACTTGAAGCTATGATGATTAAGAAAGTAAATTGAGAATGAGCATGGCAAGGAATCATTAAATTTCACTATAAGAAACTATGGAAAATTTAGACTATGAGAGATTATAATTGGGGGATTGAAAATGAGGAGCATGAAGGAAAACTATTAATCCATTAGTTAAATTAAACTGCAAATAGATGATACATGAATAATTTAAATTGTGAATGAAGGATTTTGGAAATTAAATAATATGAAGGACTTTAGGATTTAAAGTAATATGAGACAATATAAATTAATAACTATAGGAGGTATGAAATATTTAGGAAACAAATAAGAGATAGTAAAAGAATTTAGATTATTTAGAATATACCTACTACATATGAAGTGGATTGAATAAATAAACCAAACAATTAAAATAACAATGTCAGCAAAACATAGGGTAAAATAAATAAACAACCAATTAAATAAATGAAGGAGACATGGGGATTGGTGCGTGGCTTCTTGAAGAAGCTTGGAAACAGTAGCTCCACTATACTCAATTTTCTGCCAGCCACTCACGACAACTTCACTTCTCATCACCGTCTATCATCATCCTCATTTAGCTACTTCCATCTCACCTCTTTCTGCTATTTTTCTGTTGTAAGAAAGCATTACAACCATCATCATTCTCGTGGATTTGTTCCAAAGCAAACAAGTGGGCACTGACAGCAAGATTTAGAGAAGGAAAGAGTTGCAGCCAATCGATGAAAAGAGAAAAGAAAAGAAATGCTACAGTAGAGGAGAAGCAATTGGTTAGCAGAGGAGAGGAAGTCATTTTGTTCTTTGGGTTGTGGTTTCATGGTCAGAACAGAAAGGCATTTGGCTTAATGTTTGAGCGCTAGAATCAGGTCTATATAGGCATTGAAACGTAGATGAGATGGTGGCTGATTTGTGCTGGACAGATGTGGTTTTAGAGTTTGTTTAAAGGCTGTCAATGTGGATTTTAAAGGTTGAATTTGGTGTTGAAACAGGGCACACGCAGGGAAGGAAATTTGGGTTTTTGGACACTAATTCAAGGACTGAAAATGAAGGCACAACCTATTGTTTTGTGGACTGAAGGAGAAAGAGAGAGGGCGTGAGGGAGTAAAACAGAACAAGGCTAGAATGGCAGCATTTAGGCGTGAATAGGGGTCCATGTAGTTTGGGTTCTGCTGCGACAATGAAGGGCTATAATAGGTGGCTTCTTTTGGAGGGTTAAAGGCAACCAAAAATTGGAGGAAAATGCACTGAAAGGTGATCTGAAGAATTTAAAAGGTAAATAAGCTAAGATTTGGTGATTTATTTTGAGTTAAAAATAAAAATAAGAAAAGATATGTGTATATGCATGGTATTGAGATGATAAGAATGAACTTTCTATGTTGATATAAGTAAGTGTGACAGTTATGAGGTTGTTATTACTAATATATATATATATATATATATGGTATAAGTGAAAAATATATATATATATATATATATGGCCATAGGTCATGTGTATATAAAGGATGAATTTTGATATAAGATTTAAATTTGATACAAGTATATAGGCATATGTATATGTGACAATGTATGTGAGTAGATATGATCAATAGTCGATAGACGAGAACTCCTAGATATTTGGAAGGAGACGTTATCAAATAATTATAGAAATATATACATATTATTGGTACAATAATGAAAGATTAGTTTTGACGTACAAGTGAAGTCGACTAAATTATCGTTCTAAGATATATGATTTTTGGGTAGATGGTTAAATGTGATTAAGAATTGTTTTGAGACTGTGATGATTTTGGTTTGTAGTGACTTGGAGCAGCTAGGAGCTTGAGTCGTAAATCGAAAACTTGAAGGAGATACTTGCGAAGTGCGTAAGGTAAGGGATATGTATACGGAACGTAGGAGATACTGGCATGATTTTAAGATCAATTGCATTATGTTTTATGAACTGCGTAAGCTTTGCAAGAGACTTTAGAAATTTGATACCGTCATGCTATTGAATTTTCGTAAGAATATTGATTTATGGGATTTCAGCTAAAAGGCTAAGAAAACTTTTTAAGAATAGAAATTTTAAGGAATTCAGTCTTGGAAATATTAAATTGCACGATTTTAGTATATCCATGAATTTTTAAAGTAAATTTTATTTTATGAAAATTTACATAAAGTTAATGTTTTAAAGATATTTATGAAAAGTTATGAAGTTTTCGGATTTTTGGAATTCCTTGCATTTTAATTGATTTCGGAATTTTTATGAGTTTTGAAAATGCCCTTTCGAATTTGGATTTATAAAACTTTGCATTAGTATGAATTACCTAAAGAATTCAATTTTTATTGAAAGCTTATTAAATTGCATGATTTTAAAGACTTGTGATTTTTTTAGCTTAAATTTGGTTTTATGGATTTATTATAAATTATGGCACTAAAACCTATTTCTTTATATACTTTGAAATTATTAAGTTTTTAAATATTTGGAAAATAATTATGATTTTATGCAATAATCCGCTTTATGAACTTTTATAAATATCTGTATGTTTTGACTTACGGATTTGAACTCCGAACTATGAAACTTATGTTTTGAGACACTGGCTAACCGTCATCTTGCGGTATCTGGACTGCTGTATATTTTGGATCCAGCAGTATCTGGCTGTAGCGTGACCTTCGGGGCCTACAGTATCTGGCTGCAGTGTTACCTTCGGGGCCTGTAGTATCTGGCTATAGCGTGACCTTCGGGGCCTATAGTATCTGGCTGTAGTGTGACCTTCGGGGCCTACAGTATTTGTATCTGATATGAATTTTGCGCACTATGTTGCTGTGTGATTTGATCCAATCTGCAGCGGTCACAGATGACACCTGATCAGTGTTCATTGTAGACCACTTGGACTATTGTCACGACCCGTGACCACATTTTTCATCTTCTTATACACATCTTAACCGGTTGGGCTGTCTGTGATACTTCCCTTGTATTGACTGTTAAACAATTTTACAATGTATTGTTTATATTATACACATCCCCTATCGCAATTTATCAGATAAGTAGTACTGTTGACATGTCTAAATACAGAGAATAAATGATCATACCTCAAATAACTCAATCGCTCTATCACATCTTTCTTCGTGTATAGCTGGGATCCATAATCCACCGAACTCACAAGCATCAGAACCTGAGATGTTTAATATTAAGGGGTGAGCAAAACCACGGCTCAGTAAGAGAATTATATGCCTCACTTGATACTTAGCTTCCTATATGCTGAAAATCTTTTTTTTTCCTATGGGCTCTAAGCTCGCATGTAAGAAGGATACTACAGTCGGCTAGGGATCCGAATAGAGTAAGGTAGGCATTTTAGAATACCATACTTGTTACGGAACCTAGAAGCAACTGTAGAGAGAATTTTTTTTTCTTTTTGTTTTGAATTAATAAATATTCAGAGCTTTCTCACTGTTGGGTCCGATTGAAATTTGGAAGACCAAATTTCTTAAGGTGGGGAGAAAATGTAAGATCCGATTCTACCTACTGTAGAGTCTAATTTCATAAATTAATAATGGAAATTAAATAAATAATAAATATTGATTTCCACTTGAATGAAAAGTTTCTTCACTTGAATTGCGAAAAAAAAGGCAATTTCGGTGAAATACGCAATGGGCGAGCAAGATGAAAATCGCCAATTATGATGGCGAGGGCGAGCAGATGAGTTCGCCCAAATGTTGCCAAGGCTCCTGATCGCCCATGTAGATTGAGGAAATTAAAATGTTAATAAGAGTGAAAAATTGTGGGAAATTATAGCAAGATGACAATCGCCATAGGTGATGGCGAGTTGGACTAGGGCGTGGGCGAATAGGTGTGAGGTGAATCAGAACCGTGCAGCAAAAAATTGACTTTGTGAGATATACGGTCAAGGACAATAAATGAAGGAAAGTTAAAGTCAATAAGGGAATTAGCCTTATTGGTTGAGGAAGTAAACAAAGTCTGCAGCAAAAGAAAAAGAGTGTGAAAGGGAGACTTTCACGCCACTTGTGCTTTAGTTTTCTTCATGCATTAAAGGAGTGATGGACGTGAAATGATGAAAGAAGCAGATAAGGGACAGGCAGTAACTAGTGATTGGTTGAGCATGGCTATATAAGAGGAAATGCTTGAAGGAAATCCATTTAGCAAACTTCATCTTCCGCCCGAGAGCTATGCAACTGCAATGGTTATATTCTGATTTCCTCTCGTTTCTACCATGCCCGATTTACAAAACTTCGCTTTTAGGTTGGCTAAACAAATAAACTGCTTATAAAACCTTCCCTCCATAGTTGTTGAGCTGAAGGAATAAGCAAAAGGAGGCCAACATGAGACAGAAAATAATCTATTCTGGAAGTGCAAACGGTTAAGGTGAGCTTCCTTATTTCTATGATTATCCTGGTGTTTGATGATATATTTCTATGTTTTAAAAAGTAATAAACATAGAGGCAACCTTGTTTTGAGTTAGATCTTTAGAGAATATGAAAACAAGGAAAATAATGGAATAAGTAACGGGAATGACGACTACTGTGATCGCCCACGTTGAAATTAGTGATCGCCAATGGGCGAGTAGGCAATATAAACTCGCCATGGTTGTTGTTAAATGGGCGAGATCGCCCAATTCTAATTAAGTGAAATAATGGGCGAGCTCAAATGCGTGAGGCATTGGGCGAGTATAAATGGCGGGCGAACTCCCACCTATAAGTCAATGTGAATGGCGAGATAATGTGTGTAAGCCATTGAAGAATGGCGAGCTCGAAAAGGCGAATAAGACCCCTTGCGGGTGTGATAACCGTAAATTTTCCATTTATTGGAAATTAGAAATATTGAAAATAAATATTAAAGAAAATAGATAAGAGGAAATAAATAAATAAAAGTAAATAAATAAAATTTATTTACGAGATGGGAATATCGTTGAAATTCCCGAAATTAAGGAAAGTGAGGAATTTAAAAATTAATAAGAGAATAAGAAAATAAATGAAATATATTTATATAATTATATATTATTATATAAATGTATTTTTATACCAATACATATATATTCAAAATATTATATAGTATATTTTAAAATATGTTGTTATATATATAGAAATATATATATATACTATTTCATAAATTCAAATAATACATATGTATATAAATATAATGTTTTATGTGTATATATAATTATATACATACATATATAGAAAATGTAAATATTATTTTATATTAAAGTTTATATGTATAAATATTTTATTATAGCATTTATATAATTTGTATATATAAATGTTATTTAAGTATATGAATATACATATATATATACTAGACATGTATTTTGTAATGTACAAGATATATTTTATATATAATAAATATTGTATAACATTATGTATGAAATAATGTATGTATAACATATAATATATATTATATGTATAAAATATATGGTATAATATATAGTATATAGTATACTAAAAATAGAAAGAAGACAAAAACCAAAAGAGGATATAAAACTAAAACAGAAAAGAAAGGAAGGATCGGGGGAAGGAATCCCGACCCTCCCAGCCGCAACCATCGGTGGCGAAGATGCCACCGCTGGCGAGAGAAAAAGGTTCAGACGACGTCGCCGGCAAAGGAAGAGAGGGAGGAAGCTGTCGGCGGCGGAAGAAAAGAAGGAAACAGAGGAAGAAACGAAGGAAAACCGGGAAGGAAAAAGGAAAATGCCGACGGCGGTGCCAGCCAAATCGGTGGCCGCCACTGTCACCGAAGCACCGACGGAGGGAGAGGAACACGATGGAGGTCACTCGACGCGCAATGGACGGCGAAGGAAGGCCGGCGAAGAGGAAGAAGAACCGAGGCAAAACCGCCTCAATCTGTCGCTGTGCAGCCGATCCAGGGCAAACGGAGGGCACCGGCAAGTTCGTCGTGCAGCCGGCCAGCTGAGGGACGCCTGAACCGCCGGAGGACCGACCGCAGACGAGGAACTGGCGAGGAAGGGCTCTGGACCGGTCTGACCGGGAAAGGAAGAAGAAAAAAGAAAAGAAAAAGAAAAGAAAAAGGAAAAAGAAAAAGAAAAGAAAAGAAAAGAAAGAAAAGAAAAAGAGGAAAGAGGAAGAAAAAGGAAGAAAAAGAGGAAAAGGAGAATTTCGGGAATTCGAAAAATTCCCGGAAATGCGACAACCCGGGATTTTACAAATTCGGTAAGAAATTTTCCGAGAATTTAATTTCAGAAAAAATTAAATAAATTATGAAAAATTCTAAAAATTAGAATTTTAATTCTAGAAATTATTTTCAGCAATCGGGATAAGGAATCGGGAGAAATGGAGTGCGGGCGCGATCGATAAGCGGAATTCGCCGACCCAGAAAAAGGTAAGGGATGCATGTGCAGCACTGTAAGGATACTCAGTCTGTATAATTTAATTGAAATATTTGATGCAATTATTTTATGAAAATTATTATGATGCATGACTTGCTGAAAATAATTTGGGAAGAAGTACTGGCTGAAAGATTTTAAACTGTATTTTCCGTGCAGGAGGTTAGTAAATCGGCAGCCGTTATGCTGCCGAAAATTTTAGAAAAACTTTATAAAATCATATTAAATGATTTATTTCCTAATTTCAATAGTAAATCACGAGACATGGGGAAATTTCTAAATTTCATAAAATATGAATATAATGAGATGGAACTTTAGAATATTCATGTATTCGAGAATGGTGATAATGAAATCACCGAAAATTCTCGGAATAGATAAATTACACGAATTACGAGACGAAAGATGAAGTGAAATATAGTGAATATTTTTATGAATATTTTTATCAGTATTCACTAAAGGATTATAACCCTTATGGTTTTAAATCATGGAATTATATAATTATATAAATTCCATAAAGGTGTATTTTATGATGAAAAATTCGGTTTTGAGACTGGTTGGTATTCTTATCATGCTGATGCATGATATGTGACATGTTTAGTCCCGGTCGACACCTGATCCGTGATCCACCGAGGACAATATAGATTATGGTCATAGATTTGACCGGCTTAGTCCTTTACCCTTCGGGGTTTATAGTACGACAAGATTAACGTCTATCTTAGAATCCATAAATGATAGGTGACATGTTAAAAAGGGAAATATTTTACATGACATGGAATATGTCAAACGGAAAAGGCCAGACCAAGCAGAGACTCGATGATTGAACCATGGGAGCCACCTCTAGAGTCCTTCGGGAACTAAGTGCTACACGTGTTCTGATATTTCAGTACAGGCCATACCAAGCAGAGACTCGATGATTGAACCGTGGGAGCCACCTCTAGAGTCCTTCGGGAACTAAGTGCTACACGTGTTCTGATGTTTCAGTACAGGCCATACCAAGCAGAGACTCGATGATTGAACCGTGGGAGCCACCTCTAGAGTCCTTCGGGAACTAAGTGCTACACGTGTTTCGACGTTTTAGTAAAGGCCAAACCGAGCAGAGACTCGATGACTGAACAGTGGGAGCCACCTCTAGAGTCCTTCGGGAACTAAGTGCTACACGTGTTCCGATGTTAGTATAAGAAATCGTAGGATATTGTGAACTTAAGAATGGAATAGATTTTAATAGCTTATTTTGCTTTTTAAAGGACGGAACTAATTAAGAGAGTACATTAAAACATGAAAAGTCTTAAAGAAATAAGATGATGATCTAACTAATATTCTTTTCAAGGAATATACGAATATTAATTATTTTATTTAAATGCTTTGTTTCGTAGAAGCATTATTTTAAAAAGCATATGAAAAAGGTTATGAAAGTTTGAAAGAGAAAAGGATTTATTAATTCAAAACGAAATGAAAATGCTCTCTACAGTTGCTTCTAGGTTCCGTAACAAGCATGGTATTCTAAAATACCTACCTTACTCTATTCGGATCCCTAGCCGACTGTAGTATCTTTCCTACATGCGAGCCTAGAGCCCATAGGAAAAAAAAAGAAAAAGATTTTCAGCATATAGGAAGCTGAGTATCAAGTGAGGCATATAATTCTCTTACTGAGCCGTGGTTTTGCTTACCCCTTAATTTTCAACATTTCAGGTTTTGATGAATGTGAGTTCAATGGATTGTGGATCCTGGCTGTACACGAATGACAATGTGTCAGACTGACTGTTTATTTGAGGTATGATCATTTATTCTCTGTATTTAGACATGTCAACAGTACTACTTATCTGATAAATTACGATAGGGGATGTGCATAATATAAACAATATTATGTAAAATTGTTTAACAGTCAGTACAAGTAAAGTATCACAGACAGCCCAACCGGTTAAGTTGTGTATAAGAAGATGAAAAATGTGGTCACGGGTCATGACAGATTTAATGGTATCAGAGCAATGGTTGGTCTGATGTCTGTGGATACTTTTGGAAGGAAAAGAGTTAAACATCCCCGGTAGTACTGTGTCGTCTGAATACATAGAGAAAATAAATGATTGTAAATGGAGTAAAATGATTTAAAGGGAGTGAGAAAGAATGAACTGAGAATGTTAAATAAGAAAATAGGCTCAGAAATTACCGAAAAATTGGTGATTCTTCTAATTTATATGAAGGCCTGTTCGGTAAGGAACAGAAATGGACTCGGTGAGGGCCCCACCAGTACTTTTCTGTCCAAACCGAACTGAGACCTGAAAGCGATGGTATAAAATAGGGGAATAAAATATCATCATTAAATAGACTTTAAGATCACCGATTGAGGGTAATTTGAAGAGAGAAAAATTTTAGCAAAAAATGACCAAAATACCCCTACCCATAAAATTTTATCGGGAGTCAAAATAGATCACTAGAAGTTGAAATTGATCGATTTGACAGAGAAATTAATGATATAAAGTTGAATTCCAAGCAAAATAATCCAATTATGGATTTTAGTGAATTTCTCTATCGAAATCGAATGAGATCTAAATTGCTAGTATAAGTATCGGAAAGGATATTATCAACTTAGAGATGATTAGTTCATTGATTTAAATGGATATTGAGGAGATAGAAATAAATGTCGAAATGACGAAAATGCCCCTATATTGGGCGATGTTCGGAATAGTGTTAAGAACCGAGCTGAATTGGAATCCATTGATAGTAATGGAATTATTAATGGCATAGAAGATGTCATATGAATCTAACGATGTCACGACCCGAATGTCAATGACATCCACTTAACACTTACTAGATTTGCTTACGAAAATTTCGAACCAAATTTTTCTTTTTCTACTTACGGTTTGTATTCGGTGTTAGTGTAGTATCTAAATTCCGATCCTATCTTACTCATATTATTTCTCGAGCTATGACACGTTTCTCAAAGAGGTTTTTCTTATGATTTTCGTCTTATTTTACTATTCCCAAAAGAAACAGATCGAAAACCTCCCCTTTGTATTTTATCAATTTCCCCAGGTATAATTCCCTGCACAAAACGCATTTCTAAATCACATAATACAACAGCTGGTGTTTCTCCACAATTTCATGCAATCACGTATTTCAAGATCTCGAGAGTTTAATCGTTACTAAGTTCGTATCTACCACATTTATACATAATTCAAAACATAATTTAAGACCTGGATCGGACTCGATAACCACCTAGACTCTCATAGTCATCTAATGCGATCCATAGTTACATCCCACATATTATCTTAGTACTGTGAAAGTTAACGTACACATAATTATCAAAATGATATACTATCAGTATACCTCAAAATACAAAATGCTAGCTCTGGAGAACGCAATGGGTACCACTACTAGGTACGATTTCCCAGGAGCCTACGCGAAGCCTGAGCCGGCTATCAACTCGTATGATCTGCAGTTGTTAAATTAAGGGGTGAGCAATCCACGGCTCAGTAAGTAGTTTAAATAAAACATACTAGGCTCATATCGTAAAACACGATCATACATGCTTGAGTTATTGTAAATTAGCATGTATGGGTTATACTAAGGTTTATTACCCTTTTCGTAAGTGTACACACGTCATAACTTACTCATACTTACTTTTCATCCTTAGTTACACCAGTCATCGTTCTTATTAAAAATATAATTATGTGTGGAAGCACGAATATTCAAGTAGCACATGTTCAATGACATATATAGACATAACTCAAATAATCGAAAGAAACGAACATTCAAGTAGCACATGTTCAAATGGCATATATAGATATCATTCAATAATCACATACATCATGTGTCATATGCCTAAGATCTATGTCATCCTTCAACATTCATCGCCTTCATGAATCACAATCACTTACTTACTTATAATCGCAATACCCTACGATTTCTCATATTTCGTCGAAACTTGTGTAGCACTTAGTTCCCGAAGGATTTTAGGGGTGTGACGAACCAGCACAATCGGCCATGGCAACCTCTCTGGGCCCATCAGACAACGATTGCCTAGCTTCATCACTCATCCGTACTGTCCTCTATGGCCCAAAGTCCACTCGAGGTTTTAGAGATTATGACGAACCAGCACAATCGGCCATGGCAACCTCTCTGGGCCCATCAGACAACGATTGCCTAGCTTCATCACTCATCCGTACTGTCCTCTATGGCCCAAAGTCCACTCGAGGTTTTACTCGGTTAATGCCTTTAGCACATCGAAGCTCGTGTAGCACGTAGTTCCCGAAGGATCCTAGAGGTGACTCCCACGGTTCGGAATTCGAGTCTTTACTCTTGGTACATAAAACTAGGTGCTAATTGAGGTCTATGGACTCAACATCGAGACGATATGTGTATTTGGTACTCAACTCACGTATTCATACCCAAGCATAACAATATGTTAACATGTTCAATGATCATGAGAGTGCCATAACACATAACACATTACACAATACACGACAAAGATCACCTTTTAAATAAGGGCATTTCACAGGCACATTATGTTCGGTTTAAAACTCTTGCATAATTATTCTAATTATCTTACCCGTAATGCTCAACCAATATCCTATATAATTTAATTAATTATTTAATAAGGATTCCTTCATCTCTTACGAGACGATGCTAGTAAGATTTATTTAACCCACTTACCTCGGTGCTTGGTAGGTTACCTTTCCTCGATCCTCAACTCAAGCTAAACTCCTACACCGCTCCAAATTCACTACAATTAAATCAAATGATGTTTCAATAACATGTCTTAATTATATTTTGATCATATATCAATTATATGTCTTAGGATCTAAACTATTCTAACTCATTTCTTTGGTGAGGGACTAGATTCTTTATGTGTCTTTCGAAACATTATTTACTCGGTTTAATAACTCTTTACTTATTTTCTTTATAAGGCAATAAGAGGTTTATTAATTTGTATATGCTATTTCCTTTCTTTGTCTCTTGTTTAAATTTTCAAGTGAGTAGTATAAACATATATATATTTATTTATTTCTTCGTATTTTAAGCAAGTAGTATACATACATATATGTATAAGTAATATATATGTACATGTATATATGGGTATTTGATACTAATGAAATCTAAATTCTTAGATTTTATTCTTTCATTCCCAATTATACAATTATATAAATATATAGCAATATATATATATATATATATCATTTTACCTTACTCATAATAAATTCCTCATATTTACTAATGACATGCATATATGTATATATGCATATGCATTTAGCCAATTTTGTTTCACCATCCTCACCATATTATTCGTCATATATATAAAACATCATTTCATATTGATTTACATATTAAACACATTTATTAACTTAACTAAGGGAGGCAAAATCTTACCTCTTGGAACCTTTAAACCGAACCACTCTTGTTCTAGGTTTCTATTGGACCAAAAGGTAGAAGTTAATCAAGCTTCTTTACTGCTGTCCCGTATGTGCTGAGGGGAGGAGTTTTCCTGCACCAATTGGTCAGTTACTGTAGTTTTCTTGCCCAGCCAAGTTGACCCCCTTTCGTTGCTCTGTTCCCAAGCCGAGAGGAACAATGATGGTTCCTAAGCTGCCTCACGTTCCTTGCCCTAATTTTCCTGATGTTTTATAGCATCATCACAGCTCCATTTCACCACTTCGAAACTCAGTTTCCATGTCACTTCCAGCGTTTATCTTGGCTGGTAAATCCAACCCGAGACTCCCCTGTCCTCCAGTCTTAAATGCCACTTGAGAGTCTCTGTGATTGTCACCTTCTAGCAGCTAGGAAGCAACCAATTTCAATCTTCAATTCCCTACTTTGAGCCTCACAAACTCAACCTCAAACAACATCAAAATCCCACATTACTAACCTAAAAAAATCTGACAGTAATGGCCTCTGAACAACATCCTTGCTATACCATTAAGTTCCTCATGGCATTGTCATAAAATCTCCTCCTTCAACCCACGGTTCCAGCAGTCATCACCGTACGAGCCCCATTTTTCTTCAGACCCAATTCATTCTTCTGTACATCAAGAATTTCCTCTCTTTTCCGTTTCTTTACTGCATAACTGCAGTTCTTCTTCCTTCACTGAAATGTTCCTTTGCAACGTCTTTTTCTCTTCTTTTCCTTTTCTTTCCGGCTACTTTTCTTTCTTCTCGGCTTCAGTTCATCTCCTTTCTTTCCTCTTCACCGAATGGTTTAAATCTCCAGCCCTCTGTCTCGTGTCGCACATCTCCCTTCCTCTCATCTCATTTCTTCTATTTTCAAGGCTTCTCTTAGAAGCTTGGGTTGGTGTATCTGGGTGAAGTTAGTGGGGTTTGATGGGAGAAAGTCCCATCAAACTCCACTAACACACACTAAATTATATTTTATTTATATTCTTATTATTATCTCAAATATTTATAATTCATATGAATTATAATTGTCTTTAAATAATAAATTTTATCTACATATACCAATCATATATTCATATGTATTCATTTATTTTATTATACTCTTTACATATAATGTGTATATGTACTTATATTTAAAAACCTTAATTATAATAAAACATATATATATATATACACATACTCATATTCATATAAGTATACGTATATTTATATATATTCATGTCTAATATGTATATATATATATATACCTATATATATTTATATATCTTTTTGTATGGATATGTGTATACATATGAATTCTTCAATTTATTTTAATTATTCATTTCTCATACATACTACATTTCCTTTAATATACTTGTATACTTGTTTTATTAAAACAATCCTACCTATGTATTTGGTGGAATATATGCATCTCATTAGTTCATATTTAAATTCTTGAACTTAGTTATGAGATTTTCTAAATGACACAAAATTATAAGTTAATTGTTTTCTAATTCCACTAAAATGAGGTTTCATCCTCATTACTTGTCATAAGATTATTTCTTACAACATATATCATAATACTCAACTTACTCCATGTCTCTTATTTATTCACATCATGTGGTACAAAGTTTGTAGTTTTTACAAACGATCCCTATTACTGATTCCACTAACACTTAAATTACGGACGCGAAAGAAAAACCCCGAGTGGACTGTGGGCCATAGGGGATAACAGTACGGTTGAGTGAGGCGGCCAGGGCCCTCCCACGAGTGAACTTTGGGCCATAGTGGTAAATCCTGGGCTTTACAATAAAACGTGTACGGGCTGACGGCGAACGAGCTGGGGCCTTATATGATGCGATCCAAAGAGTGTAGTGGAATGTCATCAGATGATTGACCCGGTTATTGACTGTAAGGGTCGAAAAATTTGGAGTGTATTGAATGGGATCGTTAAATACTATGAAAAGTGAAATGATTACAAGAATTGACAGATGAGGTGAAAAGTACAGATAATGAAATACATACTGGTGTGATTACTTATGGTTCTGTACGTATTCATTACTTTGAGGTATCAAACAGATAATCGTACATAGAACCGACGTATCTTGGAATATGTGCTACAGAATGAGGTACTGTATGGAGTACTGTGAATTAGAGGATAAGTATAAGAACAGTCAAGGGATAAAAAGAAGATGACAGCTAACCTAAGCTCTTCAGGACCCTTGAGATAGAACTGTGATAGGCGACCCAATGGTGGGCGACCCGTAGTGGATCATGTGTTGTGAGATATAGCCGAACTATCTCATCGTCGACTCACCAGTAAGGGTAAACCTGAGGCGAAAGGATCGCCTAGGGGATGCTCGTCGATGGTCGATATGAACGGGCGAGGCCCTTATAAGTATCTCAATGGTAACACGAGTGTAAGGAACTAGGTACGTAAGGGGTGCCAAGGTTCAAACCTCATGGAGGATATACTCAAGGGAACTAAGCCTGAATTCAGTAAATGGAAATGGTTTTTAAGTGAATAACGGAATTGAAACGGGTAGCTGTGAAGTGTGTTGAGAATCATTGTAATTGATACAGCTTACCAGAACGAGATTCGTAACGCTGTAAAGTATGACTAGGTAATGAAATCAAGGTAGAGTATGTATCAAAATGATTTGAATATGGAATGTCTCTGCCTTTAAACTACACTGTGAAATGATGGGAAACAATGATGAAGGTCCAAAATGATAAAAGAAGTGTGGTTAAAGAAACTGTCGGTTGAGAATCCCAATAAATTCCAAAGTAATATAGATTGAGGAATCAGGTTAATGTTGACTCGATTGTGGATATGAAATTTATTCTTAAGCTTATATCGGAAAATATAGAAGAAATTCGACAAGCTTAAGAAAATGATTTTTGGAAAATATTACGGATGATGAAATTCGCATTTATCGATGTAAAGGATGGAAATACAAATGACACGATTTAAGGATGAATTAAATGATATATTAACATTTTTATTATACACTAAAGTTCGTATGAAGAACAAATAAATAAATATATGGAAGTGATGCCTTAAATATGATTTAATCGGAGATGTACAAGGAGCTTATAAGAGCAATCTTTGTAAAAGGCATCATCAGATGAAAAGTTAAAGAACGATGGTCACAAGATGATAAGAAAGGTACGATTAAAGAAAGTATCAGATTTGATTTCCAATAAAACTTCCAAAGTTATATAAATTAGAGGAATCGAGATAACACTGATTTGATTTTAAATATGAAGTTAAATTCTAAGCTTATATCGGAAGATGTAGAAAGAATCTGAAAAGCTTAAGAAAATAACTCTGGAAAATGTGTGAATAATGAAATTCACGTGTAGAAGTCTGGATGACGAAAATACTGATAATGAAAAAATTGAGAATAAAGGAGTTATCTATATAGGTGTAAATGAGAGAAATGCAAATGATGTTGAGTTGTAGACGAATCAAAAAGGATATATTAAATTTCTATCATTGATGAAGTTCTGGTGAAAAACAAGTATTAATCTACGTGAAAATAGACGCTTTATTGATCTGATTAGAGATACGTGATGTGAAGACTACGAATTCTGTACCCATTTTTGTAAATAAATAAAATACATCAAAGGAACTAAGTATAGAAATGTAAATTGTATTTCTAATTGTTTCAAGTAATGGAAACGAATGTTTTATTTTATTTTATTTTTGTTATATTAGCAATAGGTGATTAATGCTAATATAACTTAGAAATTTTATAGATAAATTAGAGATAGATATTGACATTGATATTTAATCCAATAGAGAAAATAAACTGAAATAATATATATATATGGAGGTAAAAGTTAAAATTTATATATGTATGGAGTAAAAAAAAAAAGTAAATAAGAGAGGATCGGGATTGGCTTCCCAGGGAAGCCACCCGACCCCCCCTTTACCTGCTCCCACGGTTAATGGGAGTAGGTTCAAAAGAAAAGAAAACATAATATATATATATATTAATAATAAACCTATAAAATATCAATAAACAAATGCATTATTTGATAGAAAACGTGATTGAAAAGAGAAGACAGAGGCTAGGGCTAGGTCGGGTAAAAAGAAAAGAAAAGAAACAAAACAAAGAAAGATTTAAAGAGGACAAAGCTATAGCCAACGGAAAGAGGAAACAGGAGAGAAGAGAAGAGAGAAAGGAAAGAAGCTGCTGCAGAGGAGAAAGACTGAACGGTAGTGAAGGAAGAGGAGGACCAAAATCGACAGAAGAAGAAGCTGAAGCAGATGATGGGAGTGTCGCATGACAAGGAAGAAACTGATTTTTGAAACAATGATTGAATCGAAAGCTTGGAAAGTGTAGTTTGGGTAGATGATCTCGAGTAAAACAAGGGAGTTCTAGAGCTATTGTCTGGAGCCTTTAACAGTGAAACCCTAGAGGAGGAAGAACAGCTGGGTTTGGCCTTAACTTGGCAGCAGCTGAGCTGAAGCTTGAAGCAACAAGGACTTGGGAAGGAAGAAGAAGGAAAGAAAAAGGGGGCTTACCAGATTTACGCCCCTACTCCTTCTTTAGTGTTGGCTGCTACTCAAGTGGTATTTGCATGGAACTACAACTGAAATAAGGAGCTTGCATGGAGCTTAGCAATAATGGTGTTTAAAAGAGGAGGAACCGAGAGCAAGAGGTTGAAGCTAGTGTGTGTGCCGGATAGGAAATTTGGCTGTGGGCATTAACTAAGGGATTGGACGTGGTCTTAGGCTGTACATGGGGAGCTGGAACGTGGTGTTAAGGGTTGATTTTCATAGCTGGAAGGAAGGGCTACGCGAGGGCTGGAAGCAGTTGAAATCCTTGGTGTGAAAATTTTAAGTGGAAGCTGACCTGAGTAGTGGTTCTCGGCAAACAGAAAAAGAGGGAGAATGATGATGGTTTGGAGCTGAATTTAACTACTGAACTAGTGTATTTCTCAAGTCTGATCAAGGCCTGAAATGGTGTTGTGTTAGGGAGCTATTAAGAACTGTAAGAGAAGGTTGGAAGAGGCAAAATATAAACAGCACAACAATTTGGTGAGGCAGTAAACGCAGGGGAGGTTTGGTCAACATAAAGTTCTAAAAGCTTGGCTTGAAGGCTGTGAATGGTGGCTGGACAGAAGTGAAGCATAATCAAGAATGGTCAAAATAAAGAGGCTAACTAGCTGAAGAAAATGCTGTTTGAGGTTGTCTTTGGTTGCTATTAAGGATAGACCCTCGGCAAAGAGAAAAGGCCATGACAAGCTAGAGTTTAAAGGTATTTTCATAGTGCCGTTTGGGACAAGAAGGACAGCAACAATCTTGGCACAACAACAGGTGAAGGGCTCGGCTTTGTGAGGTTTTAAGAGTAAGTATTTGTTGCAATGATGACTTTAAATTGTGATGATCACAAGGAAATGGTGTAGTAATGAATGAGAAATGGAAAATAGCTAAAGAAACTAGTGTGTAAACATTCGGCCACCTAGGCATTCATAGGATAAAATACTTAGTTTTGAATTATATATCTAAATGTGTTTGTTAAAATAATGATAAATGTTATTTGATGTGATTATATGTTATAGAAAATATATATATATATATATATATATATATATACATAAACAAAAATGAAATTGATATAAGTTGAAGAAGAGATTAGGGTATGATATAAACATGTATGCCTTTATAATGCATATATGTTATATCTATATATATATATATATATATATACATACGAATTATATGTATATATATAATCGACGTGCTAACGAAGAATTTATTCTCACTATAGAAGTAAATTGGATTAGGTGTGACTCTATATAAATTATATATATTGTACTATGCAATTAAGTAATGGAGGATGAACTCTTGGTGTAGGGTTGGACTCGAAATCTTGAGGAAAGTCGGTAATACGAAATCCGACTAACAAGGCTCATCAAGGTGAGAAAACTATACTTTGGTTTTAGATGTAGGATATATATATATTTATATTATACTGCGTACGTGTATATATATGTATAAGTAGATACATATATATATGTCAAATACATAACGATAAAGGATTTAGTGGTAATATAGAAGTGAACTAGTGTTAACTAAGGTCACAAGATAAACGTTTTAAATAAGTGATTAAACATAGTACGACTATCTTGGTGTGATGGTAATGAAGTTGATTGGTAATGATTAGGAGTGACATAGAGGCTTGAGGACGGACTCGGAAGCAAGAGAAGGAAAATTTAAGCCTCGAGGTAAGTGGGTTAAGTAAAGCTTGATAGCACCATCTCGTAGGAATGGTTTAATTTTATAAAATCGTTTATGCTTGGGATAGATCGAAACTTATTTCTGCTTTGAGCGTTGTGGCCAACCAAGCGTACATTTTAAGTGGAATGAACCGATGCATACATGCATTTACATATAGCATGTTTTGAGTTTAAATTATGTAATGTTTATGGTTTAATGACTTGCATCATATGTTATATTTGCAAAGTCTTGGTTTGAACCAATCTTTGAAATAAATCGAAAGTCCTTTATATTTCGAACTCAAAACTGATTTAATACTGATTTGGAATCCGTGGAAGCCAAGTGCTACGCGAGGAAATTGATTTCAAACTGTTTTTGAGTGCAGGCATGTCCTACGACCTTCGGGTCACTTCTAGCCTATCGAGCTTAGCTCTAGGCCTTATTTCCTGTCTTTTGAGCTTTGTGCTCTAGACTATCGTATTGTACCTATCGAGCCTAGTGCTCTAGGTAGACTGATACTTGCCTGGAAAACCAGCAGGCAAGTTCCAGCTCTCGACTGATCAGCGAGACTGGATATCGTTCTATGGCCATAGATTTAGTGTTGCTTGCAACACCATTCCATCGCTAGCTAGGATGGATATCGATTGATTGATTGATTGAGGATCACTGCCTAATCTCTACTTACCATTGTTCCGTTTCTAATACTGCTTTTAGTGAACTGAGGCAATATGCCTAATCGTTATCGATTTTCTTGATTTATGACTAATGTGTTCTTGAAAATCTATATGGATCGAAATGATTGCAATACTTATTGATCGTTACCGAATGCTTATTGATTGTTTTATCAAAGTAATTACAGATTGACTTATCGAATTATACCGATAGTTTATTTGAAATGCACAACATACTGAATCCAACCGAAGGCATAGCGAACTCATTTAAATGAATTGCGTAGTAAGTTTTGTTTTAATTAAGTGCATATTGAAAGCGTTCTATAACAGAAATGCATAAAGAAGTGTTTGGTTTATGATCATGCATTAAATATCGAGTTCGCTTATTACTTCGGTATTGTTTTCCACAAGTGCATATAGAACGACATGAGTCTAGCATGCATTTACTTAAGCTACTTACTGAGCCGTGGTTTTGCTCACCCCTTATTAATAACATCGCAGATCATACCAGTTAGGCTCCCACTTGGAGTTTGGGTGCGAAGCCTCGGGGACATACTTTGAGTAGCTATATCGGTCCGAATCCTCCGAGTGCTGTTTTTGTTGCACTTGAGGTATAATATCGTTTATTTTGTTATCCATATTTGACATGTTAAGTTTGCACAGTACATGCTTATGGGATTGCTTTTGGGATGTAACTTAGGATCGTCTTAGATTATTATAGGCTTTATGATTATCGAGCACGATCCGCGAAGTGAATTATAATGAATTTGAATTGTAAACTGTCTCTTATATCCATTTGTTGACTTTGGAAGTATGTGTTGTATCTAGTTGAATGAACTGAGAATTCTGGATTGAGATATGTGGTTGGAATAGTTGAGATTTTTGCAGGTTATTAAGCTGGGGAAAGTCGATTTTATATAAGGGGGAGTTTTCGACGTTTTTCTTTTAATAGCTTAATATTGAACGAGAACATTAAATCGAATAATCTCAAGAAATGACAATTTAATAATGAATGCAAATCAAGTAAAGAGCGTGAAATCAGTTTAAAGACGACACCGACACCGAATGCAAACTTTAAAGTGAAAAGAAAATTGAAATTCGTAAAATTGGTAATTGGTAAAGGGAGTGATAAGCGTACGTCACGGCCTTCGGGTCGTGACAGATTAAATTGTCTCAATGGTACCAGGAGTGTAAGAACTAGGTACTTAAGGGTCCTAAGTTCGAACCTCCTGGGGGACGCGAATTGGGAATTTATTCCCAATAAATCTGTGAGGGGCGGTGGCCTATGTGGTGCACCCCAGAGCGGACAATACGGTTGAGTGACCCGCCTGGGGCGATGGCTCGGGTCGGTGGACCAGCGGGTGCACCCCGGGGCGTCACACGTGAGGAGTAAATAAGACTAGCTGCTGTATAAAGCGTCCTTAGATAAAAGATTGAAGGTTGGTGTCCATAAGATGATGATTTGAACTCGAAGTGAATTTTACGAGTTCCTATTGAAGTTACAAGGGTAATGAGTTGCCTTGTAAAGTATATAAGCCTGAAGAATGAGGCATTCTTACATGAGTAAATGGATGAAATACTGATAGAGTCCAAAGTATAAATGGAACATGAGCAGCATTGTGATATGATCCTTAAACTCTTAAAGGCTATGGGATTGTGCTAAGATTTGCAACTAAGAAATTTGGCTAGATAGTATCTCTTCTTGAGATATAAAAATCTCGAAACGACAGGATGACAGTGAACCTGTCTATGATATAAAGATAATGATTGAGATACGAAAGTAATGGGTACAGCTAAATACTATTGTCAGCCTATAAAAGAGTGATGAGACTGGCTGCTCTATAGAGGAGATCTAATTAAAGAAATTAAAGTCGGTAGATGGATAGTGTAAAGAAAAAGATGGTATGCAAGATTTTAAAAGATCTCAGCTGTATAGTACCATACCAATCGAGAAAACCGATAAAAAGGAATGAGAGTAAAAATATGAAAACGAAAATGAAAGTGAAATAAGGAAATAAATGACATGATGAAAAGGGAACATCAATATGAAACAGTTCCCGCAGTTAAGACTGAAAGTGAATGGTGTTGGTTATCACATAACTGTGGCAAGATGTAAAATCAAAGCCAGAACTGATAAGTGAAAGTAATGATACTCCAAGGAGTAAGATAATTGATATGTTTACTGCCAGTAAAATATTTGTACATATAACCACCTCGAAATGATAGAGATGGTGGAATTGTATAAATAATGTGGTGCTTAAATGGATAATTCGAGGATTCAATCACAGAATCTAAATTATGAAAAGAGTATATTCCTGGTTATATCCTAAAATTTAAATGATATTGAATATACCATAAGCGTAAGAGATGTAATGACCATACTACATGAAAAGAGACATGGAGAGAAAATGATTGTCTCATGATTTAATTACTGTAAGAGATGATTAATAGTAAAATCGGCAAATGAGATGCAGCATTGATGGAATAAGTGTGAAAATGAACATTGTGGACAATAAAGAGTCCAAAAGAGAAATGATGATATGGAAGTGATTAAAGACTGATGATCTAAATAGAATCACTTTCCATTATCAGACATCTAGATTCTCTAATGCCTTAGTCGAAGTATAAGTGTTAAACGGTGTGAATGTCTATGTACAATTCCAGTGAGCCTTACATGTGATGGGAGTCTCTGTGTTGCCATATGCTAATGAGAGATAGCAAAAGGCTTTGAGATCCCAAGTGTATTGATAGCACCGCTCCATACTGATATATATTTATATATATGAGCGTGAGATGTAACCGCTCCATGATATTGAGAGAGCGTGTGCACGAGATGTGAAAGCTACTGGGACACTTACATATAATTGATTGACACGAGTACATGATAGTACCAAATTATGTCAACTCGGCACTAAGTGAGAAGAATGGATGATGAACAGCATAAATCAGCTGTAATATTAAAATTATTATGTATGGCTCTTATATGAAAAGAGTAAAAGTGAATAACTCCCGATTTGAGAAATAAACTTACGGGAGCATAGACATATCTGATGAAAGACAACATGTAGTGGTCTAAAGCACTCTTGATGTTGAAAGTGTACTGGCAGTATTACTTGGAGGATGAACTAGAGGTCAGAAGTCGTAAGTATACGACATATACCACCTTTGGACTTAAGTTAAATTCGGAGGACCGAATTTCTTAAGGTGGAGAGGATGTGATAACCGTAAATTTTCCATTTATTGGAAATTAGAAATATTGAAAATAAATATTAAAGAAAATAGATAAGAGGAAATAAATAAATAAAAGTAAATAAATAAAATTTATTTACGAGATGGGAATATCGTTGAAATTCCCGAAATTAAGGAAAGTGAGGAATTTAAAAATTAATAAGAGAATAAGAAAATAAATGAAATATATTTATATAATAATTATATATTATTATATAAATGTATTTTTATACCAATACATATGTATTCAAAATATTATATAGTATATTTTAAAATACGTTGTTATATATATAGAAATATATATATACTATTTCATAAATTCAAATAATACATATGTATATAAATATAATGTTTTATGTGTATATATAATTATATACATACATATATAGAAAATGTAAATATTATTTTATATTAAAGTTTATATGTATAAATATTTTATTATAGCATTTATATAATTTGTATATATAAATGTTATTTAAGTATATGAATATACATATATATATACTAGACATGTATTTGTAATGTACAAGATATATTTTATATATAATAAATATTGTATAACATTATGTATGAAATAATGTATGTATAACATATAATATATATTATATGTATAAAATATATGGTATAATATATAGTATATAGTATACTAAAAATAGAAAGAAGACAAAAACCAAAAGAGGAAATAAAACTAAAACAGAAAAGAAAGGAAGGATCGGGGGAAGGAATCCCGACCCTCCCAGCTGCAACCATCGGTGGCGGAGATGCCACCGTCGGTGAGAGAAAAAAGTGCAGACGACGTCGCCGACAAAGGAAGAGAGGGAGGAAGCTGTCGGCGGCGGAAGAAAAGAAGGAAACAGAGGAAGAAACGAAGGAAAACCGGGAAGGAAAAAGGAAAATGCCGACGTCGGTGCCGGCCAAATCGGTGGCCGCCACTGTCACCGAAGCACCGACGGAGGGAGAGGAACACGATGGAGGTCACCCGACGCGCAATGGACGGCGAAGAGGAAGAAGAACCGAGGCAAAACCGCCTCGATCTGCCGCCGTGCCACCGATCCAGGGCAAACGGAGGGCACCGGCAAGTTCGTCGTGCAGCCGGCCAGCTGAGGGACGCCTGAACCGCCGGAGAACCGGCCTCCGGCGAGGAACCGGGGAGGAAGGGCTCTGGACCGGTCTGACTGGGAAAGGAAGAAGAAAAAAGAAAAGAAAAAGAAAAGAAAAAGGAAAAAGAAAAAGAAAAGAAAAGAAAAGAAAGAAAAGAAAAAGAGGAAAGAGGAAGAAAAAGAGGAAAAGGAGAATTTCGGTAATTCGGAAAATTCCCGGAAATGCGACAACCCGGGATTTTACAAATTCGGTAAGAAATTTTCCGAGAATTTAATTTCAGAAAAAATTAAATAAATTATGAAAAATTCTAAAAATTAGAATTTTAATTCTAGAAATTATTTTCAGCAATCGGGATAAGGAATCGGGAGAAATGGAGTGCGGGCGCGATCGATAAGCGGAATTCGCCGACCCAGAAAAAGGTAAGGGATGCATGTGCAGCACTGTAAGGATACTCAGTCTACATAATTTAATTGAAATATTTTATGCAATTATTTTATGAAAATTATTATGATGCATGATTTGCTGAAAATAATTTGGGAAGAAGTACTGGCTGAAAGATTTTAAACTGTATTTTCCGTGCAGGAGGTTAGTAAATCGGCAGCCGTTATGCTACCGAAAATTTTAGAAAAACTTTATAAAATCATATTAAATGATTTATTTCCGAATTTCGATAGTAAATCACGAGACATGGGGAAATTTCTAAATTTCATAAAATATGAATATAATGAGATGGAACTTTAGAATATTCATGTATTCGAGAATGATGATAATGAAATCACCGAAAATTCTCGGAATAGATAAATTACACGAATTACGAGACGAAAGATGAAGTGAAATATAGTGAATATTTTTATGAATATTTTTATCAGTATTCACTAAAGGATTATAACCCTTATGGTTTTAAATCATGGAATTATATAATTATATAAATTCCATAAAGGTGTATTTTATGATGAAAAATTCGGTTTTGAGACTGGTTGGTATTCTTATCATGCTGATGCATGATATGTGACATGTTTAGTCCCGGTCGACACCTGATCCGTGATCCACCGAGGACAATATAGATTATGGTCATAGATTTGACCGGTTTAGTCCTTTAGCGTCCGGGGTTTATAGTACGACAAGATTAACGTCTATCTTAGAATCCATAAATGATATGTGACATGTTAAAAAGGGAAATATTTTACATGACATGGAATATGTCAAACGGAAAAGGCCAGACCGAGCAGAGACTCGATGATTGAACCATGGGAGCCACCTCTAGAGTCCTTTGGGAACTAAGTGCTACACGTGTTCTGATGTTTCAGTATAGGCCATACCGAGCAGAGACTCGATGATTGAACCGTGGGAGCCACCTCTAGAGTCCTTCGGGAACTAAGTGCTACACGTGTTCTGATGTTTCAGTACAGGCCATACCGAGCAGAGACTCGATGATTGAACCGTGGGAGCCACCTCTAGAGTCCTTCGAGAACTAAGTGCTACACGTGTTCTGATGTTTCAGTACAGGCCATACCAAGCAGAGACTCGATGAATGAACCGTGGGAGCCACCTCTAGAGTCGTTCGGGAACTAAGTGCTACACGTGTTCTGATGTTTCAGTACAGGCTATACCAAGCAGAGACTCGATGATTGAACTGTGGGAGCCACCTCTAGAGATTCTTTCGGGAACTAAGTGCTACACGTGTTCCGACGTTTTAGTAAAGGCCAAACCGAGCAGAGACTCGATGACTGAACAGTGGGAGCCACCTCTAGAGTCCTTCGGGAACTAAGTGCTACACGTGTTCCGATGTTAGTATGAGAAATCGTAGGATATTGTGAACTTAAGAATGGAATAGATTTTAATAGCTTATTTTGCTTTTTAAAGGACGGAACTAATTAAGAGAGTACATTAAAACATGAAAAGTCTTAAAGAAATAAGATGATGATCTAACTAATATTCTTTTCAAGGAATATACGAATATTAATTATTTTATTTAAATGCTTTGTTTCGTAGAAGCATTATTTTGAAAAGCATATGAAAAAGGTTATGAAAGTTTGAAAGAGAAAAGGATTTATTAATTCAAAACGAAATGAAAATGCTCTCTACAGTTGCTTCTAGGTTCCGTAACAAGTATGGTATTCTAAAATACCTACCTTACTCTATTCGGATCCCTAGCCGACTGTAGTATCTTTCCTACATGCGAGCCTAGAGCCCATAGGAAAAAAAAAAGAAAAAGATTTTCAGCATATAGGAAGCTGAGTATCAAATGAGGCATATAATTCTCTTATTGAGCCGTGGTTTTGCTCACCCCTTAATTTTCAACATTTCAGGTTTTGATGAATGTGAGTTCAGTGGATTGTGGATCCTGGCTGTACACGAATGACAATGTGTCAGACCGACTGTTTATTTGAGGTATGATCATTTATTCTCTGTATTTAGACATGTCAACAGTACTACTTATCTGATAAATTACGATAGGGGATGTGTATAATATAAACAATATTATGTAAAATTGTTTAACGGTCAGTACAAGTGAAGTATCGCAGACAGCCCAACCGGTTAAGTTGTGTATAAGAAGATGAAAAATGTGGTCACGGGTCGTGACAGCGGGCGAGCGAGTTGATTTTAAGTCGTATAATATATTGGAAATTTGGAAAAGAAAAATATTAATAATTTTAATAAATCATTTTTACAGCCGAGAATGGGAAATGGCAATTGGCGAGCAGGAAGCAGGGCGAAGCAAGGCTTCATTAAATCAGGTAAGGGAGATGTGTGTGAAGAGAATGCATGTCCTGTGGAGTAAATTTTATGAAAATATTAAGCTAAATGCTTTATTTTCTGACATGCATTGTTTTTAATAAATTTCTTTGATTTTGGGCGGGTTACAAAGCCGTCCCTATGATATTTGGGCAAAATGGCATTGGCGGGCGATCCAAACTTGCTATATTGTTTTAGACGGGCGAGTCATTCTATGAAACTAGGCGAGTGCCCTTGTTTTAAGGAGAAATCCGGGTAAGCCAAAGTTGGGCAAATCCTTTTTCATTTTATTTGGGGCGGACGACCCCTAAGTTGAGGAAGTTGTTGGCAAGCCATTGAAGGCGAGCCGGTTTTACTTAATGTTTTATAAGAAAGAATTGGCGGACGACTATATGTTAATCTATTTTGGAGTGACAATGGCGAAGAGATTTTCGGAGGTATTTTTCTTGAGGAAAAATTAGCCATTTTAACATTTTAAAAATGGAAAATATAAATTCTTGGTATTGGCGAGCGAGCCAAATTTCTTATAAAAATGGGGCGGGCGATCCCTTTTATTATGAAAGCTATGGGCGAGCTGACTCTGGCGAACTGATTTATGGTTATTTTCTCACACGAAAAATGAGATGTTTTAAATATTTTCAAAATAGAAAATGGAGACCTTTTGGCGAGTTGATTACTGGGCGAGCCACTGAGGGCGAGCCAGTTTGCTTTCGTATTTTTAAAAGCAAGAGGGCGGGCGAACACAGGTTCTCCGCGTTGGCGAGCTGCCATGGGCAAGCCATAACGGGCGAGCGGACCATGGGGCGGCCAGGTTTGAAAAGTTGAGATTTTTGAATGTTTTCAAGGTGTTTTGTAAACAAAAAGCCAAAACCTTTTTGGGAATTAAATCATTTGAGTAAATGATAATGTGGGTGAGATAAGCCCTTAAAGGTTTTCATAAGATATAAATTGATTTTGAGACATTAGGCCTCTAGTTCATGCATTACTATTGCGTGACCCGCCTGGGGCGATGGCTCGGTCAATGGACCAAAGAGTGCACCTCAGGGCGTCACAAGGCTGATGGACCCGCCAAGTCATCAGCGGTCTCGAGGTCACTTGGCAAGTGGACCCGAGGACCACCTATAGATTATGGCCATAGATCTGAGATAGCCGTGAGGGGCGATGGCCTACGGGTGCACCCCAATAGCGGCAGATTCCGTTCTCGCAAGGGGGAGGGGGAACGATGATAGCATGATTTATTTGTTGCCTAGTCTCAACATGTTGATTTCTGTTTACTGATAAGATTTATTGAATCTTATGTGTTGTTTAATGCATTTTAAAGTAACCTGTTAACCAGTAATTTGAATGGTGTTTTAAGAGAGTTGTTTACTATATATCCATGTTCTTTTCTACTGGGTTATTGTTAAGAAAAGAATAAATGTGTTGTGATATATAGTTTTGCTTTATTTAAAGCAGCATATGTTTCCTTTACTGAGCGTATGAATCGCTCACCCCTTTGTTTTAACTCCACAGATAAAAGACACGGAGTTAGAGAAGTAGCTCCAAGATGGATGTTAAACGTGACAGGTACAATCTCTTCTCTTTTACATTTCAGACATAAGTATGCAGTACTACTTTAGTGAAATAAGTCAATAGGGGATGTTGGATATGAGAAATCCAGAAAAGAATTTTTATATTCTGAATTTGATAAATAAATGTTTATCAATTATTACGGTCACTGTTGAATGTTAATGGCATCGCAGACAGCCCAACCGGTTAGGTTGTATGGAAATACGTGAAAAATGTGGTAACGGGATGTTACACACACGGTACAATCATCGAGTCTCTGCTCGGTTTGGCCTTTACTAACACATCAGAACACGTGCAGCACTTAGTTCCCGAAGGATTCTAGAGGTGGCTCACACGGTACAATCATCGAGTCTCTGCTCGGTTTGGCCTTTACTAACACATCAGAACACGTGTAGCACTTAGTTCCCGAAGGATTCTAGAGGTGGCTCACACGGTACAATCATCGAGTCTCTGCTCGGTTTGGCCTTTACTAACACATCAGAACACGTGCAGCACTTAGTTCCCGAAGGATTCTAGAGGTGGCTCACACGGTACAATCATCGAGTCTCTGCTCGGTTTGGCCTTTACTAACACATCAGAACACGTGCAGCACTTAGTTCCCGAAGGATTCTAGAGGTGGCTCACACGGTACAATCATCGAGTCTCTGCTCGGTTTGGCCTTTACTAACACATCAGAACACGTGCAGCACTTAGTTCCCGAAGGATTCTAGAGGTGGCTCACACGGTACAATCATCGAGTCTCTGCTCGGATTGGCCTTTATGCCATATGTATTTTTTTTCCACTGTCTTATCAGATCTCATGTAGTACTTATGATCTAATATTTCATTTGAGACCATAGAAAGAATATTAGAATTATCATTTCTTCCTTTTGAAAACATATTACCTATCATTTATGGAGTCTAAGATAGACATCAATCTTATCATACTATATACCTCGGAGGGTAAGGAAGTACACCGGTCAAATCTATGACCATAACCTATATTGTCCTCGGTGGATCACTGATTAGATGTCCACCGGGACTAAACATATCACATATCATGCATCAGCATGATAAGAATACCAACCAGTCTCAAAACCGTAATTCTCATCATAAAATACACCTTTATGGAATTTATATAAATATATAATTCCATGATTTAAAACCATAAGGGTTAAAATCCTTTAGTGAATATTTATATGAATATTCATAAGAATACTAACTATATTTCACTTCAACTTTCGTCTCGTAATTCGTGTAATTTATCTATTTTGAGAATGTTCGGTGGTTTCATTATCACCATTCTCGAATACATGAACATTTTAGAATTTCATCTCATTATATTCATGTTTTATGAAATTTTAGTAATTTCCTCATGTTTCGTGATTTACTATCGAAATTCGGAAATAAAATCATTTAATATGATTTTATAAAGTTTTTCTAAAATTTTCGGCAGCATAACGGCTGCCGATTCACTAACCTCTTGCACGGAAAATATAGTTTAAAATCTTTCAGCCAGTACTTCTTCCCAAATTATTTTCAGCAAATCATGCATCATAATAATTTTCATAAAATAATTGCATAAAATATTTCAAATTAAATTATGCAGACTGAGTATCCTTACAGTGCTGCACATGCATCCCTTACCTTTTTCCGGGTCGGCGAATTCCGCTTATCGATCGCGCCCGCGCTCCATTTCTCCTGATTCCTTATCCCGATTGCTGAAAATAATTTTTGGAAATAAAAATTCTAATTTTTAGAATTTTTCATAATTTATTTAACTTTTTCTAAAATTAAATCTCCGAGAAATTTCTTACCGAATTTTGTAAAATCCCGGGTTGTCGAATTTCCGGGAATTTTCCGAATTCCCGAAATTCTCCTTTTTTCCTCTTTTTCCTCTTTTTCTTCCTTTTTCCTCTTTTCTTTCCTTTCTCTTTTCTTTTTCTCTTTTCTTTCTTTTTTTTTTCTTTTTTTTTCTTTCTCTGGCCGGACCGATTCAGACAGGTTTGTGCCTCATCCCGCCGGTTCGACCTGTTCGGCAGTCGGCGATCCTCCTTTCCGCCAGTTCGCACCTCCCACAACTGGCCGACGTAGCGGGGATGCCAGATCTGGCCTCCATTTCACCCCATCACCGGCGACGGCGTCGGATCTGGGTCCGTGGGTTTCGGCCTCTTTCTCCTCCGTTTCTTCCTTCCTCCGCCATTTCCTTCACCGCCGGTGGCTTACTTCTCCTTCGTTGGTCCTTGCCGGTGGCGTTGGTGGCGGTGGCGATGCCCAGATCGGCCGGCACCGTCGATCTCCTCTCTTCTCTTCTCTTCCGATTTTCCATTTCTGTCCCAATTTTTCTCCTTTTTGGACCATCGCCGGCGGCCATCTTCCTCCTTTCTGCTCGCCGGTGGTCCTCTCGTACCTTCCTCTCTCTTTTCTCCTCTCACTGACGGCATCTGTTGCCACCAGTTCCAGCTGGGATGGGAATCGGGTTTCCCGATTCCCAGCTTGTTTTCTCCCCTTTTTTTTGTTTCATTTCTATTTTTTAGTATACTATATACTATTTATTATACAATATATATTATATACAAAATACATATTGTACATTACAAAATACATGTCTAGTATATATGTGTATATTTATATATATACTTAAAATTAAGTAACATTTATATATATAAATTATATAAATGCTATAATAAAATATTTATACATATAAACTTTAATATGAAACCATACTTACTTTTCTTCTATATGTATTTACATAATTATATATACACATAAAACATTATATTTATATACATATGTATTATTTGAATTTATGAAATAGTATATATATATTTCTATATATATAACAACGCATTTTAAAATATACTATATAATATTTTGAATACATATGTATTGGTATAAAAATACATTTATATAATAATATATAATTATATAAATATATTTCATTTATTTTCTTATTCCCTTATTAAATTTTAAATTCCTCACTTTCCTTAATTTCGAGAATTTCAACGATATTCCCATCTCGTAAATAAATTTTATTTATTTACTTTTATTTATTTATTTCCTCTTATCTATTTTCTTTAATATTTATTTTCAATATTTATTATTTCCAATAATTGAAAAATTTACGGTTATCATATCCTCCCCACCTTAAGAAATTCGGTCCTCCGAATTTAACTTAAGTCCAAAGGTGGTACATGCCGTATACTTATGGCTTCTGACCTTTAGTTCATCCTTCAAGTAATACTGCCAGTACACTTTCATCATCAACAGTACTTTAGACCACTACATGCTGTCTTTCATCATATATGTCTATGCTCATGTAATTTCATTTGCGCAAATCCAGAGTTATTCACTTTACTTTTTTCATATAAGAGCCATACATAATAATTTTAACATTACAGCTGATTTATGTTGTTCAACATCCATTCTTCTCACTTAATGCTTAGTCGACATCATTTGGTACTATCATGTACTCATATCGATCAATTATATGTAAGTGTCCCAGTAACTTTCACATCTCATGCACACGCTCTCTCAATATCATGGAGCGTTTACATCTCACGCTCATATATATAAATATACATCAGTATGGAGCGGCGCTAACAATATACTTGGGATCTCAAGGCCTTTTGCTATCTGTCATTAGCATATGGCAACATAGAGACTCCCATCACATGTAAGGCTCACTGGAAACTGTACATACACATTCACACCGTTTAACACTTATACTTCGACTAAGGCACTAGAGAATCTAGATGTCTGATAATGGAAAGTGATTCTATTTAGATCATCAGTCTTTAATCACTTCCATATCATCATTTCTCTTTTGGACTCTTTATTGTCCACAATGTTCATTTTCACACTTATTCCATCAATGCTGCATCTCATTTGCCGATTTTACTATTAATCATCTCTTACAGTAATTAAATCATGAGACAATCATTTTCTCTCCATGTCTCTTTTCATGTAGTATGGTCATTACATCTCTTACGCTTATGGTATATTCAATATCATTTAAATTTTAGGATATAACCAAGAATATACTCTTTTCATAATTTAGATTCTGTGATTGAATCCTCGAATTATCCATTTAAGCACCACATTATTTATACAATTCCACCATCTCTATCATTTCAAGGTGGTTATATGTAAAAACATTTTACTGGCAGTAAACATATCAATTATCTTACTCCTTGGAGTATCATTACTTTCACTTATCAATTCTGGCTTTGATTTTACATCTTGCCACAGCTATGTGATAACCAACACAATTCACTTTCAGTCTTACCTTCAGGAACTGTTTTATATTGAAGTTCCCTTCTCATCATGCAGTTTATTTCCTTATTCCATTTTCACTTTCGTTTTCATATTCTTACTCTCATCCCTTTTTGTCGATTTTCTCAATTGGTATGATACTATACAGCTAAGATCTTTTAAAATCTCGCATACCATCTATTCTTTACACTTATCCATCTGCCGACTTTAATTTCTTTAATTAGATCTCATCTATAAAGCAGCTAGTCTCATCACTCTTTTATAGGCTGACAATAGTATTTAGCTAGACTCATTACTTTCGTATCTCAATCATATCTTTATATCATAGACAGGTTCACTGTCATCCTGTCGTCTCGAGATCTTATATCTCAAGAGGAGGTACTGTCTAGCCAAATCTTTAGTTGCAAATCTTAGCACAATTCCACAGCCTTTAAGAGTTTAAGGATCATATCACAATGCTGCTCATGTTCCATTTATACTTTAGACTCTATAAGTATTTCATCAATTTACTCATGTAAGGATGCCTCATTCTTTAGGCTTATCTACTTTACAAGGCAACTCATTACCCTTGTAACTTCAATCGGAACTCGTAAAATTCACTCCGAGTTCAAATCATTATCTTATGGACAGCAATCTTCAATCTTTTATCTAATGACACTTTATACTGAGGCTAGTCTTATTTACTCCTCACGTATCTCTAATCAGATCAATAAAGCGTCTATTTTCACGTAGATTAATACTTGTTCTTCACCAGAACTTCATCAATGATAGAAATTTAATATATCCTTTTTGATTCGTCTACAACTCAACATCATTTGCATTTCTCTCATTTACACCTATACAGATAACTCCTTTATTCTCAATTTTTTCATTATCAGTATTTTCGTCATCCAGACTTCTACACGTGAATTTCATTATTCACACATTTTCCAGAGTTATTTTCTTAAGCTTTTCAGATTCTTTCTACATCTTCCGATATAAGCTTAGAATTTAACTTCATATTCAAAATCGCACCAATGTTATCTCGATTCCTTTAATTTATATAACTTTGGAAGTTTTATCGAAAATCAAATCTGATACTTTCTTTAATCGTACCTTTCTTATCATCTTGTGACCATCGTTCTTTAACTTTTCATCTGATGATGCCTTTTACAAAGATTGCTCTTATAAGCTCCTTGTACATCTCCGATTAAATCATATTTAAGGCATCACTTCCATATAGATATTTATTTGTTCTTCATACGAACTTTAGTGTATAATAAAAATGTTAATATATCATTTAATTCATCCTTAAATCGTGTCATTTGTATTTCCATCCTCTACATCGATAAATGTGAATTTCATCATCCACAATATTTTCCAAAAATTCTTTTCTTAAGCTTGTTGGATTTCTTCCATATTCTTCGATACAAGCTTAAGAATAAATTTCATATCCACGATCGAATCAACATTAACCTGATTTCTCAATATATGTTACTTTGGAATTTATTGGGATTCTCAACCGACAGTTTCTTTAACCACACTTCTTTTATCATTTTGGACCTTCATCATTGTTTCCCATCATTTCACAGTGTAGTTTAAAGGCAGAGACATTCCATATTCAAATCATTTTGATACATACTCTACCTTGATTTCATTACCTAGTCATACTTTATAGCGTTACGAATCTCGTTCTGGTAAGCTGTATCAATTACAATGATTCTCAACACACTTCACAGCTACCCGTTTCAATTCCGTTATTCACTTAAAAACCATTTCCATTTACTGAATTCAGGCTTAGTTCCCTTGAGTATATTCTCCATGAGGTTTGAACCTTGGCACCCCTTACGTACCTAGTTCCTTACACTCGTGTTACCATTGAGATACTTATAAGGGCTTCGCCCGTTCATATTGACCATCGACGAGCATCCCCTAGGCGATCCTTTCGCCTCAGGTTTACCCTTACTAGTGAGTCGGCGATGAGATAGTTCGTCTATATCTCACAACACATGATCCACTACGGGTCGCCCACCATTGGGTCGCCTATCACAGTTCTGTCTCAAGGGTCCTGAAGAACTTAAGTTAGCGGTCATCTTCTTTTTATCACTTGACTGTTCTTATAATTATCCTCTAATTCACAGTACTCCACACAATACCTCATTCTGTAGCACATATTCCAAGATACGTCGGTTCTATGTACGATTATCTGTTTGATACCTCAAAGTAATGAAAACGTACAGAACCATAAGTAATCACACCAATATGTATTTCATTATCTGTACTTTCACCTCATCAGTCAATTCTTGTAATCATTTCACTTTTCATAGTATTTAACGATCCCATTCAATACACTCTTAATTTTTCGACCCTTACAGTCAATAACCGGGTCAAACATCTGATGACATTCCACTACACTCTTTGGATCGCATCATACCGTTTTATTGTGAAGCCCCGGATTTACCGTTTCTTTCAGGGATTTACCGAGCCACTTCACTCATCCGTACTCGTTTTATTGTGAAGCCCAGGATTTACCACTATGGCCCAAAGTCCACTCGTGGGGGGGCCCTGGCCGTCTCACTCAACCGTACTGTTATCCCCTATGGCCCACAGTCCACTCGGGGTTTTTCTTTCGCGTCCGTAATTTAAGTGTTAGTGGAATCCGTAATAGGGATCGTTAGATTTATATGGCATCTTCTATGCCATTAATAATTCCATTACTATCAATGGATTCCAATTCAGCTCGGTTTTAACACTATTCCGAACATCACCCAATATAGGGGCATTTTCGTCATTTCGACATTTATTTCTATCTCCTCAATATACATTTAAATCAATGAACTGATCATCTATATGTTGATAGTATCCTTTCTGATACTTATAACAGCAATTTAGATCTCATTCGATTTTCAACAGAGAAGTTCACTAAAATCCATAATGGGATTATTTTGCTTGTAATTTAGCTTATTTCATTAATTTCTCTGTCAAATCGATCAATTCCAACTTTTGGTGATCTATTTTGACTTCCGAAAAAATTTTGGGGGTAGGGGTATTTTGATCATTTTTGGCTAATAATTTTCTCTCTCTTCAAATTACCCTCAATCGGTGATCTTAAAGTCTATTTAATGATGATATTTCATTCCCTTATTTTATACCATCACTTTCAGGTCTCAGTTCGGTTCAGACAGAAAAGTACTGGTGGGGCCCTCACCGAGTCCATTTCTATTCCTTACCGAATAGGCCTTCATTTAGATTAGAAAAATCACCAATAATTCGGTAATTTCTGAGCCTATTTTCTTCTTTAACATTCTCAGTTTATACTTTCTCACTCCTTTTAAATCATTTTACTCCATTTACAATCATTTATTTTCTCTATGTATTCAGACTACACAGTACTACAGGGGATATTTAATTCTTTTCCTTCCAAAAGTATCCACAGACATCAGGCCAACCATTGCTCTGATACCATTAAATCTGTCACGACCCGTGACCACATTTTTCATCTTCTTATACACATCTTAACCGGTTGGGCTGTCTGTGATACTTCCCTTGTACTGACTGTTAAACAATTTTACAATGTATTGTTTATATTATACACATCCCCTATCGTAATTTATCAGATAAGTAGTACTGTTGACATGTCTAAATACAGAGAATAAATGATCATACCTCAAATAACTCAGTCGGTCTGTCACATCTTTCTTCGTGTACAGCTGGGATCCACAATCCACCGAACTCACAAGCATCAGAACCTGAGATGTTTAATATTAAGGGGTGAGCAAAACCACGGCTCAGTAAGAGAATTATATGCCTCACTTGATACTCAGCTTCCTATATGCTGAAAATCTTTTTTTTTCCTATAGGCTCTAGGCTCGCATGTAAGAAGGATACTACAGTCGGCTAGAGATCCGAATAGAGTAAGGTAGGTATTTTAGAATACCATACTTGTTACGGAACCTAGAAGCAACTGTAGAGAGAATTGTTTTTTTTTTCTTTTTGTTTTGAATTAATAAATCCTTTTTCCTTTTTTTTTAAACTTTCATAACCTTTTTCATATTCTTTTCAAAATAATGCTTCTACGAAATAAAGCATTTAAATAGAATAATTAATATTCGTATATTCCTTTAAAACAATATTAGTTAAATCATCATCTTATTTCTTTAAAACTCATTTCATATTTTAATGTACTCTCTTAATTAGTACCGTCCTTTAAAAAGCAAAATAAGCTATTAAAATCTATTCCATTCTTAAGTTCACAAGGCATCATTCTTTATATCAGTATGATTAAGTGTGAAAGAGACGAACATTCAAGTAGCACATGTTTGAGTGGCATATATAAACATAATCAGATATATCACACACATCATATGTCATGTGCACAAGATCTATTTCATCCATCGACATTTGTCGCATCCCCATCAAAACTTAGACTGATTACTCACACATCAGAACTCGTGTAGCACTTAGTTCCCGAAGGATTCTAGAGGTGGCTCACACGGTAAAATCATCGAGTCTTTGCTCGGTTTGGCCTTTACTAACACATCAAAACACGTGCAGCACTTAGTTCCCGAAGGATTCTAGAGGTGGCTCACACGGTAAAATCATCGAGTCTTTACTCGGTTTGGCCTTTACTAACACATCAGAACACGTGCAGCACTTAGTTCCCGAAGGATTCTAGAGGTGGCTCACACGGTACAATCATCGAGTCTCTGCTCGGTTTGGCCTTTACTAACACATCAGAACACGTGCAGCACTTAGTTCCCGAAGGATTCTAGAGGTGGCTCACACGGTACAATCATCGAGTCTCTGCTCGGTTTGGCCTTTACTAACACATCAGAACACGTGCAGCACTTAGTTCCCGAAGGATTCTAGAGGTGGCTCACACGGTACAATCATCGAGTCTCTGCTCGATTTGGCCTTTACTAACACATCAGAACACGTGCAGCACTTAGTTCCCGAAGGATTCTAGAGGTGGCTCACACAGTACAATCATCGAGTCTCTGTTCGGATTGGCCTTTATGCCATATGTATTTTTTTTCCACTGTCTTATCAGATCTCATGTAGTACTTATGATCTAATATTTCATTTGAGACCATAGAAAGAATATTAGAATTATCATTTCTTCCTTTTGAAAACATATTACCTATCATTTATGGAGTCTAAGATAGACATAAATCTTATCATACTGTATACCTCGGAGGGTAAGGAAGTACACCGGTCAAATCTATGACCATAACCTATATTGCCCTCGGTGGATCACTGATTAGATGTCCACCGGGACTAAACATATAACATATCATGCATCAGCATGATAAGAATACCAACCAGTCTCAAAACCGTAATTCTCATCATAAAATACACCTTTATGGAATTTATATAAATATATAATTCCATGATTTAAAACCATAAGGGTTAAAATCCTTTAGTGAATATTTATAAGAATATTCATAAGAATACTCACTATATTTCACTTCAACTTTCATCTCGTAATTCGTGTAATTTATCTATTTTGAGAATGTTCGGTGGTTTCATTATCACCATTCTCGAATACATGATCATTTTAGAATTTCATCTCATTATATTCATGTTTTATGAAATTTTAGTAATTTCCTCATGTTTCGTGATTTACTATCGAAATTCAGAAATAAAATCATTTAATATGATTTTATAAAGTTTTTCTAAAATTTTCGGCAGCATAACGGCTGCCGATTCACTAACCTCCTGCACGGAAAATACAGTTTAAAATCTTTCAGCCAGTACTTCTTCCCAAATTATTTTCAGCAAATCATGCATCATAATAATTTTCATAAAATAATTGCATAAAATATTTCAAATTAAATTATGCAGACTGAGTATCCTTACAGTGCTGCACATGCATCCCTTACCTTTTTTCGGGTCGGCGAATTCCGCTTATCGATCGCGCCCGCGCTCCATTTCTCCCGATTCCTTATCCCGATTGCTGAAAATAATTTCTGGAAATAAAAATTCTAATTTTTAGAATTTTTCATAATTTATTTAACTTTTTCTAAAATTAAATCTCCGAGAAATTTCTTACCGAATTTTGTAAAATCCCGGGTTGTCTAATTTCAGGGAATTTTTCGAATTCCCGAAATTCTCCTTTTTTTCCTCTTTTTCCTCTTTTTCTTCCTTTTTCCTCTTTTCTTTCCTTTCTCTTTTCTTTTTCTCTTTTCTTTCTTTTTTTTTCTTTTTTTTCTTTCTCTGGCCGGACCGGTTCAGACCGGTTTGTGCCTCATCCCGCCGGTTCGACCGGTTTGGCAGCCGGCGATCCTCTTTTCCGCCGGTTCGCGCCTCCCACAGCTGGCCGACGTAGCGGGGATGCCAGATCTGGCCTCCGTTTCACCCCATCACCAGCGACGGCGCCGGATCTGGGTCTGTGGGTTTCGGCCTCTTTCTCCTCTGTTTCTTCCTTCCTCCGCCGTTTCCTTCACCGCCGGTGGCCTACTTCTCCTTCGTTGGTCCTTGCCGGTGGCGTTGGTGGCGGTGGCGATGCCCAGATCGGCCGGCACCGCCGATCTCCTCTCTTCTCTTCTCTTCCGATTTTTCGTTTCTGTCCCAATTTTCCTCCTTTTTGGACCATCGCCAGCGGCCATCTTCCTCCTTTCTGCTCGTCGGTGGTCCTCTCGTACCCTCCTCTCTCTTTTCTCCTCTCACCGACGGCATCTGTTGCCGCCGGTTCCAGCTGGGATGGGAATCGGGTTTCCCGATTCCCAGCTTGTTTTCTCCCCTTTTTTTTTGTTTCATTTCTATTTTTTAGTATACTATATACTATTTATTATACAATATATATTATATATAAAATACATATTGTACATTACAAAATACATGTCTAGTATATATGTGTATATTTATATATATACTTAAAATTAAGTAACATTTATATATATAAATTATATAAATGCTATAATAAAATATTTATACATATAAACTTTAATATGAAACCATACTTACTTTTCTTCTATATGTATTTACATAATTATATATACACATAAAACATTATATTTATATACATATGTATTATTTGAATTTATGAAATAGTATATATATATATATATATATTTCTATATATATAACAACGTATTTTAAAATATATTATATAATATTTTGAATACATATGTATTGGTATAAAAATACATTTATATAATAATATATAATTATATAAATATATTTCATTTATTTTCTTATTCCCTTATTAAATTTTAAATTCCTCACTTTCCTTAATTTCGGGAATTTCAACAATATTCCCATCTCGTAAATAAATTTTATTTATTTACTTTTATTTATTTATTTCCTCTTATCTATTTTCATTAATATTTATTTTCAATATTTATTATTTCCAATAATTGAAAAATTTACGGTTATCACAACTATGGCCATACGTCTATCTGTTATTATCCCTATGGGATATCTTTGCTGCTTGATGTATATCGAGTTACTGCCATGTCTCCACTTTCTGTTATTTCTGATTTCTGAATGATTTCTGAATATCTGATTTTCGAACTCTGAAATCTGAAAATGATATGATATGGATTGATATGATTGGATTCTGAAATCTGAAAATAATTTTGTACGGATTTTTATGATTTGATTTGAAATATGATATGATTTCTGAAGACGATTGTTTACATGTTTGCATAGCATGGCTTTGTTAAGTGATCTGATATATTGATTTGATTTATATCTGATTTTTAGAATACATGAATTCCTTTTCTGAGGAAGTTCTCTGTTTTGAGAAATATCCCTTACGTTTTAGAACTTATTTATCGTTTTCAAATACTTGCATATAGTTTACGGTATCTGCCTCTTTATGTGTATTTCTTACTGGGCTTTCCAAAAAGCTCACCCCCCCCTCTCCACCTTCCAGATAACATACAATAAGAGTTTGTACGAGGGTTTCTACATGTCCTTCGAAGTTTTTGTCTTCCTTTGAAGGTATGTGATGTACAGTATTCTCTTTTATATTCAGACTTGTAATTTCAGTACTTTTATAGTATGGGGATGTAATTAAAGGAAGTATAAGATATACTTATGGTTTATAATAATGCATGCAACTTGGGTGGAGATATATCTAGTCAAGTAGGATGATTAGCAATTATAATTGCATGCTTAGTGTGAAAATTTTACTGGGACCTAAGGTAATTAAAAGATACTAACTTAGCTAATATAAAGTTAGCTTAAGAATTGATTAGTGACACTACGTACAGCCCAACCAACTGTAACAAAAAGGAAAAAGTTAGTCTATATTTTGGTAAAAAGGGATGTTACAAAAGTTGGTATCATAGCAAAGTTGGTCTGATGTACAATAGTGTCGGTAGGTCAAGAACTATTTACATCCCCTAAGTACTGTACATGTCTGAATATATACTGTACATTTCTGTTTGAAATTGCACTGAATGTGTTCATTCTATATGGGCAAATTACAACTTTTCTCTATCAAATCCGTATATGATATGATTTAATAAGTAATGAAGAGGTAAATGTTAATTGTTCGGTTTTGAACATATTGAAGTAGTGTCAGCAGAGACAAAATGGCATATACGATTTAAGATTAATGTAGTGTACTTATCAATATTCATAAATAAGGAATGAAGTTGTATTTGGTGGAGATGATAATGTTATAACCTAGCATAGTTGGCCTAAGATAGGTTATGCAATGATCTAAAACGATCGATTTGAATACGTTTTGCTTGAAAGAGATACAGTTATTATATTTTATATGATTGATGTAGAAATAGGTAATGATTGAAAGGTGCAAGAGGACTTAGTTAATATGGAATTGTAGGAATGTATGTTGGGTACTATGAGGTTTTGATGGAATAATGATAAAAAAATTTATGTTAAGATAAGGATAAGAGACTATGAAGATTGTGGAATGAAGCTTGGATACATGAGAATTGTGTTGGAACATAAAATTGAGTTATGATAATACATCTTGAGAATGGCATGTGATGAATATGCTTAATTGCATATCGAATTCAATTACACAGCTACGAACTTTAAGTATTTCAACATATGCCTTGATGTCATACATGGACATGTTTAGCATAAGCTTTAAGCTTTTAGAATCATTTGGTTTTGATTATGCATGGATTTAAGAGTCAATGTATTTGAGAATCTTAAATATGTGGGCTATTTTGAATGACTGGGAAGAAATTGAATTGCGCATTGAGCTTTCGGTTTATTAAGCCATTTGAACCTAAAGTCTTATGCTAACATTATTTACCTATGAAGAGATATTAAGATTTGATCAAATGTGGAAGGCAATAACTAAATATGAGATTATATCGAGTACTACGAGTTTACCTTCTATAATTTTTTATATTCAAATCTTGTGTAGTGTGAAATTATAGATAAAATCTACTGTAGTGGTTTGATAAGTATTAAAGCTCTTTGATGATTTAGTAAAGGAGAAAATTTTGACAGTCAACGTGAAGGAAATTGAAATTAATATACGAAACTTTTATGGAAAATAAGTTATTGACAATTAATGAATTAGAAACTTGATTTTAAGTGCTATGATGGACAAGATTTGGAGTTCATGAAACTTTAATTCGGTGTTGCCTTTTTAAAAATTGGCATTAAAGATTTAAATGTAGATTTAGTTACTTTGCATCAAAATTCATATTGACTTGATTAACTGTATGGACTCTTAAAATTATACAGTTTAAACTACAAGGATTTTGAAAGCTCAAGGATTTAAAATATATGATTTTGAACTATATGGAAGTGAACTTTGAGAACCAAAGGACTCTTCAAATTTCACATGCGTAGACTCGAGATGGAACACAACATGTTAGAAGTGAATCCTTGAGGGAATGATGGAGATATGAGTACACGTCGTATTATATGGCTTTTAATGCCAAAAAAAATTTGATATTTAATAGGTAAGATTTTGATCGTCTTATCATAACATTGACATTACCTCAGTTGAAGGTTTTTGATTTATAAGAGAATGTATATTGCAAGTGCGAGATAAGGAGGTACCTTGATTTGTTGAAAGCTCGAATACTTGAATTTTGAAATAAATAGGATATTTGGGATAAGTATAATATGCAAGTAAGATCTTCAGATTTCACAAATTTTGGAGTATATGAATATAGAGAATATAATAAGATAACTATCCTCACCACTTTCAGTTGGATATGTAAAATTTGGAGGACCAAATTTTCTAAGGTGGGGAGAATGTGACAACTGCAAATTATTTATTTTGGTGGATTAAACAATGTAATTTGGAGACAAATTTGTATATTGAGAATTTAACTTGAAGCTATGATGATTAAGAAAGTAAATTGAGAATAAGCATGGCAAGGAATCATTAAATTTCACTATGAGAAACTATGGAAAATTTAGACTATGAGAGATTATAATTGGGGGATTGAAAATGAGGAGCATGAAGGAAAACTATTAATCCATTAGTTAAATTAAACTGCAAATAGATGATACATGAATAATTTAAATTGTGAATGAAGGATTTTGGAAATTAAATAATATGAAGGACTTTAGGATTTAAAGTAATATTAGACAATATAAATTAATAACTATAGGAGGTATGAAATATTTAGGAAACAAATAAGAGATAGTAAAAGAATTTAGATTATTTAGAATATACCTACTACATATGAAGTGGATTGAATAAATAAACCAAACAATTAAAATAACAATGTCAGCAAAACATGGGGTAAAATAAATAAACAACCAATTAAATAAATGAAGGAGACATGGGGATTGGTGCGTGGCTTCTTGAAGAAGCTTGGAAACAGTAGCTCCACTATACTCAATTTTCTGCCAGCCACTCATGACAACTTCACTTCTCATCACTATCTATCATCATCCTTATTTAGCTACTTCCATCTCGCCTCTTTCTGCTATTTTTCTGTTGTAAGAAAGCATTACAACCATCATCATTCTCGTGGATTTGTTCCAAAGCAAACAAGTGGGCACTGACAGCAAGATTTAGAGAAGGAAAGAGTTGCAGCCAATCGATGAAAAGAGAAAAGAAAAGAAATGCTACAGTAGAGGAGAAGCAATCGGTTAGCAGAGGAAAGGAAGTCATTTTGTTCTTTGGGTTGTGGTTTCATGGTCAGAACAGAAAGGCATTTGGCTTAATGTTTGAGCGCTAGAATCAGGTCTATATAGGCATTGAAACGTAGATGAGATGGTGGCTGATTTGTGCTGGACAGATGTGGTTTTAGGGTTTGTTTAAGGGCTGTCAATGTGGATTTTAAAGGTTGAATTTGGTGTTGAAACAGGGCACACGCAGGGAAGGAAATTTGGGTTTTTGGACACTAATTCAAGGACTGAAAATGAAGGCACAACCTATTGTTTTGTGGACTGAAAGAGAAAGAGAGAGGACGTGAGGGAGTAGAACAGAACAAGGCTAGAATGGCAGCATTTAGGCGTGAATAGGGGTCCATGTAGTTTGCGTTCTGCTACGACAATGAAGGGCTATAACAGGTGGCTTCTTTTGGAGGGTTAAAGGCAACCAAAAATTGGAGGAAAATGCACTGAAAGGTGATCTGAAGAATTTAAAAGGTAAATAAGCTAAGATTTGGTGATTTATTTTGATTTAAAAATAAAAATAAGAAAAGATACGTGTATATGCATGGTATTTAGATGATGAGAATGAACTTTCTATGTTGATATATGTAAGTGTGACAGTTATGAGGTTGTTATTACTAATATATATATATATATATGGTATAAGTGAAAAAATATATATATATATATATATATGGCCATAGGTCATGTGTATATAAAGGATGAATTTTGATATAAGATTTAAATTTGATACAAGTATATAGGCATATGTATATGTGACAATGTATGTGAGTAGATATGATCAATAGTCGATAGACGAGAACTCCTAGATATTTGGAAGGAGACGTTATCAAATAATTATATAAATATATACATATTATTGGTACAATAATGAAAGATTAGTTTTGACGTACAAGTGAAGTCGACTAAATTATCGTTCTAAGATATATGATTTTTGGGTAGATGGTTAAATGTGATTAAGAATTGTTTTGAGACTGTGATGATTTTGGTTTGTAGTGACTTGGAGCAACTAAGAGCTTGAGTCGTAAATCGAAAACTTGAAGGAGATACTTGCGAAGTGCGTAAGGTAAGGGATATGTATACGGAACGTAGGAGATACTGGCATGATTTTAAGATCAATTGCATTATGTTTTATGAACTGCGTAAGCTTTGCAAGAGACTTTAGAAATTTGATACTGTCATGCTATTGAATTTTCGTAAGAATATTGATTTATGGGATTTCAGCTAAAAGGCTAAGAAAACTTTTTAAGAATAGAAATTTTAAGGAATTCAGTCTTGGAAATATTAAATTGCACGATTTTAGTATATCCATGAATTTTTAAAGTAAATTTTATTTTATGAAAATTTACATAAAGTTAATGTTTTAAAGATATTTATGAAAAGTTATGAAGTTTTCGGATTTTTGGAATTCCTTGCATTTTAATTGATTTCGGAATTTTTATGAGTTTTGAAAATGCCCTTTCGAATTTGGATTTATAAAACTTTGCATTAGCATGAATTACCTAAAGAATTCAATTTTTATTGAAAGCTTATTAAATTGCATGAATTTAAAGACTTATGATTTTTTTAGCTTAAATTTGGTTTTATGGATTTATTATAAATTATGGCACTAAAACCTATTTCTTTATATACTTTGAAATTATTAAGTTTTTAAATATTTGGAAAATAATTATGATTTTATGCAATAATCCGCTTTATGAACTTTTATAAATATCTGTATGTTTTGACTTACGGATTTGAACTCCGAACTATGAAACTTATGTTTTGAGACACTGGCTAACCGTCATCTTGCGGTATCTGGACTGCTGTATATTTTGGATCCAGCAGTATCTGGCTGTAGCGTGACCTTCGGGGCCTACAGTATCTGGCTGCAGTGTGACTTTCGGGGCCTGTAGTATCTGGCTATAGCGTGACCTTCGGGGCCTATAGTATCTGGCTGTAGTGTGACCTTTGGGGCCTACAGTATTTGTATCTGATATGAATTTTGCGCACTATGTTGCTGTGTGATTTGATCCAATCCGCAGCGGTCACAGATAACACCTGATCAGTGTTCACTGTAGACCACTTGGACTATGGCCATACGTCTATCTGTTATTATCCCTATGGGATATCTTTGCTGCTTGATGTATATCGAGTTACTGCCATGTCTCCACTTTCTGTTATTTCTGATTTCTGAATGATTTCTGAATATCTGATTTTCGAACTCTGAAATCTGAAAATGATATGATATGGATTGATATGATTGGATTCTGAAATCTGAAAATAATTTGGTACGGATTTTTATGATTTGATTTGAAATATGATATGATTTCTGAAGACGATTGTTTACATGTTTGCATAGCATGGCTTTGTTAAGTGATCTGATATATTGATTTGATTTATATCTGATTTTCAGAATACATGAATTCCTTTTCTGAGGAAGTTCTCTGTTTTGATAAATATCCCTTACGTTTTAGAACTTATTTATCGTTTTCAAATACTTGCATATAGTTTACGGTATCTGTCTCTTTATGTGTATTTCTTACTGGGCTTTCCAAAAAGCTCACCCCCCCTCTCCACCTTCCAGATAACATACAGTAAGAGTTTGTACGAAGGTTTCTACACGTCCTTCGAAGTTTTTGTCTTCCTTTGAAGGTATGTGATGTATAGTATTCCCTTTTATATTCAGACTTGTAATTTCAGTACTTTTATAGTATGAGGATGTAATTAAAGGAAGTATAAGATATACTTATGGTTTATAATAATGCATGCAACTTGGGTGGAGATATATCTAGTCAAGTAGGATGATTAGCAATTATAAATGCATGCTTAGTGTGAAAATTTTACTAGGACCTAAGGTAATTAAAAGATACTAACTTAGCTAATATAAAGTTAGCTTAAGAATTGATTAGTGACACTATGTACAGCCCAACCAACTGTAACAAAAAGGAAAAAGTTAGTCTATATTTTGGTAAAAAGGGATGTTACATTACATTTAAAATTCCATATATAATTATAATGAATATTCTATAAATTCCTATCTTCTATTTTGTTAATATCAATAATTTTATTTATTTATTTATTTAATTTTCTACTAAATTTTTTACCATAACTACATTAAAATTGAAATTTATTCCTAATTCTAATTTCACCAATTATTTCATATTCCCATTCTAATAATTATTCTATTACCTCTTATCTTCTATATTGACACTTTCCATGGTAGTTTACTTTATTTCTTATTAAATACTAACATATGACCACAATTAAATTTATATTACATGTCCATACTTGGAATTTTAATGAATTTTATCTTAATTTCTTATCTTCTATTTTATTAATTCCAATAATTAATTTATTTTTTTTCTTATTAATTAGCACAATGTAGCTATGATTAAATTTTCATTCTTTTCTTCAAATCCATCTTCACCAATGTCATTTATTTCCTATTATAGCTATAATTAATCTTCCTATAAATTCAATTCATTTTGTTAATTTTAATAATTAATTCATTTTATTTCTTATTAAATACTAAAAATTACAATAAATCATATTCTTTTCGATTTCAACAATAATTTTATTAACATCTAGTTCATTATTCTTTACCCATCAAATCATGAAATTTCACATAGAAGTTCATCCTTTATAGTTTGGCCGAATTTCCCTATAATTTCATTCTCATTGTTTTTCATTTATTTCCTTTTCTACCAATTACCATAATTCAATCACACTTAATGGAATTCCTTCCAATTTTATTTCCAAAATATTTTTCATTAACCTTTATATTTTATCCTTTAATTCTCAACCATAAAAATTCACATGTTAACCACATTTTCTAGCCTAAACCAAACACTTCTTTAAACACACAATTTATCCTTTTCAAATTTACTTCTATAATTATTCTCTAATAATCTTTTACATTTATATTCCATTTTCTATATATTAAAATTTCATTAACTCCCTTACAATTTGGCCATAATCAATTTCGCCTATGGTTTTATCTTCATTGCTTTTTATTTATTTTCTTCTAAATCTAATTTATAAATGCCTTCTACTTCACTTAGGACTTTCATCAAACATCTATTACACATCAAAACTCATCATCATCATCTTTTGAGCTCACCATAGCCGGATGGTTCTTCCTTACATAACACTAATCATATTTCAAATTAAATTCCACAATTAATCCTTATTCATCTTATACAATATCTCCATCATCGTCAAATATCAAAATTACATTCACATCATCATCTCCATCACTATGGTCGAATGGCCTTCTCCATGACACACTTATAAATTCATTCAATTATCATTATGGCTAAGTTCAAATCATTATTCAATAACATTTTCCACCCATCAAACATCAAAATTTCCATGGTTTCACCTACATAGCTTCATGGCCAAACCCTATATGCATTTCAACATTCTTATTTTTGCTCAATTTACACCATTGCTGCATTCATATCATCATTCATTATCCTTTTACTACTATTATACATGAAAACAATATCATTTTCCTTAAAGTGCAGCCATGGCCTAACCTAAATGGGATTCCTATATTAAATTTATTTCATTTTAAAATCATAAACATGTTGTTCATGCATATAACAGTCCAAAATCATGGCTGGAAATTAAGGGAAGATAATCACTTTATACCTTCCTCCATAGCCAAACAGAACAGCCACCAAATGACCCTTCCCATGTTGGATTCTGCCCACAAAACTCCAACCTTAGACAGTTGTTAGGATGAGGAACAAGGTCGATGAAGGAGGCTTGCTGAGTTGGAGGCTTGGAGGGAGGGTTTACATGGTGAACGTGAGGGAGCTTAAGAGAAAATGGAATGAAAATGTGAAACAACAACGGGGCAAGTCAATTCTACAGTGGAAGCAACCAAAAAAGTCTGGCTTTTAATTGATAGTTTATTATATTTAGCAGCCCAAAATTAAAATGACCAATTTGCCCTTCATAAATTTCACTATTTATATTATACCATGGGATTATTTTATTATTTCTAATTTTTCAGATTTTAAAATTTTATTTTAAGTAAATTTAATTTATTTAGGTCAATTTTGGTCAATCTTTGACCAATTTGACCAGCCCTGTGTTAAATGATCATAATACCCTTGTACAATTTCATTATTTCCAATTATGTCCTATCATTGATTTAATATTTTAAATTTAGATTTAAATATTTTATTTTTATTATTTCTCATATATTTAGGCCAAACATGGTCAATTATTGATTCCCAAGATGGCTTGATCGAATATGGGTAGTGAAATTACCAAACTACTCCTATACGAGTGCTTTTTGTTTCGTCCGTGTTGTTTTTAGCACTTTCGTGTAATTCAATTCACGAGCTGGATCCATGTGAAACTTCTTTACACGAGGATTATCCTATGACAATCTATGTGTCCAAAGTCAATTTGGTTTGATTGTTATTCAGAAAAGTTCTTCTGGGGTATGGACACGATAATCATTTTCGAATTTGTTGCACATAAACCTAGGTATACTCATCTTAAGGAATTCCGAAAAATGGTCTTCTTGCCCTTTAGGTATTTCGAGCCCAATTTTTATATTTTGCCACTTCTAAGAGCATCCGGATTACGGATTGCCCTGTAGGGCCCACTTGACAATTTCCCTCGATAATTCCATAATGTAAGGGAATTAGTTTTCGTAATTTTACTTGTTATTCTAATTCCTCACCTTCAATAGGTATAAGAAGATTAGAGAAATTTGGGCTCCCACACAATTATATGATTTTCACTGCTAGCTACAGTAATGTAGGTCTTTATTGATAGAATATCATAGATTCAACCTATCTCAAACCTGATATGATATACTGTCTAGAGTATGGTTTTATTTGATATGAACTTTAGACTTGACACGATTTTTACAATATATGAGAAATGTTTTGAGACTATACATGTTTTAGACATGCTATAAAAGATGAATATGAGATATGTTTTGAGACATTACATGTTTTAAACATGCTTTAAAAGTACATGTAATATGATTCACGAATTATATATGTTGTAACCACGTTTTGAAAGTGAACATGAAATGATCTGAGATTTTACATGTATGAACATGTTTTAAAAGTATATGTAACAAGATTTCGTGACTATATATGCTTTATATATGACTATATAGCAAACATGACAAGATTTGAAATGATAGCTGTTTTACACAGTAAAGTTTGCATAAGATTGCATACTGAATCATGACATAACAATGACCTTATGCTGAACATGAACTTGAGATTTATATGAAGAGTGCCATGACTATATACTAAAAGTGACCATGTTTTTTCACATGAAAAGTGATATGATTTAATAATGTACAAGAGCATAATTTCTAAATAATAAACGACCTGATTTGGTATTGCTTTTGAACATGGTTTCAATATAACATGCGATATGACATAAGATTGATATGAGATTGATTTAATATAATATGACGTTGGAATTACAGATGACACATTATTGCATGATATATTGTGGTATAAGGATAAGAGGATTGAAAAATAACTGAATTGATATGATTAGAGGTCTATGTGATAGACAAGTACCTGGATGAGAATAATTAGGTACTTAGAAACACCCTTCCCATCAATACCTTAGACCCTTGCCCACTTAGAATCCTTTAGGACATGATCTGTGATGTTTTGATAAACGATAACAGATGAAATATGATATGAGAATCTTCACTTAAAGGTTTCATGCATTTGCATTAGAGCAGTATAAGTTTAATTTTGCACTTATATGAATGACTTACTGAGCCTTCACTCATTAAACGTTGTTTAACATTTTTTCAGATTGAGCACGGAGTTGGGGGGCATATTTTGGAGCTATCTGAAATAGTCATAAGCCTGAAATATCACCTCAACTCTCAAAGCGACACCTAATCATTGCTATGGGTATATATATACATATTCCTTTATGCGTATTTAATAGTTCAGGCTAATTTTTGTATAGTACTTTAGGATGGGATGTAAACTAGGATAATGAATGGTCGTTATAATACTTTAATGCCACATGATATGTGTGTGATGAGTAATCATGGATATTAGGACTGTTGATATGATATCCGTTTGACTTGTTTGATATGGACTGTGAAAATTATTGCTATGATTAGAATATATGAAAAGAATGTAATTGTAGATAGTTTGAATTAGGAAAATCTATTATTTTAAGGGGGGATATTTTTAATTTATTTTCGAAGCAAAAAAAGTTATGCGCTAAAAGTGATCATTACATACTTTAATTCACTTTTGAATTAAAGAATAAATGAAATCTGTTTAGTGACTACACTGACACCGAATACAAATTGTAAAACGAAAAGGAAAAAAATTTAATTCGTAAATTTGTTAGCAAGACTAAGTATAAGTGTCAAGTAAACGTCATGACTTTCAGGTCGTGACATCGATTCTCCCAATGCTTGTGGCGAATGAATTTCCACTATCTTCAAATCTCAGCTTGTTCTTTTTGGTTCTCAAACACACCCATTTTTGACTTGTGATGGCTGATTTATATAGACATAGACTCAGGTGCTGTTTGTTCAACCAATGAAAATTTTCAATGATTTAATATTTTCAATATGTTTGATAATGTATTTTAAAATCAACTTAAAAGAAAATTTTCAATGAAAAAGTATTGAATAAGATAAGTAGAAAAATGCTTACTTAGCACTTAATATAGAAAATTTTCAGCCACTTCATCAATAAAAATAAAATAAATTGGACTATTTTATCTTAAAAAATTTACATAATTATAATTCATTCATCAAGTTACGTACATACTCCAACCAAACTCCATGTTATATTATTATCTCATCAGGATTACATAGAGACTCAATGTTTCTCTACCACCATTCTTTTATGGTTAAAGTGTTGATATATAAAAAAAAAAGTCAATGTCTTCCCCTAATTTAACTTGTTCACGTAAAGACTTTTAAGATCTGAAGGCTGATATACTACAGACCCTAGAGACCATATAATGACACATATTGCTTTTTTTAGCTTTTTGTTATTTTGGTATTTTAATTGTCATTGATATCCAAAGTTTTTTTTTATTTTGTTTCATTTTGGCAGATTATTGCTTGAAGAAGTAATGATTCCACGAATAATTTGGGACTTTTATTTGTAATTTTTTTTTAATTTAAAGGTGATTCGGGTTTTCGATTTCCAAAAAAAAAGTTATTTTCTTATATTTAACTCTTATTTTATTTTTTTAAAATTTATGATGTTTTTGGATTTAATAGTTATATTTTTTTCTCATATTTTATACTTGTATTATAAAATAGAATACATCAATAAAAACTTGATTTTATTTGAAATAATATGAAAATAAAGGTAAAAATGTAAAATAACAAAATTTCAAAATTCAATATTTATTGTTTTCAAATAATATATTTATATTCAGCACTTAATTTTTAGTAAAATACCTAATATTTTTCATAATTCAAATTCAATACTTAATTTTTCAGCACTAAATTTTCAGTTTATCAAGTAACACCTTAATTTTCCTAATTTATCTAAAATTATCCTAAATTATCTTTTTTTGGTACATAAATTATCCTAATTTATATAAAAATCCTAATTTTAGCTTTCTAATCTAAAAATATCAACTAGCTTATTTATCTAAATTAATTCTAATCATTTCAATCATAATTCCCTAGTTAATATGATCAATCCTAACTAACCCCCATCAATCTAATTTACCAAATTAATCTAATTTTGTAATTTACCAAATTAATCAAAATAATAAAAAATGACATAATTAATTAAACCACCCTAATTAATCACAATAACCTAATTAAACAAACAACCCTAAAATGACCCTATAATTCAAATCCTATTTATTATTCAACCCATTAAGACCTTAGACAAAATTCCCGAACAAAATGAAATATCTACATAAAGATAACCCAATTTGAATAAAATCAGATTTTGATGATTGGACTCGTGCAACTTGACTTAATACAGATGGATTGCATTAAATTCATTTTTAGACTTGAGAAAAGTTGATCCGGAAAAAAATTAAGTATTTACAGTATGCCTGTGAATTTTTCTTGTTTATTAATTACTTAATTACCGCAATCGAAATGTGATGTAGAAATTGCATCACCAAGATTGGGATGCTTTACTCTTACATGTATATCTTATATTTAGTTTTACGTAAATATATACACAATCGGAAAGTTGAGCTTTTTGATGTTCATAATATTGGAGTTGTCAGTCATTTTGTTTGAGCTTAGCACTCATTTTTATATGAAAATGGGAAAGTTGCTATCAAATTTAGTACAGAGGAGCCGGTAAACTTGTAGCTAGCTACGGGCATTGAAAAATTAGGTGTAGCAAAGCGAGTGCTGTAGTTTGCTTGGAACCTGCAATCTCTGTTGGGGATCCTTAAGATCTTGGGCTTATTTCTGGTCTCCAAAGAAAGCTGCAGTCTGCAGACAGTCAAAAAAGGGACTTTACTTGTACATTTTCTATCATGTCTCCCTTCTTTTTCACAGCCATTGATGTGTAGTCATACAAGAGAGTTATATTAATTCTCTACAACTATAGATAAGAGCTTATGGCTGCACAGTGTTTAAATTTTTTTTATGTGGCCAACGACATATATCACCTATATCTCTACGGAATGAATACGTTCGCCTTCTATAATCTTCTTTCCAGTAAATTTTTCAATATAAAATCATTGCCCTGCACCGCACACATTTCTACAGTTATTTTCATCCCTTTACTACGTGGAGTAATCCAAAGGAGTAATAAAGTTGACATTTTGCCGACTGAATGAAGCTCTCGAAGCAGAATTATATTATATAATATATAAATATATATATGCTTTTTGACCTTACACTTTTGTTCATATATATATATATATATAGTACTCATTGGATATTAATCTACGTATGGGTATTGGAGTTTGCCGACTCAAACTTTACGGAATTGCTTGTTCTGATTAAAGCTTTATCCATCATTGTTAAAGCAAGCTTTAACAATCTTCCTCCTCTTATTATTGAAAGCGGTAAAAAAATGTTGCTCTCTTAGATTAGGAATGTGAAGAATAGTCCGTAGAGATTTAGCAATTTGATCAATAAATTAGTTAATTTGCTCTCATGTTTGAAAATAGTCTCTTTTATTCATGTTTTTAGAGAAGTCAACTACTTAGCCGACTTCTTGGCTAAATCAGGAGTTCATCAAAACTCTGACTTAATTGCTTGGTTGTAACTTTCATTTATATTATAAATAAATTTTCTTGAATTTTCAAAAAAAATATCTACATACGGGTGGGTTTTAATTTATTTTAAAATTTAAACAATAAAATTTTTTCACATAATGAAAGACAAATGGTAGAGACAAAAGTGTACAAAGCATTTTCTTTTAAGAATTGTGTTGGTAGAAATCCGAAGAGGAGAGGCAAAAATAATGGTAGTCATGTAAGTAATTAGTATATATGTGTGTGTTTTATTCAAATTATTGAAATCAGTAATTCAATTCTATCATTTCACATTCTTTATTAGAAACACTTATATGACGCTAGGCTATATATATAAATTATATACACGTTCTATGTGTAAATATGTATGTATATATGTAGATATGTATGTTAATTATTATGAGTACGCGTAAATTCATAAATATTACAAGATGTAAATAAATGCTGAATTGGAAATAATATTACAGGACAGGAGGAATGTGAATGGAAAGAAATCTTGACTTTATCTGGGTAGATTTTCTTGTTTGTTCAGCTGGATTTTCTCCTAGATTCACGGATATTTGTGCAGGTTGGCGAAGGATTTTGCTGCCTCCTATGTTCTTTAAAAACTGGCACGAAATACCCTTTCCAGGAGAAGATCCAATCAGGCTGAGTTTATAGCAAGCTAGCTGGATTACACAAATTTTTTTATTACAATGAAAATATTAAATAATTAAAAATAAAAATATTTAGATTTGAATTCAAAACTTACAATATACTCAAACTTATCTTCAATTATTAGGTCAACTAATTGTTGGCAGCTGGACTACACATTTTTTTACATAGAAAACGTGTCATTCTATTCATTTCCAGACACAGCCTACATGTAGAGAGACCGATATTCAAGTTGGCATGAATGCAAAACATTGTCAGCCATTAAATCTTTTATTTATAATAGTACAAGTTCCTTTTGTGCTTCATGGACATCGCCAATAGAAATATATAACCTCATGGACCTCTAGGAGGCTCTCATCCCTCAGCCTCATGTACTACTCTTATGTCCTAAGCACATGCAGTTTAATTTGTTTATCATTTAAAGAGGATCATCTACCAATTAGGGCTTAAGAATATTTAAATTTATAATAATTAATTCCAAAACTAACACCCAACAGAACATCTTACAAAATTGTGATCTTGATTTCTTATTGTATATACTGCAGCAATTTAGACAGTAGTAATTGATCATTTTCTATTTTTCTTATCTTAATTATATATAAGATTAATTTCTAATGCGTTGCCAGGTAAATTTATAGACTTTAAGAGTAGAGTTAAGATAATAATACATAATTTTATCTCTTTTTTTGTTAATACTTTTAAAATACATGTAGTATAGTTTAACATTGATTGTAGAGTCCAAATTACCTGAGAGCATATTGGATAATAAAACATATAAATATATGACAATTAGTTGTGTCATAACCCATATGTGTTCTTTCTTTCAATGAAAATGACAACTTTAGCCTTTTATCATTAATTTTCGTTTTGAACTAGTGGTAAACCAAAATATTCTTCTAGTAGTAGAGAAAATATTAGACCTGATAATCTCAGACACGACACGAACACGATACGAATAAATGACACGAGATGACACGGGATTAAAATTAAGTAAAATTAATATATAAATATGGTAAAAACTAAAAATAACATTTTGAGTTTTTCACATCGACATGAATTTTAACATGAAATTTTCGTGTTTTACACAACACGAACACGATTTTACATGATACGAAAACGAATTATAATCACGAATTACCAAATCTAAAAAATATCAATTTGCATAAGCAATTAAAACGAGGTTTTACTATTAGTGTTTATAAAGAAGAAAATAACATTAATTCAGAATTAAATTTCAAAACTTTTTTTTTTCATTAAATTTCAAAACTTAATGGTATCTTCTTGAAAGTAATATTGAATGATCGTGCGATTTTTTTAATTAGAAATTATGGTTAGTAGAAACTAAAATCGAAAATTGAGGCAAAAAAAAATCCAGATCCTGCAAGCAAGGATTTCGTTAATCTGAAGCAGGACCCATGCCATTTACATAGCTAAATAGCCGTACTAGCCAGCAAGCTAAATATTAGTTAGCAGTGAGTGACTGCCTCTTTTGAACCTAAGTACCTAACCATATAGCCTGCAGGCCTAGGTGTCTGTTGTGTTGCTCCTTTAACGTACAGTCCCTCCCGCCCAGTAGTAGTAACAAAATATATATATTTATATAAAGCCAGGACGCGTAGAATTAATTTAATTTTATATATTTTTGTTTTTATATTATTTGTATTTTTTAATTTAATTGTTTAATTTATGTTTTATTCTTTAAATTATGTATATCAAATTTTAAGTTAATTAAAAATATTTAATTATTTATTTTATAATAATAAAATTTTAATTGTTTATATATATGAAAAAAAATTAATTTTCACTGATATGATAAGTATATCACTTTAATTCAAAAAATATTAGCTAGATGATAAATACCAACAAATTACTAAATGTTGGTTTGAAAAATATTTATAAATTTTACATAAAATTATAAAAAAAGTAAAAAAATAATTTATTTTATACGGATATATATATATATACATACATATACATATACATATACACACATATAAACCCTAGCTCTCTCCACTGGTAGTCTTCCTTGCTGTCAATGCAGCATCTGCTGGTCTTTGAACTTTCTTCTTCTCTGTAAGGATAAAATCAGTCTTCCTTTCAGCTTTTTCATTTTTTCACCAGTAGCTTTCCTCACTTATCTTTCTTCTGCAATTTGTGTCTAAATTTAATAAACCCTAGCTCTCTCTACTGGTAGTCTACTTTGCTATCAATGCAACAACTGCTAGTTTTTAAACTTTCTTCTTCTTTGTAAGGATAGAATCTATTTTCCTTTCAGTTTTTCCTTTCTTTTTTTTTTCCCAGTAGTTTTCCTCACTTATTTATCTGCTGCAATTTGTGGCTAAATTTATGGAACTTGGGTTTTCTTTTTTCTTTCTCTTTTTTTTCTGGTCTGGAGTTTGGCTATTTCAAGTTTAATTTCTTCGCCAATTAAAGCTTTTCAGGTGGTAGATGTTGAAGAATTGAGGATAATTTTTGTGAATGGGTTAACTATTATTATACCTTAATTTTTTGCGTGTACACACTCTCTTTAATTACTTTTATATTGAACCTTAATTTTTTTTGGATTAATTCTTCATATATTTTAGGAGTTATTTAAAAATAATTAGAGATCATTGCATTGTCTTAACAAGCATTAATCGCTCTATTTTTAACACTTGGTTTCATTTCCTTTTGCATATATAAGGATCTCTGACTCATGCCTTGGTTTAAAACTTGGGTTGGTTGGCTCGTAGCTGCAAGAAATATTATGGATTGGCAGTTATTTATCTACTGCCACTCATGATCGGTTCCTTCAAGCTCAAGGTAACAAACAATTAACAAAGCCTTACTGTACTGATTACTTTGTTTAAAACGCAATAATGATAGGGTATATGATAACTGTTTGGTATCTGTTTTAAGTTTCTTTTGGTCCCAGCATCAAAATGTTGCGTAATATAAATATCGAAGCTTTCCTTGCCCACTGCCGCAGTAATTCTCTCTATTTTAATTTGTTGATTTGTTGATGTTGGAAATAGAGGTCTTTGTCTCTCTTCTTTGACTCCAAAAAAACTAGAAAACGCTTTTTAATTTTGGGTCTCTTATAGAATTGGGCTGAGGAGGCGAGGACCGACTTTATGGAGGAACTGAGCCATGCCCATGCACCACCTTGTTGATAAATGATATGAGAAGAAAAATTTTTTAATTTGCTTCTTAATTTTGATTTATTCTACTACCATATATTTTTATTATTGATTTTATATTTGATGTACAGATAGCAAATAAATGCTATAAAGTGTCAATTAATTATGAAATTTCATGTTATTAATAAGTAAAAAAAATATATAGATTCTTAAAAGGAAATTAAAAAACTTTATTAATATTAATTTTTAAAAGTTTGTAGATTTTTTTTTATCTTTATTTATTAATGAAGTGAAAATTTATGATTGACTGTCATGGATCAAATTTACATCTTTTTATTAATCTAATTACTCTAGTGACTATTTTTAAATTATAATTTCTTAATTATTTATTTTTTAAAATAATAAAATTAAAGAAACATTCTCTCCCCATCTGAACAGGCCAATCTTAAACCTTACCGTCCCTTTTCTCTTTGCCTTTTTCTTATATAAATGAATCTGAGTATGTTAAATAAAATTAAAGCTAGCACATTACCTAAACGCTGCATAAGATAACAAACAGCGAGGACTTAAATTTCTCAAGTCATCATTTCTCCTTTGGGAATATGTGCATAAATTTTGTGAGCAAGAAATAAAAAGAAAAAAAAGACAAAGTAGATTTTATATATTTATTATAAAAATGAAATAAATATATAGTACATAACAATAAATTTTCTCAAGTCCTAAGATGAGGTCAAAGAACAACACCAATATAGTTTTGAAAATTTTTCAATGTAATTTCATTTTTATTTTCAACAACCTTCAAAAACTAGAATGATATTAACATTAGTTTTCAACAATCTCTTCATCAAATGATTAAATATGAATTGTGATATCTTGTAAAATTTAAGTTCGAATTTAAATAATTTTATCTTATATTTAATTATTTAATATTTCCTGTATAACAAATAAAAGATACAAACATTAGTCACACTTGCAGAAGTTTACTTCAGCGTAGACGTAAATCATGGGTGCTACGTCCGTGAACGTAAATTTCTGCGAGTACTATAAATCCGTGATTTTACATCACGGATACCTAACACATGCAGAAATAAATTTCTATCGGTATTTCGCGAAAACTTACTTTCGCAGACTGTCATTGGTAGTAATCTTTAGCTTGCCATGGAAGACCTATGACATATTTGCACTGAAGGGGCTCGATTTCTAGGTTCCAATCCTGGATGAGATTGCAACGTGAAAGGACCAAACCCAAATAGAGAAGGGTCGTTGGTGGACATTCGAGAAAGTCGGGTCGATCAACTTAGAACATATCTTCAGTTGTAAAATAAGATGTGTGGTGAAAGTTTGGTGGTTTGGGTAGAGATTTCCGATGGAAGCTTAGAAATTCGGAGGTGATTTTGAGTTGTCAGAGAATAAGAGGTTTCGGGAATTTTAGGATAAAAAGTTTGAAAGTTTTGAAGAAGGGTGAAATAAGAATTTAATTTGAGTTTAGTGATTCTAAAGAAAAGTTTATTTTTGGTGGGTTATGATTAGTGTCACGTAAATATTTTCTTTTCGCAAAATTAACTTATTAGGTGTCTTCTTATATACACAATAATATTTTTTTCAGTATTTTATGTGAAATTAAAGCATCTAATCTACTTCTCTTTGAAGCGTGACGATCTCCTCCTCCTCAATTAATTGTAAGGAGAAAAATTAAGGTTGTATTTAAAATTACTCATACCCTAAACCATTTTTCCTATTTGAAAAAAGCAAAAAATAAAACGATTTCCCTAAAATAATTAAAAATTAAATGTATTTCACTGATATTCACCTTATATCCTATATATCAAGAATTTCCTTTTTCTCTTGACAAATATGAAATTTAACCTTTTTACGTTTCAAATTTGCTTCATTTAGAATTTAATCATTTAGAATTTTGTTAATCTTAGATTAATTAGAATTCAAAATTTTCAATTAAAATTAATTTTTTAATAAAAACCTAAATTAGTTTTAGATTGGGTCATGGTTGTTTCGAATATGAATTGCTTTTTAATGAAATAATTAAAGTTTAAAAATTTTGAATTTTGAATTTTAAATTTTCAATCAATTAAAAGCAAATCCAAACTGATTTTAGAATGATATTGAGAATTTTTTTTGAGTGTCAATAATGCTTTAGTATCTTAATTTTAAAAACACCATTATATATCTGACATGATTTAATTTTTAGTAGAAAAAAAAAAGGAAATATGAGTGTGAAAGAGATGGAAGGTAACCGACAAAAAGTTGCTATTGATATTTGATATGAAGGGCTACAAGAAAAATAGACATGATGACATCTCCTGTTGTCCATAATATCTTTTTTTGTTAACCAAACAATGCAATCCTTTTTTGTACTTTTCTTGCCGGTTTTACACTTTTTTTTTTTGTCTAGATCATTCGGTATTCCTATACTTTTGGTATAAGATTAATCCGGATTCGAGCCGGGCATGACCTAAAGGGCGGCAAAGCTCTCCCTCAAGAGTTTTAACACAGCTGCATATCTAGAGACTCGAACTCAAGACCTTTAATTAAGTTAGAACAGTCTCCTACTAACTGATCTATGTGCTCTTCGGTGGTTTTACACTTCCTTCCTTCCTTTTATTTTCTTCGTATTTTATGCAGTTGCTTATTTACCACACTTGCGCTACTGTTTATTTGAGAGATTTTGGTAGCAGGTAGCGAATTGACATTATAAAAAAAATGATATATTTATAATAAACAGTAAAAAAATGAAAGTAAACTTTTTATTCTTCAATATTTAGATATAATTTGAATCTTAAAATTATTGATGAAAAGATTTTATTGTTTACTAATTTTTAATATAAATAAAATTAATTTTAAATTATAAAATGAATAGATATATTTGTAATTACAAAAAAAATATTCATATATTTATGATTTTATAAGCTCACACCTAAAACTGAAAAATAATGTCAATTCATAATCGTCTGACAGAAGCTATAATCTCAAAGCAAGAATTTTGGAACTCAGCGTATTGGATATCAATGAAGGCTACCTGCTCCCACGTCATCAACATATTACTTATTTTAAGGTATTTGTTCTTTTCATTTTTGTTTAATTATTTTTTCAAATTTGAGAATTTATTTCTTAATTTTACAAGACAGTGACAAATTTGATATCATGAATTGTGATCATTCATTCATTGGCTATTGTTTCTCCATCATATCATGAAATTACTTTTTTTTTTTTGGCTGGAAAATGAAATTGCTTTGCTTGTATATCTTTTAGATTTATAATATACTGGCTAACATATTATATATGTATATATAGTAGATTCATAGCAGAAAAAAAAAAAGACTTCAATGCTTAAGTCAAAATTTTCATTAGATGTTACATTCGATGCTTAAAAAGAATATGGAGAAACATCAACCCTTCAACACATTTGGATGATGGTTTTCATTAGGTCTCAAATATAAAATAAAGTTTTAAATAGGTCTGATTTTCACCTTTCTTTAAGAAAAAAATAACAAAAAGACAAATTCTCTAGAGCACGCTTGGTGGCTATTCAATTCCCTACATATTCCACAATGGGTGGAAATTTTTCACTTTGATTATTTTTTCAAAGGAATAATCATTTCATGGAATGGTTATTCCTCAAGTATTTGTAATTCTGAATAATCAAGAAAACAAAAATAAAATTATTAGACTCTATTTGACTCTTAATTTTTTTAATTAACAATTTATAATAGATAGTTAATAATTAATTTTTATTAATAATTTATAATACAAAGTTAATAATTAATTTGTATTAATGAATTATAATTAGCATTTCATAATAAACTATAATTAATTTAACAAAAAGGTAAAATACTCTTTTAAATTTATTCCAATATTTTTTTTAACTAATCAAATATATTAATTCTTTTCAAAAACTAAACATATTAACACTATTTCCTATTATATTTTATTCCAATGAATCAAATTTCATAATATATATACACACACTACTCTATTTCTCCTTTTTTCTTTTTCTGTTGCTTCCCATCCATGGGATGCCCTGGTGATCAAGTACACAAGGAAATATGCCTAAATGCAAGCAATATAACTACAACTAGAAAGGCTACTCCTCTTTTCTAATCCTACAAAATACCTATTACATTTTTCTTCTATTTCATTACCTGAATCAAACATTATATTTACTGCTATGTAAACCTCAAAAGACTCAAATACATCCTAAGAAATAAGGGTGTAAATGAATAGAATTACTAATAAATTAGTTGATATATAAAATTATGGAATTCTCAAATTATGATTCATATCAAATTTAAATTTTGATTTGTGTGTTAATACTCAATTCCTAAACTTATTGAATATTCGAACTCATGTTATGTGTAAAATTAATTCATGTGTTTTAGTTCAACTCAAATACCATCTATGTCTAATTGAAGCTTTAATCTAGTTTGATTAGTTCAACTGATTCTAGCTCAACATTTGACCTAACGGTTGTTACTCCTCTTTAATAGTGATTAGGTTTAGAATTCAAATTCCCCTTCCTCTCTTGTATCTTCTTACAAACAAAAAAAAAGGTAAAAATTAATTGAGATCTCTCAAGCTTAATGTTGTATCCATTCTATTAAGCTTAATCACACCTAGTTTAAATTAAGAAATATGTGGGAACTTAGTTGAAAGATAATAAGATACAGATATTCTTTTTTGTATAGAAAGTTATAAATTAACAATTTAGGCTAGATTTAACACATAATTTTTACGATTTTAAGGGAAATATGTAAAAACTTAAATCACGTATCATATGAAATTGGTGTGTCTTAATTAAAATAATAGCAAATCTTTATTAAGTCCTCTATTCTATATGTAAATTTTGATTACAAATGGTAGGCGTATAGTTGTATACAAAGGTACTAGAAATTAGCACCTTTTTTTTCTTTGCTAAGCCAATTTCATTAAAGCTAGCAATAGCTAGTAAGAAGAAGAAATGACCAGTACAAACCAAGAAAGATAACAAAGTGCTCCCAAAATGAAAGCAATGCGAAGACCCCAAAGAAGTAGATACAACACCCAAAGAGTTCTAAACATGATAACAACTTATAAATCCTAACTTTACACATGCCACCAACAAATTCATCAAAAAAAGGAAACACATCCTAGATTGCTACTTCCACCAATAGAAACATGGAAAAACAAGAAAAAGATGCAAGGAAAATAACAATCAAATCGGATAAGAAGCTTGCTAACAATCCTCCTAGAAAGCACTCAATGATGAGGATGATGCCAAATTTTCAAAGTCCTCATTACAATTTTCAATGGTTTCCAAAACCTATAGCAATCAAGCTATTCTTACATCAACCTCAATCAAACACCAACAACACCACCTTCACAAAGCAACAAAGAGATGAGGACAATAATCGATGTCATGGAGATAATGATAGTAATCAATCAGACAATCAGATTCATCCAAAATCACTATAAGTTAACACTATTAGCCTTCTCTCTGGTCTATTTCCATCAACCTTTTGATGATGTACTCCTCATCCCCTTTCACTAAAAATCCAAGACTTTTACCAAGATTCCACGTTTTGAAGGCTTCATCTCTAAATGAAGAGTTTATGCGTCAGATATATAATTGTCACTTTCAGAAAACATAAGAACAAAAACAATACAAGGAGAAAGCTTAGAATGTTTTTTTTTTCCCTTCAATTGTATTTCTTACATTTCCTTTTTTCCTTGGACATTTCAATTTTTTATTAAGGGCATAATTAAAGCTATCTTCCACATCTTCCCAACCAAGATCACCCTCTTCAAATTCATTATCAACATGATTCTCATCATGTTGAATGTATTCTTCATCATTGTCTTCCTCAACTTCAACACATACACTCTCTAGCAATCCACTGTCCTTAAAAGATCCCTCACTATTCACATCTTTAACCAATTGCAAACAATCACCATTAGTACTATATTCTTCCGACACATCAATGGAGTTTGGAACCAAACCACCACTATTTTTTTTCCTAAATCAATCAATATTGTTGGCTCTTATAGGCTATACCGAGAGGGGGGGTGAATCGGTTTTTCACTAACCTTAGGTTCGTTTTTCGGTTCTTCTAAATTCTCTAGCCTATATTGATATTTTCTAAGTTCTCTTAGCTAGGCAATTATATAATATAAATTCAATGCAATAAACACAAATATAATTGCAAGAAAGTAAAGAGAGAAAGGATAGAGAAATGTACACAAGTGATTTATAGAGGTTCGGCAACCTTGCCTACGTCCTCTACCTTGAGACGCTCCCAAGGATTTTCCCAAATTCACTATCCTTGAATTTGTTACACTCCCTCTTTTCAAGGCTCAAGAGAAACCTCTCTCTTTTCTAGGATCAAGAGTAACCTCCCTCTTTTTCTAAGGCTAAAGAGAAACCTCCCTCTTTTCTAGGCTTAAGAGAAACCTCCCCTTTACAAGGATTGATGAGATACAAATAATGTAATCAAAGATAAGCCTCTAGGTAGGCAAGTGATTACAGAAATTAAGCTCAATGAGAAGCCTATACAATATTTGTGCTAAGCACTACAATGAATATGAGAATGATAGATGATGTAGACTTTGGAGCTCTTGATTGTTGTTTGAGGCTTGAGAAAGATGAATAAGATGATGAAAGATGTTGCTTGGTTGTTCCTCTTCCTTCCTTTAGCTTCTAAGCCTCTATTTATAGCCCCTTGGATGGTTTGTGGACGTTGGTTGGAGCCAAAACCGAAACTAGCCGTTGTATCTCACAGAAAATAGCCGTTGGAGACTTTCTGACATAAAGGGATCGATCCCTTTCCTTAGGGGATCGATCCCATGCTTCATTTTGGCCTTCCGGGGCACACTGCCAAAAAGGGATCGATCCCTTTCCTTAGGGGATCGATCCCATTCCTCCAGAATGGGTTTTTCCTGCACTTTTGGGTTAGAAATGATGTGGTCTTTGATCCTAATTCAACCCAAAACATATTGGCACTTTTGTGGGAGTTTTTCATGACTTTCTTTGATAAAAACATTGTCCAAAAATTCATTAAGTGATTTTCTAAAATATTCAAAACATTTATAAAGAATTAAGACCAATAAGGATGTATCATTAAATCATGGTCTTAATGTTTGGGTATGATCACTTAAAATGTATTGAGAAAATCATGTGTGATAAGGCAAATTTACAATATGAATTAAAACATTAAAGCTCACTTAAGTTTTTGTCATTTCAAAATATGTATGGCAATTTAAAGCTAACAATCTCCCCCTTTTTGATATGACAAAACTTAATGTAAATTTGCTTTGAAAATTCTTTGATAAAATACTCCCCCTCAAATAAAGCAGGATTTTATAAAGCTCCCCCTTAATATAAGCATGGGTTTTGAAAATGAATTTTCAAACTATTTCTCCCCCTTAATATCTCTCCCTATATCTATCTCTCCCCCTTTTTGTCATAGCAAAAAGAAGGAAAAATAATAAAGAAAATATGCTCCCCCTAAAATCATGGCTATGTGAGAAAAAAAAAATGCTCCATCCAACAAGAAACATGTTAGTACTTGGGACTCATAGCACAAATTCATAAGACAATGTCCATAAAGAGTATGAAATGTTTAGGCATGCAAAGGACAAGGCTTATTTTCCTATACCAACTGTTTATAAATAATTTTTGATACCAATTGTTGATAAGTAATTTTGCAATAAGGTTCCAATTGGTAAGAAGTTAAGCAAGCACCTAAGTATATCAATTGTTCTCTAAGGTCCAAGTAAGGTGCATGGTAATACATCATGATTATGAGCTAAAATTAGATAACATATCATATGCATGTGCTCATAAATCATGTTCAAGCAAGAGTGTGCATAGATTCAAAACATATAGCAATTAACTACCAATTCTAGCACACAAGAGTTTCATGCAAAAGTATCCTAAGAGAATTCTTCTCTATTTATCATTTCATATTCACAAATTGATACCATATGGAAGATTCAAAACATCAAAGAATTCAAGCAAACATATTTTCTTCCATGGTTTCAAGCACACAAATCCTATGCTCATTTTCTAATTCAAGTCCTTAACTAATTATGAGCAAGGAAATATTCAAATAATAAATGCATGGATATTAAATTTGTTCAAGTTTGCATTTATCTTTGAATGTTGGTGTTGTCATTAAGACCTTAGTTCTTTAAGTACAAGGATGATAAAGTTTCATGCATTTGAACATTGAGGATCCATTTACCATCACAAATTATAGGCCAATGACCATTACCAATTGTTGAATTTATATTTGAAATCAATCTACTAGATGTATAATTATCATGAAACCTAGTGTGGAATTGATAAGTCAAGCCAAGAGACATAATCCTATAAGCATGCTTGACTAGGATGAACAAAAGATATGAAAAACACTCATTATGCACAAGTTCATCAAATTCTCAAATATATCCATAAATCATTGAAATAGATCTCAAAATTATGTTTAAGCATTCATTGAAAGTATGTTTCAAGATTATTTCAAGATTTATGCAATTCATGACCATTTTCAATGAGAAAACTGATTTTGCACTTGTGAGTTTAAGAAAAATTATATAGATTGTTGAAAGTGATACCATTTGTTGGAAATGATATTAATTGATGAAGTTGAGGCATGATATCAATGAGAAATGAATTTTCATACATTAAAGATCATCAAAAAGAAGTTAAAACAATGAATTTTAACTTGAGAAGAAAGAAGATATCAAGAAAGTGAAAAATCCTTCTCAAATTCGGTTAAAAAAGTGCAGAATAGCCATTTTGGCCTGGGGGGATCGATCCCTTTGGGAGGGGGATCGATCCCTTCGTTCCAGAATACACCAATTCTGTGTTCTGCTCAAGGGGATCGATCCTGTTTGAAAAGGGATCGATCCCTCATACTGTTTCTGCAGATTTTTGACAGAAAATCCAACTTTTGAGGTACCAAAACTTCGTTTTTGAGTTATTTAAGTCCAAGTAAAGGTTCAAACATTAGTAAAACATGATTTTGGACTTGTATGAATGAAGAACATGATTGAAAAACTATTTTACAAAAGATTTTGCAATTTTGGAAGGATTTTCACCAATAAAGGCATTTTTGGCCTCAAAGGAGGTCATTTTGATAGTTATGCATACTTTGACCAAACCAAATCATTAGAAATCACAAATATGCCAAAACAAACTTGTTCACATAGATTTTAAGCACATATAACATCAAATCATCATACTTGTGAACAACATGTCATGATTGTCAACATGCATATTCTTCATTAAGGCTCATGACAAGGCATTTTGCATATATGACATATTTGACATCTTTTGAGCAACTAAATATATTATCTAGACATATCAAACTTGCTCAAGATGCAGAAAATCAAAAATCATTTCAAAATCACAAATCATGCTTTTCATTCATCAAGAATAGTCCATCAAGCATTCAACAATCATTCATCATGCCTTTTGCTTATTCACAATGCATCATTAATCATCAACCAAATTTCTCATCAAATCACAAATAATCAAATAAAAGTTTTAAGGAGTAAAGAATTAATCTTACAAAACTCCTTTGCTTGAGTATGCTTTGCCTTGAATTGTTGAGTCCACCTTGAGCTATCCTTTAAAAAAATTGTTGTGATCTTGTCAAAGATGGATCCTCAAGCTTTTTCCTTTTTCTCATTGGCACAAGCAAACTCCATAAGGATGTGTTGAGCATTCAAACTTCATTGTATCTTGTATCTCCATGCTCTAACACTCCTACAACACACAAATTCAAGCATGCTTTGGTACCCAAACTTTCTTGGGTCCATGAGAGTTAGTATTCACAATTTTAGATCCTTTTGGGATCCATTTCAAGCATAATTCATCATTATTTATTGCATGCTTTGGCACCCACATTTTTCTAACAACTCTTCCTCTAAATGTGGTTTTTCTATATGTGCATGCTTGTGAAGAGTGTCCTATTCTATTGCATAGTGAGCATGTAAGAGATAGATCATGCATAGTATTTTTGCTCACTAAGAAATTCCTAAGATGAGTTTCTTTATGTATTTCATTATATCCTAACCCATCTTTATCAAAGAAAGCTCTTTGGGTCTCTAACATATGATCTAGCTTTTGTTGACCCATATAAAACCTAGTAAATGAGTTATGCAAATTTGTATTCTTTTTATTCAACTCATTTATTTCTAGATTTGCTTCTTCTATCTTCTTCTCAAATTCAAGTTTGGCATTTAATAGCATTTCATTTTCTATTTTCAATTTAGCAATGGTTTTCTTATATTTGGAGTTCATGCATTGAAATTCATTTGCTAATTCATCAAAGGCATTTTGTAGTTCACTAAAGGTATAATCATTATTTTCACTAGAACTACAACTAGCCTCATCATCACTAATAGCCATAAAGCATGAGTAGGCTACCTCTTCATCTACATTTTCCTCATCGAAGCTATCACTATCGCTCCATGCAGCCACAAATGCTTTCTTCCTAGGCTTCTTATCCTTTTCCTTCCTAAGTAAAGGGCAATCTAACTTAGTATGACCCCGTTCATTACACTCATAACATACTAAAGGGTCCTTTTCTCTTCTACTTGACTCCCCTCTATGATGTCTCCTATTATTTTCTTTTTCTTTCATTCTCATGAATCTATTAAATCTTTTGGCAAACATTGCCATTTCTTTTTCTTCCTCATTTCCACTCTCATCACTATCATCTTCAATGACCTCATGAGTGGAAGACTTAAGTGCTATCCCTACATTCTTTGAAGGCACTTCATTTCTTTTCAATTTCATCTCATATGTAAGTAGGGAGCCCATAAGTTCATCTAAAGACAAGGTATTTGGATCTTTAGACTCTTCTATTGCGGTTACCTTTGCCTCCCATGATTGTGGCAAGCTATTCAAGATTTTCTTCACCATTTCTACATTGGAATATGTCTTGCCTAATGCCTTAAGTCCATTGATTATGTCATTAAATCTAGTATACATATCACTCATGGACTCATTTTCTTTCATTCTAAAAAGCTCATAATCATGTGTGAGCATTCCTACTTTGGTCTCTCTAACTTGATTGGTCCCTTCATGTGTGATGGCTAGTTTGTCCCATATTTGTTTAGCATTTTCACATAGGGACACTCTATTATATTCATTTGGACCTAATGCACAAAAGAGGGTGTGCATAGCCTTGGCATTCAATTGTGCCAATCTCATATCATTGGTGTCCCACTCATCCTCACTCTTAGGGACATCTTTTCCATCTACTTTCTTTATTGGGATTCTAGGACCATTAACTATTACTCTCCACACTTCATAGTCATTAGATTGCACAAATAACATCATCCTAGTTTTCCAATAAGAGTAATTCTCACCATTGAATAGTGGAGGTCTAACTAACGAGTGTCCCTCTTCTCCTAGGGGTGTGCCTATATTCAAGTGAGCCATTTAAGATCGTTTTGCTCGATAGAGGTTAATCTAATTCAATCTCGAGCCCAAGCTCTGATACCAATTGTTGGCTCTTATAGGCTATACCGAGAGGGGGGGTGAATCGGTTTTTCACTAACCTTAGGTTCGTTTTTCGGTTCTTCTAAATTCTCTAGCCTATATTGATATTTTCTAAGTTCTCTTAGCTAGGCAATTATATAATATAAATTCAATGCAATAAACACAAATATAATTGCAAGAAAGTAAAGAGAGAAAGGATAGAGAAATGTACACAAGTGATTTATAGAGGTTCGGCAACCTTGCCTACGTCCTCTACCTTGAGACGCTCCCAAGGATTTTCCCAAATTCACTATCCTTGAATTTGTTACACTCCCTCTTTTCAAGGCTCAAGAGAAACCTCTCTCTTTTCTAGGATCAAGAGTAACCTCCCTCTTTTTCTAAGGCTAAAGAGAAACCTCCCTCTTTTCTAGGCTTAAGAGAAACCTCCCCTTTACAAGGATTGATGAGATACAAATAATGTAATCAAAGATAAGCCTCTAGGTAGGCAAGTGATTACAGAAATTAAGCTCAATGGGAAGCCTATACAATATTTGTGCTAAGCACTACAATGAATATGAGAATGATAGATGATGTAGACTTTGGAGCTCTTGATTGTTGTTTGAGGCTTGAGAAAGATGAATAAGATGATGAAAGATGTTGCTTGGTTGTTCCTCTTCCTTCCTTTAGCTTCTAAGCCTCTATTTATAGCCCCTTGGATGGTTTGTGGACGTTGGTTGGAGCCAAAACCGAAACTAGCCGTTGTATCTCACAGAAAATAGCCGTTGGAGACTTTCTGACATAAAGGGATCGATCCCTTTACTTAGGGGATCGATCCCATGCTTCATTTTGGCCTTCCGGGGCACACTGCCAAAAAGGGATCGATCCCTTTCCTTAGGGGATCGATCCCATTCCTCCAGAATGGGTTTTTCCTGCACTTTTGGGTTAGAAATGATGTGGTCTTTGATCCTAATTCAACCCAAAACATATTGGCACTTTTGTGGGAGTTTTTCATGACTTTCTTTGATAAAAACATTGTCCAAAAATTCATTAAGTGATTTTCTAAAATATTCAAAACATTTATAAAGAATTAAGACCAATAAGGATGTATCATTAAATCATGGTCTTAATGTTTGGGTATGATCACTTAAAATGTATTGAGAAAATCATGTGTGATAAGGCAAATTTACAATATGAATTAAAACATTAAAGCTCACTTAAGTTTTTGTCATTTCAAAATATGTATGGCAATTTAAAGCTAACAAATATATTGATAATAAGAGGTATACCAAGGAGGTAGGACTCAAAGGATACCAAAACAGTACATAGAAAAAAATTTCTAAATTGGTCTGGACAAAATCTCAAACATGTGGCATGCCAAACACCAAAAACCTATGAAAACCCTAATCAAAGAATTGAACCCGACAAACAATCAAGGCAAAAGAATACAACACCCAGCAAAACACATCATTATAAAAAATCAAAGCAAACAAAACCCACCTGCACATCATCAACAAAAAAATTCCCAACCAAGAATAAAAGAAATCACACCCCAACATCTTTGATAAAAGCCACTGTAGAAATTCTTTACCAAGAGCAAAAAGTCTTGCAACATAGCTTCCAAAATAGAGGAACATCTCTAAATATTATTTTGCCTATGCCAACAAATCTCAAGGCCTCCCTTGTGTTGCACCAACCAAGCTATCATAATTCAAACCAAAGCTGAACTAAACAAATCATTGTGAAAATCCCAACAAAGCATTTAGAAACATCTAGTGATACACCAAAACCAAAATCGAAGCAAATAGAATCAAACCGGAAACTCCCACAAAACATCACCTCCAAGCTTTAAGCCAATTAGACATATCCACTCTACCCTTGGCCAAAGAGTCGACCATACCATTTGCCTCCCTATATATTTTTTGCCAGTACACCATGTGTTTAGCAGCCAAACAGTCAATGTCATTGAAAATGTTCCAAAGTCTCTAAGATTTGAAGTCCTTATTCCTACACTAGTTTAGTGTAACCATCGACAAAAGGCTCTAAGGCAGTTTTAATAGCCATAAGCTTTACAAAATTTGAATCAACATTCCCAAAGGGCAAGAGAAAATAGCCAAAACATTAGCACTGGAGTCTCTAAGCACACCACCTCAACCGCTTGGTCCAGGCTTACCCCTAGTAGATCCATCCACATTGAACTTGAGCTTCCCTTGTAGAGGAAGAAAGCATTAAGAGAAAGGCCTGGCAAGCCTGGAAGAGTAGCTTAGAACTTAGACTTTAGGATCAACCCACCATCCAAATTCATGAACCACCACCTCATCATTAAGAGCTTTAATCCAAAATAAGGCCCTCATTTTGACAAGAAAAAACAACTCCCTAGTATTAAACTTCTTACCATCAAACACAACCTCATTACGCATAAGCCAAATGGACAAAATGGTTACTGTGAATGAGGAAATCCACCAAGTGAACAATGAGCCTGATAAAGGAACATCTAAGAATTGCAAAAAGAAAGAGTTCCATGAAGAAGGAAAACACCAACTTAAATCCCACCATTGAAAGAACAAAATCCAAAATTAGGAAATCCAAGGGCAAGCAAAGAAAAGGTGATTAAGGTCTTCATCAATCAAATAGCACCATTAACAAAGACTTTGAACATGTGACAAAGGAATCCTTTTACTTTTAATAAAATACATAGAAGGAACTCTATTTAAGATGGCCAGCCACAAAAAGTATTGTACTTTTAGGGATTTTGAGTTTTCCAATAAGTTGGTATGGAATGAGGGGTTATCGTTTGGTGGAACAAGAAGATTTTTCATATTCTTAATAGAGAAGAGACTCCATTTATCAAATTCCCAAATAATGAAATCTTTTTTCTGATGGACAAGCCTCAGACCATCAAGCTTAGAAACTAGAGAATTGAAACAACAAACCTCACGATCCAATAGTGGCCTAGAAAAGAACCTGCTTCACCCTATATGATTGAAAAAGCCTTCATCAGCATAGTCAAACATTCGAGCAAAACTATCCTCAGCCAGTAAGAACAATCTTGGAAAACAAAATCTAAGAAGGCTATCACAAAGCCACTTATCATACTAGAATAAAACATCCGTCCTATTACCAATGCACCATTTGCAACCTTCCACCTCAGTGAATTTTCTAACATTATTCTTAGAAGTAAATTCACAACATCCTTCCAAACTAAGGACATCCTGTTTTTCCTCTTGGTACGAGGGATCTAATACTGAGGGCCACCATATTTGATCTCAATAATTCTTTTCCATAGAAAGCCATCCTATGTGGCATACCTTTACCACCACTTAGCTAACAGAGCAAAATTTTTGGTATGTAAGTTGGAAATTCCTAATCCACTTTGATACTTTGGTTTGTAGACAACACTCCACTTAACCTTAGTCATCTTCTTTCTACTGTCACACCCACCCCCAAAAGAATTTTCTTCTAATTCTGTCAATCTTCTTAATAACACCATTTGGAATTTTGAAAATATGCATATAGAAAATAAGGAGACAAAACTATCCAACCCTAAAAGGATAGGTATCTCCTTTTCCACAATGTTAATTTTTTCTAGATTTTATAAATGATTGGGTTCCAAAGAGACAATCTGTGTGTGTTAACACCAAGTTGAATACCTAAATATTTGAAAGGCAATGAACCAATCTGACATCCACTAATTTGTGAAAGGGAAAGCATCAAGTTCTCCTTAACTCCCCGCAACATAAAGATAGGATTTGCAAAATTTGATTTTGAGGCTTGAGACAAGCTCAAAGCGTTTTAACATAGAAATAACATTATGAAATACCTCGATGCTGGCCTCCAAGAATAAGATCATGTCATCAACAAATTAGAGGTGCGAGATCGATAAATCTGTGTTTGGCCAAGAAATTCCTCTAATCATACCCAAATCTTCAGCTTTCATCAACAACAAATGGAGAACCTTAGTAATAAGGATGAAAATGAAAGGGGACAAGGGGTCCTCTTGCCTCAATCCTTTTTTGCATTGGAAATTCATTGGGAGGGGATCCATTGATCAAGACAGCAACTCTAGCTGTTGATAAACATTCTCGAATCCATAGTCTCTAGCAAGTACTGAGACCTATTTTTTCCATAACATGGTCTAAGAAGTCCCATTTGACATAGTCCAATGCTTTTACGAAGTCAAGCTCTAAGATCACCCCTTTAGCACCACTCTTCCTCTTTTTTAAGGAGAGACGAACTTCATTAGCCAGGAGCACTCCATCCAAGATTTTCCTACCTTAATGAGAGCAGATTGAGTATTGGAAACAACACTTCCAATAACAACTTTGAGCCTAGATGCAAGGATCTTGGTCAATATTTTGTATAAAGCATTAATAAGGCTGATGGACATATAATCATGTAACCCTTTGGGGTTATCCACTTTAGGAATTAAGGAGATAAAATAAGCAATAATCCCTTTCTCAAGCTTTCTCCTATGGTGGAAGAATTATAACATGAGCTTCTATCAACACCCTTCTTTATTGGCTCTATTTGATAACAAATGTTTTTATTAAGTTCCTCATTAGGACCTTTAGGAAACTCTTCACTACCCAATGAGTGTTTCCTTTCCTTCAAAGGAGAGGGATAGTGTGATGCCCTGGGGTGCACCTATAGGTCCTTGACCCAAGCCACCGTTCTAGGTAAGTCACTCAACCGTATTGTCCGCTTTGGGGTGCACCCATTGGGCCACTGCCCTTCACGGCTTTGTCAGAGTGCACCTTGAATGAGATCAAGTGTTCGAACCCCTCCGGACACGAATTGAAGAGGTGGCCTTTCGAGGTGCACTCTGACAAAGCCGTGAGGGGCGGTGGCCCAATGGGTGCACCCCAAAGCGAACAATATGGTTGAGTGACTTTGGGTCAAGGACCTGCAGGTGCACCTTGGGGCGTCACAATAAAACGCACGTTTTTATTGTCGAGGCACATCCTGTTTATAGGCCGTCAGCTGGCATCCCCTTGGCCCTTTGCCCCTCCTTGGCCCTTTGCCCCAATTTTGCCTTGACTCACAATGTACTGTCTACTTTGGAAGCCCCACAGGCCCCTCATGGCTTTGTCGGGACGTGTCGAGAATACTCGAAATTTGCCACTCCCAATTCATGTATGGAGGGGTTCAAACACTTGATCTTATTCAAGTGTCAAACCACTCCTAACCATTAGGCCTAGGGCAATTGATTAGGAGTGACTTGACCTTTAATGGAATTAAGGGTTCGAGTCGCTCCAAACACAAATTGGGATGTTATTTCTCAATAAAGCCGTGAGGGGCCTATGGGGCTTCCAAAGTGGACAGTACGGATGAGTAAAGTACCAGGAATGTAAACCATTGGTTAACGGAGATCCAGGCACTCTTGATCCTTATAGATGGACATGAGCATTACCTAAATTCTTAAACTGGTCACAATATGGTTCTTTTTCACCATTCAATGATTTATCTTTTGAACTCTCAAAAATGTAAGCTTTAATAATCTCCTTCAAGTTAATCTTAATGATTAAAGAAATGTTGTCCGACGAAACATTGATATGATTAAACAAGACACCATATTTCTTCTTTAATGCATGTTTTTCCTTTCAAAGCTGCTTCTGGCTTGTCAAAATCTCTTTCTCAAACAATGTTATTTTTCACAATGAAAAATGGGGATCCGGTTTTATGAGAAAAGGCCATGTTGGGTATATTTATGAAAATTGCTTATAAACTGTTTTGATCTTTTAGGGTGAAGATCATAGTAATAATAAATAGATCGTATGAGAGGACCTTGTTCATATATATGGTGTCTAGTACTCCCCACACCTTTACAACACTGGAAGCAGATATGGCATTACAATGAAACATATTTATTGAATTTGTAACCGACCTTATGGGACATTCTTATTTGGCAACAAGCAATTTGCTGGATACAACTTAGAGTTCTAGTCCAAATTGACTTATTAACTCTTTTCTTTTAATTACAAAGTAACTAATTGTTAGTCTGGATAACCCCTGATTCTGCTAGGTTCTAAAAAAGTCACAAACTGCAAATTACTTTCTAACATTTGTGATTGAATTTGTGTTTCTTTCAGGTTGTGTTTGGATGAAGAATTTTAAGGAGGGAATTCATTTCAATCAAGATATTTAAAAGTCCAAAATATAAATTTCTTGTTTGACAAAAAAATTTGAAGAATTTGAAAATTTATGAGGGATTTAAAAAGGGAATTTGAAATGCTCAAATTTCCTTCTGAAAATCCACCAAAAGAGGTGGTTTTTCAAAATTCCTTATACTCTTTCTTATTTTATTAGACATGGTTCACTATTAAATATAGAGTTAAAAACAAAAAACATATTGTTTTATTTAAATTTAATATAAATCTTTATTTTTTATATTATTAACAATATCTATACATTTTTACAAATCTAATGATACCCATATTGCATATTTTATTTGATATTTTTCTTTTTGTAATATATAATATTATTATTTTTCTTTTATAATTATTTTTTATTTAATCAAATTTTAGTATCCAAAAATTCTTTCTAAAATTTTTTTTATCCAAACAAGTCAATTATAAATGCTAGTATTTTAAAATGATAAATTTTGAAATACTTTCATTTTAAAATGCCTCAAAATTTTAAAATTTCTCATCCAAACGCACCATCAGAGTTTGATACCAATAAATGAGGGGCAATGTGCATGTCTGCAATAATTTGTTGGTTGAAGGGATACATAGTTTTGATGTTCCAACATTAATAGGCTACCTCATACATTCAGATTGGTTACGGATATTTAGTGCTACCTTAGGAAGACCCAGCTTGCTTGGTGTTGTTGACAAGACAATACCTATATATTTTTAATTAAAACTGCACTTTGGAACCGGCAGTTTCTGTAATACCTTGCTTGTGGAAGAGGTCTCTCCAAAGTCTTGAGGGGAATTTACCGTTTCCTTCAAGTATTGATTAATAGGGTAAATGTTCATCCTTGAACACCGGAACATCAAAGCAGACGCAGAAAATAAACAGCACATGCCTAGAAGCAGTAAAACATGGAACAGGAAAAGAAAAATAAACTGGAGAATTATGTCTGTTCAATAGTTTTAGGTACTTGCTGGTGTTGTAGGATTTCAGGACACATAGTCTGCAGTTTGATTTTCTTACAAGATCCTAGATGATAGAAATACATATATATCATTGATCGTCTTCTTTTTCTCCAGCTGTTATTTTGTTCCTTTACTTGACTATCTTCTCAGGCGCATGGTTTTAAATCGCGGTTGCGGCCGCGTTTTCGGTCACGTTGCGTTTATCGCGGTTGCGGACATAGCGGCGGTAATTGCGGTCATCACGGTCATCGCGGTCGTAAATTTTTTTTAATTTCGCACAATTCTATATAAAGTGTAGTAATTTTAATTATAATCATGTAAAGTCTTATTTTATAGTTTTTAAAGTAATATATAATACCTCAAGTCTATTATTTATGTGAAAAAAAAGGTTATTTATAATTTTTTCAATTATAATAAAACATTCATATTTAAAAAATTACTTATGATAATTAAAAAATAACAAATATTCAAAATAGAGATAAATAATTATCTACTAATTAATTAGCATTAATTATTTTTTATCTAAAATATTAGGGAATTTTTTCATCTAAATTTTGTCAGATCTTTTTTCATCTAAATTAATTATGTCAATATTTTTCTTTTTTTTTTCTCTTCCACATGAATTTCTACGAATATTAATAATTAACAAATAGAACTTGTAAAATTCAATTCAAGGAAACTAAAAAAATGCACTTTAAATCTTACCGATTACCACATAGTGGAATGACGAGGAGCATCAAATTCTCCCTCTTCACTTTCAGAACCATGGCGACTCGATCTTCGTGACCTTTGTCCAGAATTCAAACCATATCTTTGTTCTTGATACATTTGGGGTGGTGGTGGATATATTTGGGGTGGTGGATACATTTGGGGTAGTGGTGGATACATTTGGGGATAATAGGGCATAGGATAATTAGGATATGGCTGGGGTGGATAATAACCTTGTGGAGGTGGATAGTAACCATAAGGAGGTTGAAAATATAAAGGTGGTCCTGATGGATAATAGCCTTGATTACCAAATGATTCATTACTAGAAGTTGATCTTCGAGATGAAGAGCCTCCAGAACCAGAAGTATCATGTTGGTGCTTCTTGGCTTTTCCCTTTGATCGAGCTCTATCTCTACTTCTATCCCCACTAGATTCAATAGATGGATGTACTCCATATTCTGACAAATCAAGGAATAATCCACCAGTAGCAGCAAGCCCAAATTCTCCTCCAAGTGGACTAAAAGGCCTATTTTCATTTGCACCACCACTATAATCAGCACCACTACCATCACCACCGGGTCCATCACTACCAGTTGGACTTGAACCCTCATCATCATCACTCTGAGTTGGTGATCGGCTTGTACTTGAATGAGGCAGATTTTGTTCTCCTGATTGATATGATTGTTCAACTTTCATTTCATCATCAGAATTATCAGGAGGCAACCAATCAGAGTTTTGCCCATCTAACAAAGGATTTTCTTTCTCTTGTAGCCATTCTGAAAGTGGATCATCTTCTTCAAATATATGGTCTAGGCTAATAGGATTGAAACTATCATTTATCTCATCAATACTCCTCCTTTTTTGATGTCTCATCCTTAGCCTCATATTGTAATAAGTGTATACCATCTTATGAAGTCTTTCATATTTCAACCTGTTTCTTGTCTTGGTATGTATATAGCTAAATGTGCTCCAATTTCTTTCACAATTAGATGCAGAAGTTGTCTGACTAAGCACTTTAATTGCTATTCTTTGCAATTCAGGAACACATGTGCCATATATCATCCACCATTCAGCTGCATAAATTAATTTAAAATAAATTTAATACCAATATAATTAAATAATATTAAAGAAATTAAAACTATTTAATTAATTATTTACCTGGATTCATTTGCTTCCAAGCTCTCTGTGCTTGTGGCGTACCGAATGTTTCTCTTTTATCTTGAAATACAAACTACATTGATAAAACATTACAATTATTAAATAAATGCAAAAAGGTAATTATATTTATGATACATAAAGTAAAATTTTCAAGTATAAAATAGTGGTAAACACTAACCTGATTAGTCATCTGGATTTGATTATCCATAGAAGGTTCTAGTCTTTCTATCACTGCTTTTATACCTTCTCTTGTTTCTATTAACACATCCGACGAAGATTTCACACCATATTGAAATTGGGGATTAAGATAATAACCTAAACATAGTTCATAACAATAAAAAAAATAAGCAATAAAAAATAAATATATAAGCAATTTAGGCATATAACATAAAAATGTTATTTTAATTACAATCCACATTTTTAGGTCACTTACCAGCTGAATGCAAGTGAGAATGCATAAATGTCCATCTATTGTCGATAATCCTTTCATATTCAGTGACGAATCGACATTCTTGTGCAATTGCTCGTTTAGCTCTATCCATTGCCTCATAAATAAAGCCCATTGTTGGTTTTTCATCACTATCCATAAGGCGCAATACTTTTACCAAAGGCTCATAAACTTTTATTATTTCACTTGCTTTTTTCCAAAAATCTTTTCCCAAAATAATTTTTTTTGCTTCATAAGCAGGTCCCGACTTTTGTTGCCCCCATTTAGATTCTTTAAATTCCTGCATATTTTAAATTAAGATTTAAACAATATATAAAAAAAACTAGATTTAAATAATTGTACTAATTATTAAGTGCTAACCTTTGAATTGAACATTTCTCTCAGACCTTGTTTATTCTTTGTTATTTCTTGCAATTGGATGAAATGAGTAGCAAATCGAGTGAGAGCAGGACGAAGTATTTGCCTTCCTTGAGTATATTTCTTCATTAAGTCAACTGTCCAAATATGATTGTATATGAAACAAGTGACTTTCTTCGCCTCGTCCAATACTTTTTCCACGCTTTGCTTTTTCCCAATATCTTCAAGGCATAAATCCAAGCAATGAGCTGCACAGGCAGTCCAAAACAAATGTTTTCTTTTCAACATTAATTTTTTTCCAGCAGCCTTAAGTACTGCCTCATTGTCGGTAACTATTTGAACAATATATTGCTCTCCGATTTCTTCCACAACTTGATCTAGTAATTTGTAGTAAAATTTAGTATCTCTACTCTGAACACTAGAGACATCAACAGATTTCCAAAAAATGGTCCCTTTACTACAATAAACTAGAAAATTTATTATATGCATTTAATTCAAGCTGTTGGTCCACCCATCACACATTAAGATAGCACCTAATTCACTCCAGTAAACCTTTAATCCATCAACCCATTCTTTGACTTGTTGATACTTGATTCCAAATATACATCAGAAACCTCATAAGGTGTTGGAAGCTTTACATTTGGCCCAATTTCTGCTGCTACAGAAACTAAATTATGCAACCATGGAGAGTTTGCTAAATGAAAAGGAAGTCGATCGTATATCAAAAATTTAGATACTGATTCACCTAGCTTCTTTCTTAATGTCTTCATAAAAGAATTACTTAACTTCGGTTGCTTTACACTCTTGCTTCTAACCAATTCAGGTACTGCTCCCCTTAAAGAAAATTCAGAGTCACTTGGAGTGGATTTCCTTGTTCTTTGATCAAAATAGTCAGCAACTGAGCCATGAGAGCTTCGTCCCTCTTCATAAATATTACTCAAACCACCAGTTCTTTGCCTAAATTCTTGCCTCATATGCCATTCACGTTGTGATTGAACACTTTCTCGCATGGCTTGTCTCATAGCAGCATCTTCATCTATGAATCCTTCGTAATCATAATCTTCATCTCCTCTTAATTGAGAAATGAATTCATCTTTTCTCTTTTTGTTATCATTTTTTTTTACTTTCTTGGAGTTTCATCATACTTTCTCTAACAGTACCTTTTAATAATACAGTTAAGAAAAATAAAAATAATTAGTTGTACATGTTAATGTAATTTTATAATCTTTATTGAAAAATTAACATAATATTTATAACATACCGGTAACATTGGGGCATGGTGCAACATTGCCGGTCTTATGAGCTATATGCTCCTTGAAGCGTGTTATTCCTCCTCTTACGATTTTCCCGCAAAGTTTACATGACACATTTCCTTTTGAATTTGGTACAGGGATTCCAAAATGCCAACCGATATCATCACTTGGCGCACCTTCTAGTCCCTTACTTGGAAAATCCTCACTTCGTGATATGCCTGACATTTTCTGTTAAACAAATAAGTATAAATAAATGAGATAGAGTTATCACATTTTTTTATACAAAAAAATTGAATTTGAATTATTAATTAATCACATTTTCAACCATTTAAGAAATAATAATTTAATTCATTACATTTACAATATCAATATTTTTCTTGAATTACAATAATGTTCAACTATATTAAAAATTTAATATTAATTTGCCACAATCAATTAACTTAAACAATCATATTTATATATGAACATCAAATTATCAATATTAATTTTTTTTCTTAAGTTATAATAATATTTAGTACAATACATTCAATTGCACTACAAATTTTATTTGTAAAATTAAATTAATTATTTAAATTCAACCTTCTCTAATTTTTTTTGAAATTCAAATTACTCATTTCCTAATTTTTTTTTATCATGATTTTTCCATTCCTAAACTTTTAATTTAAAGCCTATCACTATTAATATATATTAAAACAAAATTTTTTTTTGATTGTTGTGATGATGATTGATGAAAATAATAATAAAAAATAATATGCTTCATTAAATGAGTTAACAAAAAATTTAAAATCAACATTTATATTTACTAAATAAAAATAAAAATTGTTAACCAAAAAAAAAATTAAAAACTACATATTTAAAATAAAAAAAAATGAACCGGCTCTTCATTGTTCTCCTTCTTCCCTTCACTACCCGCGACTCCCCCAACCCAATCTCCCTTCCGTCCCGACCCAACCCTCAGTCTCCTCTCAGTGGCTCAGTCACAAGCCGCCGGCAGCCTCCCTCAGCCTCACGAGATCACGCCCTCAGCCCCTCACCTTAGCGGCTTAGCCTCCTTTCTTTTTTCCTTTCACCTCCCCTCACGCACGGCCTCACCTCAGCGGCTCAGCCAGTTGCCAGCCTCACGACGCCGGCCTCAGCCTCGCCTCCTTCTCCGTCGGCTTCGTTTCGACTTTCACCATGACTCCCTCGGTCTCTCCCTCCCCTTCTATCACGGATCATGCCGCCAGCCGCCATGTCCATCTGCGGCCGGCGGCGGCACCTCCTTTTCTTTCGGCTTTCAGCCTCTCATCTTATCTCTCCGGAGCCTACTATGGCCTCACGGCCCTCACCCTTTCAGCCTCTTTTCCTTTCGGCGCCAGATCTGAATCTTTTGATCTGATCTGATCTCAGCCTCTCAAAGACTCAAACACCCACACCGCCCTCGCCATCACCCACTGTCCCACGCCTTCTCATCCTCTGTCTGATCAAAGTTAAAAAATTAAAATGGTTAGTTGCTTACCTTTCGAAGATCTAGCTATGTTGTTGTGTTTGTTGTTTGTCTGTGAGTTGTGACTCTGTGAATGACTGCCTCTGTTTGCTGTGTGAGTGTCTATCTCTGTTTGCTTGTGAATGTGAGTTGTGTTGTTTGTGACTTGCGATGCGAGTTGTGAATGTGGGTTGTGCCGTCGTGGTGTGTGACAGAGTTTGGGTGGGTTGTGGTCTGTGGCTGTGGTCTCGTGACTCTCGGCTATGAGTCTTGTGAATGAGTCTTGTGAAGTTGTTGTGACTTGTGACTGTGAATATGTGATCTCTGATGAATTGGTGTTTTATCTGAATCTGTGAATTGTGAATCTGATGAATTTGTGAATTGTTTTGTGTCACGGATCTGAATAATTTTTGGGTTGATGATTGAGCTTTGAAAGCTTTGGCGTTGTACTTGAGGTCCTTGAGGAATCTGATTCTTCTTGTCTGTTGTTTGCTTCAGAAACTGTCTTTTTTCTTTTCTTTTCTGTCTGAAAGGTAACGGTGATAGCGGCGATAACGGACCGCTATCACCGCTATTGTCCGTTAAGCCGTTTCAGAACGGCCGCTATTAGCCGTTATGGGTGTGAGCCGTACTCACACCCGCTATATCCGCAATAGCGGTGGCGGCCACCGCCGCTACCGCGAGATAGCGGCCGCTATTTGAAATAGCGGCCGCTATTTGAAACCTTGCTCAGGCGTGCATGCGGTTAACAGGCTTGTAACTTACTGCTTGTACAAAATCTGATTAATATTTCTAAAAAGAGTGGGTAATTGGAATTTGGAAGGACACAAAACGTTACGTTTGTTGGGAAACAATAAGGGAAGAAAGCAGATGGTAACCATTGTATTGTAATTAGAAATGCTCGTATATATTGAAGGTTAATACTTGATGCTATTACATGCCTTCCTAGAAATTTTACTTTTATATTAATTATTAGCCGCTTCCGCTAGTATAACCAGATGGGGAAATATGGATACAGTATTTAGGCCCAGTTGTTTTGAATTGATTTGAGCAGGCAAGTGAAACTGAACTCTGAGCTGGGCTCCCACTTTCTAATTTCGTATGGCTACCTCAACTTCTTTAATTTAAAGAGATCATTTGAAAGAATTACGGTTCAAATTTTAGAATCTTTACCACAGTCTTTATCCTTTGCCAATTGAATATTAGTGACAACCAGCCTAAAAGAGATTCTTTATTAAGCAACACTGTAGGGTTACAAAGATCAAACTAGTCATTAGACTAGAAATTTGTAATAGTAATTCTACCGAAACCGATTTCAATCTACAACTATCTAAACAATTGTCACATCTACTATACTAATTATTAATGTTGAAAGAATTATAAATCACCCTGGAAATATTAGTACCTATATGCAGTCAGTTTTCATTGTCTATTACAAGTATAATTACAAAATATTTAAGCTAAATCTAAAGACAACATACAGAATTTCTTCACCTAATTTACATCCTATAAATGCTTTGGGACGAAAATGGGAAGAACATCAGATGAAATTTACAATATGTTCATTATTACTCTTGGGAGAGAACATAAATTGTGCTTTAACACTTTTCTATCTCCTAGTTAAGTAAACAACTGAGAACCTAGCTAGCTGGAACGCAGAAATTAGTGACATTCGGAGTTAAATTTGCTAGCTAGGGGTTCTAATTCCATACTCCTACAATAACTATGGTTTCTTTATTCCCTCAAGAATTTTCCCACTAAAAAAGAAAATTGTCATTTGAAGCTTAATTTAGTTGTATGATTGTATCTGAGCTGTGCTAACTGGAATAAAGCTGATACTCTAGGATAATTTTGTTGGTTGGTTATAGATGCAACTAAAGTAAAGGAAATCATTGTAGTTTCAACTTTAAAATGTAGCATCAAAGTCATTTATGTGCATTACTCAAATCATAAATTAAAGCAAATTGCATTTGCTTATTGTCTGAAAAATATCAAAGATGCTTCTTTCTAGTTTGTGGTATCTAAGGTTGCCAGCCTTTTTATTCCGTGTGTTGAATGAATTAAATGTTGGTGTGCCTAGATAAGACGGTTTGTCGAACAAGTTCATTGAATGGATATTTGTGGAGCTATGCAAGCAAAGACTAAAGAGACAGAAGAGGAAGTTAAGGGCAAGGACGGTTTTGGATTGGGTTGATGAAGAAAAAGACTTACAATACAAAGTGCAATTATTTTGCTTGCACTAATTATGGGTTACATACACCCAACCCAGCCTGGAATAAAAGAAAAGAAAAGAAAGAGGGTCATTTCTGTTTCTAGTTTCCATCAATTCTATATGTCTTCCTGTTTCTGCAAATATATCAAAAAAGCAAGAGCATTCCAGTGGCCTTTGATTGGTCTGATCAGTCACTCTTCCTGTGGGATTGTTCTCCACTACTACAATTGCTCCAACCACTCAAAGACAAATATTTCCCCTTATCCCTAGCATTTCCCTCTCAGAATTTTAGCATTTTTTTTCTCCATCGATGATGGAACTTCAAGCTTTACCGCCCCACTTCAATTTCGAGTATGGTTTCTTTTTTTTTTCTTTCCTCTCTCGATCAGATATCGTTTCTCTGTATGGCATATTCTAGGTTTTTGGTCTTTCTCTGTCTAGTTAGGGTTTGATGGGATGATGATTCTTGGATATCTCTCTCCCACAAACCCAGAATTTGGATAGTGGGAATTCCGGTTTTATTTCTTTCAGGTTGATTTTGAATTTAGTAGCATCATTGTACTTGGAACTTTGTGTCATCCGGTTTTTAAAGAAAAACTGGAAGCATATGAATGTATAAAGGCACAAAAACCAACCTTTAAACAAATGGCATCTAAAATACCATTACTCTGCCCAATGCCTTAGCTTGAAAGGGGAAAACAGTACATCTAGGGTTTTTTTTTCAAGCTTGTTAAAAATATACTATCTTTCTGCTTCGTTGTGGCTGATCTGTGCGTTCAAGGTAGAGATTACGGAAATAGCAATTCTAGGGTTTGTTTTTCTTAGGTTTTCTTTTTCTGTTACTGGGTTGGCAAGTTGGGTGGATCTCCCCTCCAACATTTGGGAAAGTTTCATATAAATTTCCTTGATTTTACAGGGGAATTTAACAGATCTGTGGGGATTTGGCTGGATCTTTTTCTTCCTTTGCATAATGGACCCACTCTATAAAGAGATGGAAATGGTGCATATGAGGAGAAATTTTATCTTCTTTGCTTGAAAGAGATGGAAGAAATGGAATCAAAAGACTTTACCATCTATCATTCTTATCATCTTTTAAGCAACTGTTATTCATCTTTTTTCTGGTACAGAACTGTTATTCATCTTTCAATCAACTGTTAGTCATTGGCTTTGGTTAATAATACTCGATAAAAAAGGAAAAGAAATAAAAAAATTATTAATTTAATAATAAATTATAAATAAAAAATAAAAACGATTCTAAATTTATTCATTAGATTAAAAATTATTTTAATAATTGAATTAATAATTTTTTTATTTATTTTTTAGTTTTCTATATCAAACAAAAAGCAAACACTTTGGTTTTTTTTTATTTTTATTTTCTGGGGTCAGTACTCTTTTCTGTTTTTCTTTCTTTCGCTTCACATGGGTTCCAAGTCTCTCAATCTTTCCTTTTTTTTTTTCTTCATTGAAAACTTATAAGGAAAAGCAAAAAACTATTAATCCTAAAGGTGACAAACGGATCGGTTTGGGTTATATTCGGGTTCAAATTATTTCGGTTTTTGGTTTTTTCAATTTTGAATTTTTTTCGATTTTGGGTACTTTCAGTTTCGTGTATTTTCGGATTCGGTTCGGTTTTAATCGGGTGAGTTTAGTCAAATTATTTTAAAATTTTATAAATTATAAATATTTTTATAATTTTTAATGTAATAATTAATTTAATTTTATATAGTTAAATAAAAATATAATAAAAATGCTAAATTAAAGTTGAAATTTAAAAAATATTTATATAAATATAAATTTTTACATTTTAATTTTTTTATTACTTGACAATTATTATGTACTTTTTTAATTTCCTGTGATATTTACATTTGCTATAAAATATATAATTATATATTAATAATCATATAAAAATTTATTTTTTAAGTGAGCCAAATATATATATATATATATTTATATATATATATATATATATAGTAAAACTAAAAGAAAGTGAAAATCCAAAAGTATTAGCTATATAAATAAATAACTAACAAATTATAAATAAATCACACTAAACAGTTATATAAATGACTTTATACTCTTAACAATAACTTATTGGATTATTGTATTTTTTTGAGGGCCAACATTGGGCCATTGAAATTTAGACACTCTTAGTTCAATAAAATTCTTTTCTTTTTACTTTGTTTTATTAGCTTTTTTAATAATTATATTATATTTTTAATAAAATTTTAAATTTTTAATAATTTTTACATTTATTTTGTCTTTTAAATACCAACATAAATACTTAATTAGTAATTAAATTAAATCTAGCCACATAACTAGTTAACTAATTGTTCAATTATAATGTTGAATAAAATTATAGTATACATTAAAAAAATACTTAATATTATGAATAATTGGTCAATTAATTACTTCAATTTTATATTTATTTTGTTTTTGGTTTGTACATAAATCATAACATAACATTATTATATTAAATATAATCGTACTGGTACACATTAATTAATCAAATATCTCATTAAAAATTTAGAACGTTAAATTAAACAAATTATATACATCAATTGACATTATATTATAAATAATAACATTTAATATAATCATATCATATACAGTTATACACCAATTGAGTACTTATTTTTTCATGTTTACATTAACATAATAATATTAGATATACACCAATTGATCGAATATCTAATTAAAATGTTAAATAGTAGATATTACTAAATTAATTAATATAATGCTAGTTATTTAAATATAATTAATAATAATATTAATAAAGTATAAAAAAAAATTTTATTAAAATTACCACTTACACAGTAATACTATTTTAATATATTATTAAATTACACTTTAATTTACTATTAGAATTATTATTTTTATCCGCACTTCAATTTTACATTTAATAGATAATAAAGAAATTATTTTTAATAAATACTCAATTCTATCAAAATAATACTTACACACTAAGAGATTACATAATTTATTTTTAAAAGATTATTATAATATAATATACAAATCATTATTATAAGATACTAAATTGGTTTATTCATGTATAAGATTATTATAATATAATAAATAATTAATTACCATTAGCTTGATTTATTAATATCTTGTTTTAAGGCTAAAAATAAAATTACCACTAGCTTGATTTATAATTTTCTCTTTCAATGATGTCCAAGCTTATAAAAAAAATTGTACTTGTATTTTTTAATTTAATTACTTAACTTTTTCTAATCTTAAAAACTTGAATTTTAATTTTAAGATTAGGTTTTTTTTATTTAAATTTAATATTTTTCTATACTTGAAACTTTAAGAAAATATAGTTTAAATTTAATTTTATTAAAAATATTTTTAATGTGTTGCACAAAATATCAAATTCAAAGTTTCAAACAAATATTGAAATTATATAATTTTTTTATATTTGATTTATTATTGCATTAAAATAAAAATAATAAAATGTAAACATGATTTTTATAATAAAATCAAACGTTAAATTAATAATATATTTATTATTATAAATGCAATAAGTATAATATTAAAGATTATTTGATATCATATATTATGGTGTTTTAAATTAATTTAATTAAAACGATTCAATATTTATTTTGTTGGTAATTCATAATTGATAAAATTGTATAATAAATAATAATTGTTTTCAAAATTTTAAACTTTTTAATTAAAAAAGTGTATCAATTATTTATTTTTTAATAATAATTATATAATTATAATTTGGGTCTTATCGGGTTATAAATTCAATTTTTTACGGGTTTCGAATTAGATTGGTCTCGGTTTTGGATCGTATCGGGCTCGAGTTTTGTCGGGTTTGGGTTATGTCTGTTTCAGGTTTTTTTGGGTTCGAGCTTTTTCAATTTCGGGTTTTTCGGTTTCGGGCTTTTTCGGTTACAGGCCTTGACTTTTTTTGTCAATTCGGGCTGGTTTCGATTCGGTCTTAGGCAAATTTGGGCTGATTTTCGAGTTCGGGTCAGTTTTTGTCACCTCTAATTAACCTCGAAGTGTGTTTCTAATGTTGTACAGCAAACCCTTGGCCATTGGATTTGAAATTTGAAAGTTTGATGTGAGCATATCTTTAAGGATAACATTTTCATTGGGCTTTACTATTAAAGCTTTCTGACCATCTTAGGTAGGTCTGGATATAGATATATCACTCACAAACATTTGCTTTTCTGGATATAATTTTCTTTTAAAATGCCAAGGAAGTTCAATGATTATTACAATTACATCTAGAACCATAGAAGGTCCAATCAATAGAAGCGAAAAACGATGGTAACAACAAGCTAAACAACTGTCCCCATGACAAGATACAAATAATGTTAGGAATAACAATAGGTATCCTACAAAAGGGTATCATGTACTATTGGATCTAATTAAGTAATATTAAGGTATTATATAATCCGGTTCAGGTAGGATTTAGTAGTAAAATTACTATGCTGCACAAGTTTGGGTAATTATCTCAAGGTATCCGCTACTCGAACCTAATTATATATAATAAATTTTATAATAAGATATTTATATTATTTAATTATAAAATATTTATTATTAATGTAATATTTCATTAAATTAATTCATTGAATCTTATAATTATGATTTTTAACTTTAATTTATTTCTATAAATTAAATTAAATTTATGAATTTAAATTTTTTTAATGATTTGTTCTAAAAATTTTAAATTTAAATTTGAAAGTCAAACTTTGACTTAATAAAGGTATTTAGCATGTTCGAATAGTTAACAAGTATATTTTATATTATACACTTAGGGTTTAGGTAGTACAAACTAGAATAATCAGGTAGTTGATTGGGTTTGGGTATTATGAACAATAATCGAGTTTGGGTATCCCAAAATTAGTAGGCACTCGATCTGTTTACATTCCTCTACCTCAACCTTTCTCATCATACTCCAAACTATTACACAAAAAAAGGCTTAATAGTCAAATGAACCCTCAACCTTTCGCATAAAATAAATATAAGCCCTTAATGTTTTATCGTGTGAAAATTAGTACATAAACTTTTATTTTACTGTAAATAAACCCTCAACTTTTAAAATCATGCAATTAAGTCCATGTCTGTCAAATGACACTAACTATCGTTTAGACATCCTACGTGAAAGCTGACATAGACACCTTAGTTGGCTATCACGTGGAATGCCACGTGTATAATACTAATAGAAGTTAGTGTCATTTAACATATTTAGATTTAATTACATGATTTTGAAAGGTTGAAGATTTATTTACAATACAATAATAGTTTATGGGCTGATTTTCAAGCAATAGAACATTGAAGGCTTATATCTATTTTATGCAAAAAGTTGATGATATATTTGGCCATTATGCCAAAACACACACACACACACACACACACACACACACACACACCAAGACTTTTGGGTGGGATATTTCGTAGAACACCTCAAATACATAAAACATGCCCAAATCTCTAAGAATTTGAAATTGCCTACATCGAAAGCAATGATTATGAAGACCAAAGCATCAAGCCATCAACTCAACAAAATCAAAGTCAATAAAAAATTATCCTTTTCTTTATGCTCGCATCACTTTACTAAATCTCTAACTTTTTTTTCGGTTACAAGAGGAATATTAAATAACTAGGGAGGGGGTGCTTAGATTCGAATCCAAGACTTACAATATGCCACAACTCATCCTTAACCACTAGACCAAAATGTTGTTGGCTACTAAATCTCTAACTTTTGTAGCCACCCTTCTAAAGCCAAATGAGGAGTGAGATAGAGGCTTCACTCTGTACACACACATTTGAACTCATTACTACACCACACTAATCATTCTACCTTAATTGTAAATTACAACAAGGCTGTTTGTCCTATTCACTCCTTCCTTTGCAACCTATCAACCAAACTCTTAACCTCCAATGGTATATGAGATAAATGCCAATTCACTAGTTGCACTTTTAATGTCTCTATCGGGGAGATAAACTTCTTCATACTCCAAGCTACACTTTGAGGCCTGTTAACCTACTTTACTGCATTAGCGTAATCAGTTTCTATCATCTAAGCATGTGTCTATGTACATCTGGAAGTCATAAAATATTAAAGGCTTCTCTTACCGCTAGTAATTTCGCAAGATTGGAGTCGGAAATCCTTAAAAGCTTCAATATCATCTCCTAGCATCTCGTAATCCTGTTGGATTAGGTTTTCCAATAGCCGAATCGTCCACACTGAACATAAAGTAACCACTAGGAGTTTTTGTCCACCTTGACAAAGAACTCACACCCTTCATTCCTAACAATATCTAGGTATCTTAGAAAATCCATAACCAAATCTTGATTCTTTGGCCATCTCGCTTTAAACCACGAAGCGATTCTTATTTGAACAATTTCTATAAGCTTACTTAAATCTAGCAGCTTGTCATTAAACACCATACTATTCATGTGTAACTATAGTCTTATATTTGCAAAAAAAATAATAATAACAAGGTCATTCACAATACACTATCACATTGTTTGATAAGGAGCACTGACTACCACACAAGAAAAGAAGTTATGGGTATGTGAACTGTCACATCCCGTAATGTACAGTAATTACCATTTTTACACGTGCACAGTGACAGTTGGGTTGTCTACGATATCTTTACCCCACTCTTTAAAACAGTAATAACTATTATAATGAAATTAAATCAATATCTGATAAAAATATTTACTGCAAAATATTATATACAGTATTTACATGTGTTCTACATCCCCAGTACATGAAATACACATAGTACTGTACAAATATGTCTAAACATGTACAAGAAAATAATACCTCCAGGATCCACTTAATGTTGCCTCGGGGCAAGCTATAGCACAGCCGAATTCGTGGAACGATGTCACTGAAGATAATTTGTGGAGTGGAAAATAAAAGGGTGAGCTAACGTGCGCAATAAAAGAATTGTATGTAAAACTGATACTATAAAATCTATATGCTAAAAACATTTAATTCCTAATAGTTCACTAAAGCACAATTCAGGATGGATACTATAGTTGGCTAGGAAACCAGATGGAGTAAGGAAGGTATTTTAGAATACATGTCTTGTCTCGGCTCTTAGAAGCAACTATAGGGAGTAAACAGTTTAATTTAATATTCAATCATAATGAAAACCATTAAATTTGTATAGCAAATAATTTACTTAAATAAGTAAATCAAATAACATTTCTTTTCAATAGCAAATATTTAGTTCAAATCTGGTAAACATCGTACAGTTAACAGTTCAGTAATTGGTATACAAAATGCTCTGTGACTGTAAACAATTTAGTACTAGCCAATAGTTCAGTAAAATAGTATCATCAATAGTACGGTATAATGGAGACCAAGCAACACCTTAAGCATATCATGCTATGATAATATCCCAAATAGAGAGAATACTAACACATGAGATCTATGGCCATAATCTATAGGGTCCATAACGTGCACTGATCAGGTGCCAACCGAGACGCTAATAATGAGATCAGTATCCATCAGCACAGTACAGTAATAATAACACGTGACACATGAGTATGACACGAGGCCAACAGTCTCAAAACAGTGAATACACAGTATAAACACCATTTATAAAATCACTTTCACTACTAGTATCTTTAATCAATCATAAATAATCAAAATGAAAATATATTCATTTTATGAATAACAATTCATAAAATATTCATACTTCAGTATTCTTCCTAGAAAATATTCTATTTATCTATAGAACAACATAAAGTACGTGCTGGTACTTTCACGTAATTAAAATTCCTTAATAAGAATATTGAAATATTATTTTTCAATAAATTATAAAATCATGGAATTTGAATAAAAACCATGGAAATCACTTGAAATTTCACTCATTTCTATCCTTAGAAATATGAGGAATAATTTCATAGAATTTCTAAAATTTTTCGGCAAAATGACGGTTATTGTAATCTAGCCTTCTTGCACTAAAAACACAGTTGTATAATTCAACCAGTAGCCACAATTTCACCAATTCCAAAGCCATTTATTTCCAAATCACTTCATAAAAATAATGTGAACCAAAACATGCATTTATAGCATCCTTACGGTTCACATACGCATCCCTTACCTATTTGATTAAGTCTAGCTTCTTGATAGCACCATGCTTAAATCAAGACTCCTGGGCTACAAGATATTACACCAAACATCATTATTCACCATAATTAAAATTCTAATAATTTTTCCTTCACTAATTTCTACTACTTTATCAGTAGAAAATAATTAACTGGTTAATTTATATCGATTCTAAAACCTAACTTCACCAAATTAGCTCCGAATTGAAATCCGACTTCACCAACAGTCTCCTAATAATTTCTACAGTCTCAAGGCATCCTAAATTCATCAAATGCAGCCACAATTCCCCTTCCTTTTTGCTTGATCGAAAATGGCATCTTGCCATGCTTATGGTTTTTCAACAATTTCACGTGATATTCATGCTTATCCATGTTTTTCCATCTTCCTAGCATCATTTTTATGCATCAAACATCATGTATTCATGCTCTTCCATACATGGCTAAAACCCTAAAGATATGCTTAAGCATGATTTAATGGAATTCAATTAAAACAAAAACTTAAATCATGCTCAAGAAGCTTGAATATGTCATAATCTACCATTAAAATTCAAAGAAAAGGAAAGCATGAAGAGTGGGTACCTTGGCCGAAATTCATGGCGAGTATTTCCTCTTGCTTTTGTCACTTTTTCAAAGGGCTATGGGTATAGGTGAAGAGAGGAAGATGAGTAGAGTACTTTTGTAGTTGAAATTTTGTTGAAAAAATGAATGGTTTTTGACTTTTTGGAAGATTTCTTTTCTTTTTCTTACTTATGGCTATGGGTGACGTGAAAGAGAGGAAGGAGATGGAGGAATAGTGCCGACTGCAGCTTGGGAAAGAATTTAGTGTCTTCTAGTTATAGGCAAAATGACTATTTTTCCCTTGGTTATGAGTTTTTCAGACAAAAGTACTCTTAAGCTTTCGTAATTTTTTTAACTATGTAACTGAACTCGAAAAATTCATATTCCATCACCAAAAATTATTATTAAACATATTTTAATAAATGGTGGTGGTTTGGTTCGGGTTTGGTCTTACCATAAAGGTGAAATTACAAAAATACCCCTATTAGGTAAATCGCTTAAATTTTTGATTTAACTGCCAATTTAATCTATCTATTAACATAGCCCGGGACTTATTTTTATGTAGAATATCATGCTATTTTTACTTGGTTCAAATTCATTTTAGATTGGGCATAATTTATGAAAATGTCACCAGGCTATGTACTTAATCGTCATTTTTCAATTTGTTTTCATACTTCTAAAAAATAATCTGAATGAGAGATTTTAAGTTTGAAATTCTTACCGTAAGTTTATTGGACTCCTCGAATAGTGTGGATTAGGTCTCATGTCCATCCGGGCACTATAAAGCCTATGGGGCCCATCATACGGTACTGGCTCATATCTGTGAAATACACAAGAATGGATAGTGGTGAGTATCCCTACATGTACCACAGTACTAGAATACATAGTTCTCACATGAACTACCAAAGAAAGCTCTTAGTACAAATAGCATAAAGCCCATATCTTCCAACTTTTTTTACTCGTAAAAAAGAGATGATCAATATATTCAACCCCTATTTTGCAAAAGGAACCAACAAAACCATCCCATTGTAGCAATCCCCTTTTCACCTACTATTCCTTCAATTTTACTCGACCTTTTTAACATTTGTCAAACGAAAATCTAAATTTTGGAGCAAGTCTTCGCCCAAATCATCTTCCAATGCACACTTCTTGGATAAATGCTAGTATTGACTTGAAATATAATATAGTATAGTACTCACCTTTAGGGGGTCCCTTCCATATCAACGTATGCTTTAAGTTTTTACAGATATAGATTTCCTTAAGAGGTTAGGAACTCATTCAATTGTAGTAGCTCCCAGTCAAACAACCTCATCTTAAGGATAACTTTCCATGACCAATAATTATTGCTCCAACTTCCATATTCTTTAATTTTCCCATTTTTATTCATTATAAGGGCAAATATTCAAGGGAACTCTAACCTGGAATTTATATCTTTAGTCTATTCATCAGACCAAAAATTAATATTACGACCATCACCAAGAGAGAAACTAATTCCTGTTAACAGAAAGGACAAAAAGGAGGCAATTAGATTTTGTCCCATATATGTCCTATTTGGCAAGTTGCAAGTTTAGTCACAGTATTAGGGACTAAACCATCCACCAACCCTATAACTTAGTTTCAAGTTTTCAACCATGATTTTTTTGCTCAGCCAATCCAAGTAATTTCATTAATATGGAAAGAAACATTTAAGATATTAGGAGAAAACCCTAAATAGAATTCAATAGAAACACCTGAGAAAGAAGAGACTTGAAACAAAATAGAGAAACACCAACACAAGGAGCTAAATTAAAGCCATGCAACAAAATCCTCAACTCTGTCAACACTAGCTCTTGCAAGGGAATCCGTCATCCCGTTGGCCTCTCTAAAAATATAAGAGAATTCAAAATTGGAAATTTTAGAGATCACAAAGTCAATGCAAGAGAAAACAGTAAAAAATCTCCAAGGTCGCATGTCTGAATTCTTCACCCATTTAAGAGCCACCTTTGAATCTAACTTAATGACCAAACTTGAGTACTTACTCCTATCAGAGTGAAAGAACATCTCCAAAGCAAATTTGATGGCCAAGAGCTCAGCCATATTAGAATCCAAAATACCAAGGGGGCAGGGGAAGAGCGCAACAACATTTCTTGAGCTATCACTAAACACACTACCACAACCAGCAGGTCTGGGTTTACCTCTAGTAGAACCATCAAGATTAGCTTTTAGGAAGTGCTCGACTGGAGGAAGCCAAACAACGTTCAGTCAGACAGGCATAGAAGGAGAGTTTGATGTGAAACAAGATAAGGGACTAAACCACCATAAAGAGTCAGGAAGATAGAGCTAATACTCAATACTTTAACCTAGTAAAGTGAACGAAGTTTAAGGAGGAAGAGCAATTCATCAACATTAGATCTTTTGTTTCCAAAAACCACATCATTTCTAAGAAGCCATAAGGACCAAAGAGCAGCAACACAAGAAGCCAACCACCATGTTTTAAGCTCACCTTGAAAAGGGAAGTCAAAACATTAGAGAAGAATAGAGGTGAGAGAATTTGGAAAACACCATTTGATATGGCAAAACAAGAAAAGGAGCACTAGAAGATTAAAATCCAAGGACATGCAAAGAGAACATGATTAGAATTTTCATCAACCACATATCACTAGGGGTAGGGGCATTTGCATTGAGGAGGAGTAAGTGGGATGCCACGACATTTCCAAAACACTTTTGTGGGGATTTTGTCCAGAGAAACAAGCCAAAGGAAACACTGGACCTTTGGAGGAATTTTGAATTTCCAAAGATGGCAAAATTGAGAAGATGAGAAAGCATAATTCAACTAAATGAGCAAGTCTGTTAGTTTTCTTCACTGAAAACAGGCCAAGTTTATCAAATTCCCAAATAATCTTATCTCTTTTCAATGAGTTAAGAGAAAAGCTATGCAAGGCCGAGCACAATCTACTTAGATAATTTAATTCCCATTGGAAGAGAGGCTTCCTAAAGAAATTGCACCAGGAGTCATCATAGAAAGAACCATTGTTTTAAATTGCGATTGCGGCCGCATTTTCGGTCGCGTTGCGTTTATCGCGGTTGCGGACATAGTAACGGTAATTGCGGTCATCGCGGTCATTGCGGTCGTGAATTTTTTTTAATTTCCCACAATTCTATATAAAATGTAGTAATTGTAATTATAATCATGTAAAGTCTTATTTTATAGTTTTTAAAGTAATTTATGATACCTCAAGTCTATTATTTATGTGAAAAAAAGGTTATTTATAATTTTTTAAATTATAATAAAACATTCATATTTAAAAAATTACTTATGATAATTAAAAAATAACAAATATTGAAAATAGAGACAAATAATTGTGTACTAATAAGAATTAATGTACTAATTATTTAACATTAATTATTTTTTATCTAAATTATTAAGGAATTTTTTCATCTAAATTTTGTTAAGTCTTTTTTCATCTAAATTAATATATCAATATTTTTCTTTTTTTTTTCACTTCTATATGAATTTCTATGAATATTAATAAAATATTTAATACCATATATTTAATTACACTACAAATTTTACTTTAAAAAATTAAATTAATCATCTAAATTCGACATTATCTAATTTTTTTTGAAATTCAGATTACCTAATATTTTTTTTCATGATTCATCATATTACCTAATTTTAATTCTTAAACATTTAATGTTACATTGTTTCCTAAAAAAATTATTAAACATTTAAAACCAAAACCTTTTTCTAATTACCATTTACCACATATATTAAAACAAAAATATTTAAAATAAAAAAGCTCAACTCTCCCAAACCGCCATATATTAAAACAAAAAATATTTAAAATAAAGTAACCCAACTCTACCAAACCCATCGTCTTTAACCACAAATATTAAAACAAAAAATATTTAAAATAAAAAAAACCCATCCTTCCCAAACCGTCGGCCTCTGTTCCTTTCACTTTCATGGTTTCGCCTCACCTCCCCCTCTCCTTCTATGGCTGCCTTAGTCTCAGCCTTGTGATTCTCACTTCGCCAGCCGCCGGCCGCCAGCGTCACTGTGCCAGATCTAATCTCAGATCAGTCATGACTCACGCCGGCGTCAATCAACCGATAGATGGAGGGCACCGCCCCGCCCAGTCCCACCAGTGTTGCTAGCCTGAGAGCTGCCCATGGCCACCCCACGCCCCCCTAGTCACCCACGGTCCCAATGCACCTCGTGCCCGCCCACGATCCACCCCACTCTGCCTCCGCCCTCACCAATCGCCATCACGCTTGCGGTTCGCCTTCACCGATCCCATCACAAACCCCTTTCTCTGATCTAGATATTTTGATTTTGATGCTTTTGTTGTTGTATTTTGATTTTGATGCTTCTGTTGTTGTTTTTTCTGTCCGGTATCCAAGTTCTGAAAATTTTTCTTTTGATAGTCTGTTTGAAACGGAAGATAGCGGCGATAACGGACCGCTATCGCCGCTATCTTCCGTTAAAGCGTTTCATAACGGCCAATAGCAGCCGTTACGGGTGTGATCCATACTCACACTCGATATGTCATTAATAGCGGTGGCGGCCACCGCCGCTACCGCGAGATAGCGGCCGCTATTTCACTTCGCGGCCGCTATTTGAAACACTGGAAAGAACCATCAATAGAGTATTCAAACACCTTACCATTCTTGTATGATGCTAGTAGGAAAAGCCTGGGAAAAGTGAACCAAAGTGGAGAGTCGCCATTTCAATTACCCAGCTAGAAAAGAACATCAAATCCATTACTAAGATGTCGCTTGCAGCCCTCAAAGCCAACAAAATTTTTGATAGGATCATCAGGGGCAATGTTGATAATACATTTCCAAACCGGAGAGAATATCCTAGCAGAAGCGAAGGAAAGAGCCATCTCTGAGAAGAAGATCCATATTTAGCATCAATCAAAGATCTCCATAAAGAATCTTGCTCAGGGGCATAGCACCATCACCATTTCGCTAGCAGAGCAGAGTTTTTTATATTAAAATCAGGAATGCCAAGATCACCCCATTTTTTTGGCTTGCTAACGGACAACCAAATAACCTTTGCCAGCTTTCTTTGATTTTCATTTCCTCCCCACAAAAAAAAATTCTTCTTAACTTGTCAATGCACTTGATGACACCTTTAGGGGCTTTATAGATAGAAATATAGTAATGAGGACATCACAAAATTGATGAGAACAATTCTTCCTGCAAAGGAGAGAAACCTCATTTTCCATAGAGCTAATCTGTCTTTTATTCTAGCAATCACAGGTTCCCAAATAGTCATTCTCCGTGGGACACCAATTGGAATACCAAGGTAACTAAAAGAACCATGATTTAAGCCAATCTATATTTTTAGGATGATATCTCCCAATGTGATATCCAAAAAAGCATGCGATAGATTTTTATATGTCTATTTCTAATCATTAAGTTTCTTTTTTGCTTTTGTTTTTATTTGTTTATTTTCAGGTAACAGTATTCTTATATTATTTTATGTGATTGATTGAAAATTACTTTTTATTTTTTATAATTTTTTTAAGATGCTAAAAATGCATCTTTTTTTTTAAAAGGTATGCCTTATCCAAAGGCTATGCATTAGATTAATCCTGACACCGTCACATTGTTGGCTTTATTTTTTTTTTTTAATCTTGAACAGCAAAATTTTAATGTAGAGAGGTAGGGTAGATTTGTTACATGATGAATTATGAAAGGCTTGTACTAGCTGAGAAGTCATTTTTGGAAATTCTTGTCTATAATCAACAGTATTAACCAACTAAAGCTTTACTTGAGCTTGTGCCATCAATTCAAAACTTTTCGAAACATTTTTCCTTTTGACGGAAAATTAATCACTTTCGTTTTTGTAATTTAACCACTATCAAACAAAATTTATTTAATTTGTACTAACACATATATTTTAAAAAGCATTTGAACCTTTTATAATAATAAATTATATTTTCAAGTGTCAAAAGATGAAATTTTAATTTCTCATTTTTGGAAAAAAAAAACTAGGTGTTAATGCAAAATATCAACGAACAAACAAATTAAATACTCAAATAAAACTTGTTTAACCAGGAGCTCTTCTGATACGGAGATTTTATATATACATACATATATATATATATATATATATATATATATATATATATATATATTGCTGTAGACAAATAAGATCTAACTTCTACCCTTTTCAATCTGGAAAAGAATAGAATTGATTTGACAAACACCTAAGACATTTGACCTTGGAAAATTGAGAATGGAGGTAACTCAAAGTTCACACTTACAAAATTCCCAAATTTTTAAAGTGAGGATATAATCATTTAAACCAATGTTTTAATTAAATTTTATATTGATTTAATTGTTACTTAGATCTTTAAGTAAAAAAAAAAATTGTTAAGCATACAACCTAAAACCAATTGGCAATAAGTGGAGAGACCTAACTTGAATATAAGATCATAAGGAACTCAATCTTTAATAGATGTGAGATAAAAATCACTTTAGGAGGTTCTCATCCAAGAAGGAAAGAAATGTTCAGGGCTTGGCTGTTGAGTCTTAGGAGTAATTATAAGCTATTTGTTTATTCGAAGAAGAATCTCGAAATCCTTTTGGGTGTCTTTGACTGACTGTAACAACTATTTTTGTAGAACTTGCGGTTATAATAATAAAATGTTTTTGGGGAATGCTAAGGGCAGTCACTTTGACAATCACATTTCAGCACTCTCAATCTTATTGAATCATGTCACTTTCTAGTTTTACGTAAAGATTGATTACCCATATAAGAAGTTGAAAAGCTGAAATATGTGTATGCTAAAAATATTTTTCAAGTAACTTGTAATAGTAGGTTACAAATTTTCATGTAAAACTAAGAAGTGATGTAACCCAATAAGATGAACAGTGTTGAAATGTAACTATCAAAGTAACTGCTCCTAGCATTCCTCAAATTTTTTAGCAAAAAAATAAAAGCCCCCATCACGGGTATGGAGACATAGATGCTACCATGTAACAATCTTGGAAGGATCTAGGACATGGACTCTAACCTCATATTAAGTATCAATCAATAACTAATTAACAATAAGTAAAGGGATTCAACTTGAATATAAGACCACATAGAACTTCATATTTAACAGATGTGAGATAATATCACTTTAACAAAAATCATGTCAAATTGTCTATGCACTTGCTAAACTTATCAAATGACTTCTTATTCCATATTATGTGCCTTTTGCTTGAGATTCATTTCGGGGTTGGCTTAATAGCCAAAAAAACCCTCAACCTTTAGCACAAAATAGAATTAAGCCTTCAACGTTTTATTGCGTGAAAATCAGTTCATAAACTTTTATTTCATTGTAAATAAACCCTCAACCTTTTAAAATTATGCAATTAAGTTCAAATATGTTAGATGACACTAACTGCCATTTGGACATCTAACGTGAAAGCTGACATGGATAGTTTAGTTGGCTGTCACGTGGCATGCCACGTGTGCAATACTAACGGAAGTTAGTGTCATTTAACAGATTTGGACTTAATTGCATAATTTTAAAAGGTTGAGGGTTTATTTACAATGAACTAAAAGTTTATGAACTAATTTCCATGCAATAAAATGTTGAGAGCTTAATTCTATTTTATGCTAAAGGTTAAGGGTCCTTTTGGCAATTAAGCCTTTCAGGGTTATTTTGTTTCTCTTCTCTTGGATCTTTGTTTGCATAAAGTCTGTTTGTTTATTGTTCTCTGCCATTGGATCTTTGTTTTGTATGAGGTCTGTGTGATCAATGTTTTCCAGTAGGGCTGTTCTTGAGCTTTGTACTAAGACTTTTTTAGGTTTTGTTTTTGGGATTTTTGCTCAAAGAAAATTCCTACTTTTGGTTAGAGAAAAAAAAATGTCCTAGCGAACTATAAATGATCTTACCGGTCGATGAATATTTCATGAACATGTTCAGTTTTTGTTAATTTATTAAGCTTAACAAAAGAAACGAACATGAACAAATTTTTTTTGTTTATATTTGCGAACAAAATCGTTTAAAATTTGTTTAAAACTCATTCATTTAGTGTTTGTTTGTTGTTTGTCTTTACTCTAATAAAATCTAAATGATATATGTTCGGGCGTTCCTTGAACAAGAAAAGATGAAGTGCTTCGATAGAATTCATCCAACTAAGACTTAGTCAATAAAAGACCAAGTGCTTTGGTAGAATCCCTCCAAGAGTACAAGTGTTTACTCCTTTTTTTTTTGGTTACACAAGTGTTTACTCTAAAAGGAACTTAAATGTTACGTCTTTTATGTTTCCTTTAAGCAGAAAAGAATGCCCACCGAAGTTTTTTTTTTTTGGTCGAAACTTCCCGATTTTTACCTTTGGTGACTATTTCGGAGTCGGAAGAAGCAGAGCGTGGTTAAGCTTGTCCCCCTCCCAACTCTGGCACTCCATACACAAGTCAAGATTCGAACCCTGGTCTTGCTTAAGAGACGAGAGCCGCTTGCCACCCACGTCAACCAGTTGTTGGTGAAGTTTTTTTTTTTTTAACGCAGAGAAGTTTTTTTTTTTTTAACGCAGAGAAGTTTTCATTATTCGCAATTAATTACATTAAACCAATAATATCAAAGCGAAGCTAGCATGTTACAAAGTCAGAACCTACATAATTTATAATGGAAATCCCAAGATTGATGCACCAATTCATCCAAAATACCACAGCCAACATTAATTATTGATATTCGCACCTTGTTTTACTAATCCATCTACCATACCATTGATTTCCCGAGGAATCTGTACTATTTGTTAGCTTTGTGCTTGAGTTTTTAATGTCGATCTCTGAAATAACTTCTTTATTCTCCAGAGAGTACTCTGTGGATTATGAATCCACTTCACCATACTGATAGAATCACTTTCAACCGTCGGGGTATGTGTTTTAGCCTGCGTAAAAGCCACAAAAATACCTTTCTCAAAGCTAATACTTCAACAAGGCTGGATTCAACAATCCCTATTGATTTTTGAAAAAACACTCTTTAGGGCTTCATTTTTATTTCTTACTTGGTGGCCTGGCTTTAATTTGTTCTATTCGTCGGGTTCTGGTTAGTCGAATGTGTGTTGTATGTGTTTGGTGGAGCTATGTTTCTTCACTGAAAAAGATTTGAAAACAAGGAATTCAAAAATATACAGGGGCATTAAAGTTAGATAAATATATCGTCTTAAATAAAAATGTATGGTGAAAGAGAATTTATATGGACCATGTAATGCAAGATTCGATATTGATTCATGTAACTTACTTTAATCTATTGAGAAAAAAACTTTGATGATAATGATGATGAATAATTTCCAATAAAAATTTTCAACTTTGAAGGGTACAAGACCAGTCCAAATTAGTTTCCAATGCTTACCTTTTTGGTAGGCATCTCTTAGAACTATCTTGCAAAAAAATGTTAAGAATGTAACCAAAAAAAAATGTTAAGAAAATACTCTACTTGGAGAGCCTTTCCAGATTCAGAAATCTTTCAAGTTCTAACATCCATAATATTCATTAAGAGTGTTATTGAACTTTTTGCAGTGCTATAACTCCCAACCAAATAGTCTCCTAAGGCAAAAATCATAGGGAACCTGAACTTCAAAATTATTCCTTCCATCCGTATTCATCGTACCGTAATTTGATAGTACTATCATCACCGAAAGACTAACCAAGTTCAGTAGACCAAATTGAAGATTAACAATCATTAGGACAAAGATTTTGTAATGTTTTTCCAAGTACTAGAGATCTTTCTATTATATCCTAGTGAAGGAATGAGACCCTTTGAATTACCCCATGTTTTCCAATAATAACTGATTTCCATAAGGCATCCTATTTTCTCTAACATCTCCATATCCATTTATTCATTAAGTTAAGGCTTTGTTTTTAAGTCTTAGATCCACAATCCCTAAAATACTAAACTCCTTAAATGTACAAACAATCTGTCAATCCACCATACATAACTTTCTACAAAGGGATGTACCTTCCCTCAAAAACATCAACAGATTTTATCAAAGTTATCCTCTCTCCACAGATAGAAATTGAGCTTTCCAACTAGCTAATTAATCTCTTTTCAAACTTTTCTATCACAGATTTCCAGGCTGCTAGGAAATTTGATGTAGCTCCCAAAAGTAATTCTAGGTAACTAGTGGGAATGTTCTCAATCTTGCAGTTGATTTCATTCGCCCAGCACTCCAAAGTCTGTGTCTCAATACCAGTACCAAATAAACTATCTTATGACACAACTTCTAAACACCTCAATACCCTTTTAACATTCAATATTGGCTCCAGAACATTTTCACAAAATTTCTGGTATCATCAGCATACAGCAAAAATATTCAGATTATTATTCCCAACCGACATACCTTGAAACAGTCCCTTTGAAGTACATTTGTTAATAACCATATTAAGAGCCTTTGCAACAAGATTAACAAAAAATAAGATAACGGATAACCTTGGCATAGATTTCTACCAATATTGCATTGTCTAGATGGCACTCCATTTACCTTACCAATAGTGAAGTCTTCAAATCAGTTCAGTTTCTATTATTTCATAGCATAAAGTGATGTCATGCAATTGTTATGCTTAATTTTATGAACATTGAGTGGCTCCAATTATCTTTAACTAATCATATCCACTCCAAGATATAAAATATGTATATTTTATTCTATTATATACGCTCATTAGAGTCCCTATAGTTTCTATCTTGCCTGTGCACCTTATTTAAGGTATAGTAGTATCAAACACTATGAGCCCATACCATGATTAATATGTTGAATAACACATCCTCCTAGGTGCGTAAAGACTTTGAAAACATGACTTAAAAGTGGAAAAGCATTAGCTGAAAGGGGAGCGAGTGGATCATCCATGCATCTATTCAATCATTGCCAAAAAGTTAAGCTGAATTCTTTCGTTGGAATGCACTTATGAACTCAACTTCAGCAGGCCACTACAGAGAGCAAAATAAACACGAGGCAAATAAACAACTCTTAAGAGACAGAGTAAGTTTTACATAACTTGGTTGAAAAGAAAAACAGCATGGAAACATGTCCAGTAGATCCTACATATATGTTAGAGTATATTCTTACAACTTTCTGTTTTCTTCTAACGGAGCTGTGGTTCAGTGCTTTGCGAATGTTAGTCTTGTTGCTAGCTCTATCTCTCAAGGATATTAATAAAATCTACATAATTTTCTTGGCAAAAAAAAAAGAGTAGAATCAAGGTATGGAAACTAGAGGGAATTATCTTCACATATATAGGGGAATGATGAGAAACATAAATTGATATTGCAGTATACTTCTCTCTTGTTAATTTATAGGGGCTCAAAGAAGATTAGCTATCAGAAAAGAAATAATTTTATATTTGTTAATCAACCCCGTTTGAGCTGTTGACATGATTGTTCTAATTAAGGTTACAGTGAATCTAAGATACTATATTTAAATGCTTAGAACAGAAACAAGGAAAGCATACCATCACTCTAATGATAATAGAAATCATTGACAGTAGAGTCCACAAGAAAATTCCAAATAGAGTTAGAAAAAGAAGAGAAAAAAAAAACATGTCCATCCATACAGAAAGAAAGCAACACATAGCATGCATCTAATAGTTATCCACATGATACATCAAAGAGCTGAAGAAGTAAGAGAAAAACCACGTTATCACAGATTTTTATTGTTGTAGACGTCCCATGATTTGCTAAAGGACTGAAAGCCTGTGAGCTGATTCTGCAAGCAAGTATATGGGTTGGTCAGAATTTTATTCAGATACTTAATCTTGAACACATATTGTTGATATATGGGTTATTTTTATCATAGTTCTGCAAGCAAATATATGGGTTGGTCTAGAATCAATAGCAACACTTTTGGCTATAAATTATAAGAAACTTTGAGAAAGGAACTTACCTCTTGGTTAATTCCAGCGTTTTGTAGACAAGTGAAAATGGAATTCGGGCTCCACTTATTCATAATTGCCAAAGATTCATCAACCATATCCCCATGAATCCTTATGTGCTCACCGTCGCGAGAGCTAAGCTCTTTAACCTCAGGCTCAGCTACCGCGGCCTGCAGGGAAGGATTGTTCCTGTTGTGATCTTGAATACCACATTCTTCACCACTCTCAAAGGAATTCCAAGAGCTGAATTTACTCAGATCATTTTTTCTGGTGTCATCACATGACTTTGATTCAGCAAACCTTTGAGTCCACATGATCTTCGCTTTTGTTCTTGCTTTTGCCCTTGCCCTGGCCTTCTCTCTCAAATCCCTTGCAAGAGGGCGGAAAGTGGTTTTACGTGGCGGTCTAACTTTTTTCACTTTGGTGGAAGGTTTCCCCTTAGAGATGGTTCCTTCGATAGCGGCCTTGTCAATTCCAGATACCACTTCAGCCTCAGAAGTCGAAGATGGACTCTTTGCAGCTGCAACGCAGTACCTGTTATTCATCTGGAAAAGCTGGCTTCTGGCTAGCTTATTGATTTCTGGCTTTGCCTGTACGAGTAACCATTCAACAGTTCTGCTGGCCTTATCATAGCCTAGCATGTCTTGCAGACTAAAGAAATCTCGAGCAACATCAAGAGACAGTCTCATTCTCCGATCTCTCGGTCCGTTGGCAGTATTAATCTTGCTGTGCCGATCTCTCCTGGACGATGACCTCTTCCGCGGTATCTGCTGATCAGTGGCATTATGGATTTTCTTGGTGCAGTCTATGGTTGATTCGTTCCTGCTGGAATCAGCCATGTTAATGATAGTCTCCGAAACTGAATTATCAATCACCAAGGTTTGCTGCTGAAGTAACAGCTCATGGTGTTGTTGAAGGAAAACATCATGGTCTTGGAGTTCTAACTCACATTGATTATAAAAGGGAGAGGGGAAATTAAAACAGGAAAGAGAAAGGTCTTCCGGTTTGGAAAATGGGGTGACGTCAGTAGAAAAATGCCTGTGGAGATTTGAATGGTCGATATAAGCGATTGGGTCATTGTTTCCATAGCTAATTGAAGGAAACATTTGAGAGCTTTGTGAACCCTAGCCGCAGGAGCTAGATGGTGGGACTGGGGAGCTTGAGAATGACACATGCACCATTTATCTCTAAAGTCTAAGATGTAAGTGTAACTCCTTTGAAAGCAGCTCCACCACTTCCATGTTTCTGATCAGTTTCATCTCTGCAAGCAACAAACGAAACCAGTGTTCATGAGCAATTAAACCACCCGATCGATGTCTGTTTAAAAAGGCACCCAATCTGGTTCTGTCTTAGAAAGGGTGAAAGAGAGTTTGTCTACTTACCCTTCTCAAGCAAGGACGACATCGACTACAGCTTGAGAAAGACAGCAGAGCTGATGTACTATGTGTCTATGGGGGCTGTCTCTGTACGAAGAGAGAGAAAGAGAGGGAGAATTGAGTAACAATTGTGCGGAGCTGATGAGCTCCAAAGAGGGGAATTTATTGCAGACAAAAGAGCCATCTTTTTCTTAGTCTTTATTAATAGTAGTGTTATCTTTATTTGTTACAGAGTGTGCTTACTGCTTGGACCCATGAAAATGAAAGAAAGAGGGCATGGCAGGCAGCGATATCGTGGGAAGTGAGTGGAGAGGAAAACACTTAGTATTGTGCCACTTCACGTGGTAGCAGGTGCGAGATTGACAAAGAAGTCATTTTATGTTCCTAACTTTATTTACCGAGCTAGCTAATAAGTAGAAGTTGCATTTGCATGGACTCTCTACATAGATGTAAGAATTTTTCACAAACCCTTTACGTGCTGTTTGGTTAAGGAATGAAATAAAAGAGGAATTCTGAACAAAAAAAATAAAAAAATAAAAGTGGAACTAAAAAAAGGTATTTTGTGAGAATAGAAAATAGAAAAAATAGAATAGAACATGAACTACGAAGTTTGATTCATATGTTTGATTAGTTCAAAAAACATAGTTGCACTAAATGTAAAAAATTATTTTACCTTTTTATTAAAACTATTAATATAAATTTTAAGAAATGATATTAAAAATAATTGAATAATAAAATATAACTATTAAAAAGAATTATTATTATAAATTAATTATTAATTAAGAACATTTCATTTTTAATTTATAATAATTAATGTGCTTATGGTTATTAAATTATTATTATTATATAGTTAGTAATAATTAGTAATAAATCATAAATATTTAATTAATAAGCTAATTACTATTAAAGTTGTGACTAATGATTAATTATGAAAAATGACTAATTATTAATCAATCAATAAATAATTATTAATTAATTCTATTATAATTATTATTAAATTATTCATAATTATTAATAATTCATTAATATGAATTAATTAAATAAATCATTGTTAATTATTAATAATTAATTATTAATTAATATAGAATTTATTACTAAGTTAATATTATTTAAGTATTAAGTAAGAGTCATTATTAATTATTAATTAATTAATTAATTATTAATTACTAATTAGTAATCATTAATTAATAAAAAATTAAAAGCAGTAAAAGTATGATGAGGTTTAAAAGAAATTTGCTTTCTTGATTTGATGAAATTACAAATCTTTATGAGAGGAGAAAAAAACAAAAAATCATCATTTCATGGAATGATTATTTTTTACTAGAAAAATGAACCAAACAAATAAATTGAAAAGGTGGTGGAAAATGAGGGGAGTAGAATCGCAATTCTCACCATTCAAACGTGCACTTGGTAAATTTTCTTACTGTGGCTTAAGATATTGGCTCGATCCTCACTTTGCTTTGCTGTGACTTGTTTTGGAAATTAAGGTCAATAATTATCTCACCCACAAGGGGCAAAAAAAAAAAAAACTGCGAGGCCTGCTATGAAAGGGCAATGCTCCTTTGACCGGGCATCTATCGGCAATGTCGCTTTCCCCAAAAAGAGAAAGGCCCCATCCCCCTCTCTCTCTCTCTTTCCTTTCACTTTCTCCACATCAAGTCTAGGTGAGAATGTTGCTAGCTAGTCTCCCTCGTCCATGCGTGCTTATCTGTTTAGCTTTTTGCGTGAGATGCATCAGTCGATATATTATTATTATATTATATAAAGAAGGACATGAAGTTACAGTAGTCAAGAAAGAGTTGCTTGCCTTTGTACTATCATTGCTGCTACAACACCCTCTCCTGAAAACCCTAGCCAATAAGAATTTGCCATAACTACATAATCAGTCTCATCCAATGGAAATAGTTTTGTCCACTACTAATGGAAGCCCCTTAGTTTCTTTCTCTCTCTGCTCTGCCTCTATCTTTTGGCACCCCCTTTGTCACATTTTTTCTTTCCGCTTATGCCTGCCGTTGTTTCCACTTAGATAAACTCATTAGTCACTACTCTCTTTCTTTCTTTCTTTTTCTAGCTCACTGACTGAGTGAGGCTTGCAGGATTAGGAGGACCACATATATGGCAGAGATGGGCTTGGTTGTTCTTAGGTTGCTTTCAAAGATGCGATAACTATGAAAAAAATTTTAAAAAGTTATATGATCAAATATGCATCATTCTTGAGTGGGTGATAATGAGAGCATAAAACCCTAGCTACAAGTCTTGGTTAGTTTTAAGTACTTTCATTTCCATTTTTGTGATCCTTTCGCTTGTGCTCCCTACCCAAAGTCTACAGGAACTCGTGACATACTTTAGATTCATCTGGATGTTAGTCTTTCCAATTAGGGGATGAACCATTTTCCATTCCAAGCTAAACATTTAGGTAACTTGTGGGACAAAAACTTCTCCACAATAACTATTGTTGGATTATGCCCTTAGAACCATTCATTAGATGATTGACTTTGGCATTTTTATGTATCATGACATTTTTATTTATAGTTCATTATTATATTTGTCTTATAACTGCGTAATGTAATCTTTTATGATAATGTCCTTAGAATAGTAATAACACACTATTCTTAAAATATCCCTAGTCAAGTATTATTGTGAACAAAGATAACAATGATACGATAAGACTAGTATGTGATTGACTGATAACCATTGTCATAGATATATGATATCAAGTCATCACATAGGTACATGTTAGAGAACTATGTACTGGATCGACCCTCCATGAGAACGCTACATGGATTGTTATATGAGTGTCATAAGCGATTCTCATAGTGATGATGGTGTATGTGATCCTTTGACTTGAAATCATCAGAGATCCCAACATAGAGAATTGCATACTTTAATGCTGCTAGATGTCATTCGTAACAGGATGGATTATAAAGGTAGTAATTGGGTATGCCTTGATCTATGTAGAGGGATGTTGAGTGATCAAGATAGGATTTATCCCTCTTATATAACAAGAGTGATGTCTTGGGCCCTTTGATAGAGTGAGACTAAAAATGCATGGTCGTGCTTGAATAAGTCAATATGAGATATTGATTTTATTTGTTTAATTAGTCTACTCAAGAATCAAGAAACGCTGATTAGACTATACAAGTGTGACACATTCCATGACTTGTGTCTAATCAAGACATCAAAGGATAAAGGGATTAGACTACATGGTAACATCTATCACGAGTAAGGTTATGTCGAGTCATTGACATTCTCGTTACATGGGTAGCAATGATGTGTTGCTAGATACCACTCATTGCCTGTGACAATTTTGTCATTGCCATTGTTTTGAGAACCTATTGGGTCGCACACTTAGAACGGATCAATGAGGAGCTTAATTAATCCTATTCTGAATTGGATTAAGGATATAATTAATCCTATTCTGAATTGGATTAAGGATATAACTAATCCTATTCTAAGTAGGATTAGAGTTCTGTTTGACAGTAAATTTTAGGGTAAAATTTACTGCTTATAAAAGGATGTTTTGTGTTTTCTAAAATAGAGCCGCAAAAAAAAAACAGAAAACAAAAATATTCTTTTAATCGAAGCTAGCAATTCGGTTATAAAGAATCAAAAACGCTCTTTAAGGCTTCTGATCGTGAGACATTCAAGAGTCGTGAGATCCGTTCGTGTGGATACCATAGAGGTAGGAACGAAAAGTTGTTGCTTGTGACTTGACCTACGACAAAAATCAGAGAAAACGTTAGGTAAAATTTCGAAACCCTAATCAGACATCTCTCCGAATCGATCCTGGTGGAGGCCGAATGATTTAATTCCACTGCGTGTTTGTTTCGGTTTCCTTCACTGGCATCAGAGCCAGATTCGGAGTCCCTGATTTGTTTTGATAAGAGCATGATCTCTGGTTACTTTCTGTTTATGATTACATGCAATCGGTTTAATGAGATTAATACGGATTAGAATGTATATGATATATTCAGAGGCTAGAAATCGAATTGTTGAAATTATATATATGATATATATATATATATATCAATTTCGATTCAACTTATATGTGAGATATAATCTGTGATGCGAATTATTAATGGCGGTTTCTGTTCTGCATAAACATTATGGAAGAAACAGAATAATGTCGAAAGTGTATAAAGATTGAAACACTTTTAGATAAGAGTTCTGATACGACTAAAATTATAATCAGTATGAGATACTGGCTGGAACATCCTGATAAGATTAGGACACTTCCGGATAAGGGGCGCCGCCCCTGGGAACCCCGCAGTCAGGGTCATAATTCTTTTCAAATATGCCTCATTAATAAAACTAAAAGTTGAAATTGCATTACACTTGTTTGTATAACATGGTGGTTGTTGTTTGAGCATGGTGCATAGTTATAGCCCTAGCCCAATATGATTTTATTTTGGTGGTTGTAAATTTTAATGAATACGACCTGTATGTCTTGCCTTGTTCTTGAAATTCTAGTTGTACATTCTTTTCTCATCTTACTCCCCTCGAATGTAACTTAAGGTTTCTCTTAAACTATGTAATTGTAACGTAGTATAGGGTTAGAATTTAGCTAAGTATGAGTTGATGGTGATCAACACTAATGGAGCTGACAACCATGCAAAGGATGACCAAAGAGGCACTTGGAGAAAATGCTATTACCCTTAGGTTAACCCTTAGGGTTTCTCATTGGCTTGGGAAATCCATTTAGTTTGGGCTATAACTATGTCACGTTTATTTTATTGCTTAATTGCATGAGATGCATGGTTTATTTTGTACGTTTATGATATGAAAATCATATGATAATTTTAGAAAAGTAAAATTGGTGAGATCTTATTCAATAAACTAAGAAAAATCCCTCAAATTAAATTAAGTCAATAATAGATGCCTACCAACGAATAGCACTCGTCAAGGCTAGAATCGATTTTGTTATGTTTGCCAAAGCAAAATATCATATATATCTTAGTAAGACGCATGGGATAATAGTGATATCCAAAGGCTATAAATTGGGTTGACTTAACTAGATTTCCTCAATAGGATTGGGAATTTAGAGGCATAAAGTTGGGCTTCCATTCATGAGATGAATTAGAATAAGTGTTGTTCACCCAACTATCCAAGAGTTACATGAGATGTAATTGGTAAGTGTTGCCTACCTAAATAGCCAAATCTTGGGCGATTAGCCAAAGCTAACTCTAGATAAGGTGAAATATGGATCTTGGCCCACTAGAGAAATTATGTGATAATTTTTCCGAATTAATAGTGAGGGTTGTTGATTCGATAAAAATAGTGGGAGCATCATTTAATAAATAAATATTTAATTAAATGAATGCATTCATGATACTTATATTTTACATATTTCTGTTGTAGATTACCATGGCATCAAACACAAATAACACACTTTCACTGTGATCTGTCCTTGAGAAGGACAAGTTGAATGGGACAAACTTCCTGGATTGGTACAGGAACCTGAGGATAGTCCTCAAGCAAGAAAAGAAGTTGTATGTCCTTGAGATTCCCTTACCTGAGGAACCACCAGCTAATGCTCCAAAGGCAGAAAGAGATGCTTATAGCATCAAGATGATGCATTGGATGTTAGTTGCCTTATGCTTGCCTCCATGAATCTTGAGCTTCAAAAGCAACATGAGGAAATGGATGCGTTCGATATGATCGAGCATCTCAAGCAACTCTATGAAGAGGAAGCTAGGCAAGAAAGGTACAATGTCTCTAAGGCATTGTTTCAGTGTAGGATGGCAGAGGGGACTCCCGTTGGTACTCTTGTGCTCAAGATGATTGGGTACATTGAAAACCTTGAAAGATTCGGATTTCCTTTAGGCCAAGAGTTGGCCACTGATGTGATTCTGCAATCGTTGCCGGATAGCTACAGTCAGTTTGTTGTTAATTACAACATGAATGAAATTGACAAGACTCTGCCACAGTTACTTAGCATGTTGAAAACAGCTGAATCCAACATGAAAAAGGCCAAGCCCAAAGATGTCTTAATAGTTAAGAAAGCTAAGGGCAGGGCTAATGCAAAGGGCAAGAAAAAAGGTAATAAAGCCAATGGCAAGTTCAAGCCCAATGATACTGCACTGAAGCCTAAAGGTGGGGTTGCCAAAGAAGGGAAATGCTTCCATTGTGGTGAGACCGGACATTGGAAGAGGAACTGCAACAAATACCTGGAAGAGCTAAAGAAGAAGAGAGGCAGTGAGACTTCCACTTCAGGTATTTATTTTATAGAAGTGAATCTATCTACTTCTTCATCATGGGTATTAGATACTGGATGTGGTTTTCACATTTGTGTAAATGTGCAGGAACTCAAAAGGAGTAGATCGTTGACTAAGGGCGAGGTCGACCTACGAGTGGGAAATGGAGCAAGGGTTGCTGCATTAGCTGTAGGAACTTATATTTGACATTGCCCACAAGGCTTGTTTTAGAATTAGATGATTGTTATTATGTGCTTTCCATCACTAAAAACATTATTTCTATTTCTTGTTTGGACAAGAAGGGTTTCTCATTTATAATAAAGGACAACTGTTGCTCCATTTATTTAAATGATATCTTTTATGGTAGTGCACAACTAATTAATGGTCTTTACATTCTAAATCTTGATATGCCTATTTACAACATAAATGCTAAAAGGATTAAATCTAATGATCAAAATCCAACATATCTCTGGCATTGTCGCTTGGGACACATAAATGAGAATCGCATTTCCAAACTCCATAAAGATGGAATTTTGGACTCATTTGATTTTGAATCGTATGAGACATGTGAATCTTGTTTGATGGGTAAGATGACTAAAGCCCCTTTCAAAGGACATAGTGAAAGAGCAAGTGATTTATTGGGCTTAGTACATACAGATGTATGTGGTCCTTTAAACACACAGGCCAGAGGTGGGTTTATGTACTTTATTACATTTACTGATGATTTCAGTAGATATGGCTATGTGTATCTTATGAGACACAAGTCAGAATCTTTTGAAAAGTTCAAAGAATTCAAGAATGAAGTACAAAACCAACTTTGCAAGAGCATTAAGGCACTTCGATCAGATCGAGGTGGTGAATACTTAAGCCAAGAATTTTATGACTATCTTAAAGAGTATGGGATTGTCTCACAACTCACTCCTCCAGGTACACCACAATGGAATGGTGTATCTGAAAGGAGAAACCGAACTTTATTAGATATGGTTCGATCAATGATGAGTCATACAAATCTTCCAGAATTCTTTTGGGGACATGCATTAGAAACAGCTGCTTTTACACTGAACCGTGTTCCATCTAAATTGGTTCCAAAGATACCATATGAGATATGGACTGGAAAACGTCCCAGTATGTCTTTTATGAAGATTTGGGGTTGTGAGGCTTATGTAAGACGTCAAGTCTCTAACAAACTTGCACCTAAATCTGATAAGTGCTATTTTGTGGGATATCCTAAACTAACTAAAGGATATTATTTTTACAATCCCGCTGAGCGCAAAGTGTTTGTAGCTCGAACAGGTGTCTTTCTAGAAAGAGAATTCATTTCTAGAAGAATTAGTGGGAGAAAAGTAGAACTTGAAGAAATTCAAGAGCTACAAGATAGCGCACTCGATGTTGAGATGGAGCCTGAGCAAGCACCACAAGTTGTTGTGGAACCAAAACCACAAGCTGTTGTGGAGCAACCGCCTGCTTAAGAGACACAAGCCTTGCGTAGATCAGTTAGAACACATCGTGAGCCACAAAGATATGGATTTCTAATGACTCAGAACGGTGATGTATTGCTCATGGACCAAGATGAGCCTACTACCTATCAAGAGGCTATTACAGGGCCAGACTCTGAGAAATGGCTTGAAGCCATGAGATCTGAGATGGAATCCATGTATGCCAACCAAGTTTGGATCTTAGTTGACTTACCCGAAAGGGTAAAACCTATAGGGTGTAAATGGGTTTTTAAGAAGAAAACCGACATGGAAGGAAATGTTCATACCTATAAAGGGCGATTGGTTGCTAAAGGTTTTAAACAAATTCATGGTATTAACTATGATGAAACTTTTTCACCAGTCGCGATGATCAAATCCATTAGGATCTTGCTTGCGATAGCTGCATACCATGATTATGAAATCTGGCAAATGGACGTCAAGACTGCTTTTCTTAGTGGAAAGCTACTCGAGGATGTGTACATGACACAACCTGAGGGTTTTGTTGATCCAAAAAATGCTGGAAAGGTTTGTAAGCTGCAACGTTCTATTTATGGACTAAAGCAAGCTTCTCGAAGTTGGAATCTTCGTTTTGATGATGCAATCAAAGAGTTTGGTTTCATCAAGAACGAAGATGAACCTTGTGTCTACAAGAAGGTCAGTGGGAGCACTATTGTCTTCCTGGTGTTGTATGTAGATGACATACTACTCATTAGGAATGACATCCCTACCCTTCAGTCTATAAAGACTTGGTTAGGGAATTGCTTTTCAATGAAGGACTTGGGCGAAGCTACCTATGTCCTGGGTATAAAGATCTATAGAGATAGATCAAGGAAATTAATTGGCCTAAATCAAAGTGCATACATAGATAAAATGCTAAAGAGGTTTAGCATGCAGGATTCCAAGAAAGGATTCTTGCCTATGACACATGGCATTACTCTCTCAAAAGAACAGTGTCCTACAACACAAGAAGAGAGAGAACGTATGAGTAAAGTTCCATATGCATCTGCTATTGGATCCATTATGTATGCCATGTTATGCACACGTCCCGATGTCTCGTATGCCTTGAGCATGACGAGTAGATATCAAGTTGATCCTGGTGAACGTCACTGGATCACTGTCAAGAATATTCTTAAGTACTTGAGAAAGACTAAGGATACATTCTTGATATATGGAGGTGAGGAATAGCTCATTGTAACAGGTTACACTGATGCTAGCTTCCAAACTGATAAAGATGACTATAGATCGCAGTCTGGTTATGTGTTTTGCCTTAATGGTGGTGCTGTGAGCTGGAGAGTTCAAAGCAGGCGACAGTAGCCGATTCTACAACAGAGGCTGAGTATATAGCTGCCTCTGAAGCTGCTAAGGAGGCTGTTTGGATCAGGAAGTTCATTACTGAGCTTGAAGTTGTTCCTAGCATTATAGATCCGATTGAGCTCTATTGTGACAACAATGGAGCCATCGCACAAGCTAAGGAACCTAGATCTCACCAACGATCCAAACATCTACTACGGCGTTTCCATCTCATTCGAGATATCATCGAGAGAGGAGATGTGAGGATATGCAAAGTACCAACTGACGATAACATCGCCGACACACTGACGAAGCCTTTGACGCAGCAGAGACATGATCGTCACACTAGGTCACTAGGTATTAGATACATGAGTGAATGGTCTTAGTGCAAGTGGGAGATTGTTGGATTATGCCCTTAGAACCATTCATTAGATGATTGACTTTGGCATTTTTATGTATCATGACATTTTTATTTATAGTTCATTATTATATTTATCTTATAACTGCGTAATGTAATCTTATATGATAATGTCCTTAGAATAGTAATAACACACTATTCTTAAAATATCCCTAGTCAAGTATTATTGTGAACAAGGATAACAATGATACGATAAGACTAGTATGTGGTTGACTGATGACCATTGTCATGGATATAGGATATCAAGTCATCACATAGGTACATGTTAGAGAACTATATACTGGATCGACCCTCCATGAGAACGCTACATGGATTGTTATATGAGTGTCATAAGCGATTCTCATAGTGATGATGGTGTATGTGATCCTTTGACTTGAGATCATCAGAGATTCCAACATAGAGAATTGCATACTTTAATGCTGCTAGATGTCATTCGTAATAGGATGGACTATAAAGGTAGTAATTGGGTATACCTTGATCTATGTAGAGGGATGTTGAGTGATCAAGATAGGATTTATCCCTCTTATATAACAAGAGTGATGTCTTGGGCCCTTTGATAGAGTGAGACTAAAAATGCATGGCCGTGCTCGAATAAGTCAATATGAGATATTGATTTTATTTGTTTAATTAGTCTACTCAGGAATCAAGAAACGCTGATTAGACTATACAAGTGTGACACATTCCATGACTTGTGTCTAATCAAGACATCAAAGGATAAAGGGATTAGACTACACGGTAACATCTATCACGAGTAAGGTTATGTCGAGTCATTGACATTCTCGTTACATGGGTAGCAATGATGTGTTGCTAGATACCGCTCATTGCCTGTGACAATTTTGTCATTGCCATTGTTTTGAGAACCTATTGGGTCGCACACTTAGAACGGATCAATGAGGAGCTTAATTAATCCTATTCTAAATTGGATTAAGGATATAATTAATCCTATTCTGAATTGGATTAAGGATATAACTAATCCTATTCTAAGTAGGATTAGAGTTCTGTTTGACAGTAAATTTTAGGGCAAAATTTACTGCCTATAAAAGGATGTTTTGGGTTTTCTAAAATAGAGTCGCACAAAAAAAAACAGAAAACAAAAATATTCTTTTAATCGAAGCTAGCAATTCGGTTATAAGGAATCAAAAACGCTCTTTAAGGCTTCTGATCGTGAGACGTTCAAGAGTCGTGAGATCCGTTCGTGGGGATACCATAGAGGCAGGAACGAAAAGTTGTTGCTTATGACTTGACCTACGACAAAAATCAGAGAAAACGTTAGGTAAAATTTCGAAACCCTAATCAGGCATCTCTCCGAATCGATCATGGTGGAGGCCGAATGATTTAAATTCCGCTGCGTGTTTGTTTCGGTTTCCCTCAACTATATCAGGTAACTTTGCATTATCATCAAACAATGCCCCTTTCATACTTATATCATATTTTATTTAAACATGATCTATTTTTTTGATTAAGAAAATAAATAATCTAAATTCAACTTAACTCAAATTTGAATTGATCAGAATCTAAATTGATTTGAATCATGCCTTATCCAAACTCAAATTGATCTGAACACAAATTTATTTAGACTTGAAATGATTTGATCTAAAATTTAAAACTTGTTGTAATGTCACAAGTAATAGTCAAACTACTATATTATGATAAGAATATAAAAAATCCAATTTTAAATAAAGAAAACGAGAAATGAAAATAAAGTATGTTTATATAATTACAAAAATTATAAATGTATTTTATACAAATACGTATGTATTTAAAATACTATATAGTATATTTTAATATACGTTGGTATATATAGGAAATATATACTATTTCATGAATTTAAATAATACATATGTATATAAACATAATATTTTATGTATATATAAATATATATATACATACATATATAGAAAATGTAAATATTATTTTATATTAAAGTTTATAGGTATATATATTTTATTATAACATTTATATAATTTACATATATAAATGTTATTTACTTTAAAGTATATAAATATACATATATACATATATATACTAAAAATGCGTTTTGTAATATACAATATATATAATGTATATATAATATATATCGTATTATATTATATATGAAATGATATATGTATGATATATAATATATATTATATGTATAAAATATAAAATATAGTGTATAATATATAGTGTATTATATACTAAATATAGAAAGGGAATAAAAACAAAAAGGAAATAAAACAGAAAACAGAAGGAAGAGGAAAATCGGGAAGGACCCGATCCTTCCCAGTCAGAGGGCCGACGGCGGCGGAGCTGCCACAGCCGGCGAGGGAGGAAGGAGCAGGGCAAGAAGCCACCGGCCAGAGAAAAGAAAGAAGCTGCCGGCGGCGTGAAGAAACGGAAATGGAATCGAAGCAGAAACGCGATGGAAGCCGAGGAAAGAGAAAACCAGATCTGGCAGTGCCGGCCAAATCGGCCACTGCCACTACAGCCGAAGCACCGACGGAAGAAGAGGAAAGGGATGGAGGCCACCGGAGAGGCGGGGAACGACGGAGGAAGGCTGACGGAGGAGGAGATGTAATCGAGGCAAAACCTAGTAGATCCGCCGCCGTGCCGCCGATCCAGGCCGAGCTGAGGCCACCGGCAAGTTCGTCTCGACAACGGCCAGCTCAAGGACGCCCGAACCTCCGGAGAACCGGCCGCCGGCGAGGAATGGTCTAAACCGACCTGACCGGGAAAGAAAGAAAAGAAAAAGAAAAGAAAAAGGAAAAAGAAAGAAAAAGAAAAGAGGAAAAAGGAAGAAAAAGAGGAAAAAAAGGAGAATTTCGGGATTTGGAAAATTCCCGAAAATTCGACAACCCGAAAATTTACGAAAATTCGAAATTATTTTCAGCGATCGGGATAAGGAATCGGGAGAGATGGAGTACGGGCGCGATCGATCAGAGGAAGTCGCCGACCCAGAACAAAGTAAGGGATGCATGTGCAACACTGTAAGGATATTCAGTCTGCATATTTTAAATTGAAATATTTTATGGAAAATATTTTATGAAAATTATTATGATGCATGATTTGCTGAAAATTTTGAGATGAAGTACTAGCTGCAAATTTATTACTGTATTTTCCGTGCAGGAGGTTAGTAAATCGGCAGCCGTTATGCTGCCGAAAATTTTAGAAAAACTTTATAAAAATCATATTAAATGATTTTATTTTCGAAAATCGATATTAAGTCACGAAACATGAAGAAATTACTAAATTTCATAAAACATGAGTATAATGAGATGGAATTTTAAAATATTCATGTATTCGAGAATGGTGATAATGAAACCACCAAAAATTCTCGGAATAGATAAAATACACGTAATACGAGGTGAAAGATGAAGTGAAATATAGTGAATATTTTTATGAATATTTTCATAAATGTTCACTAAAGGATTTTAATCCTTATGGTTTTAAATTATGGAATTTTATATTTATATAAATTCCATAAAAGTTTATTTTATGATGAAAACTACGGTTTTGAGATTGGTTGGCATTCCTATCATGCTGAAGCATGATATGTGATATGTTTAGTCCCGGTCGACACCTGATCCGCGACCTACGGAGGACAATATAGATTATGGTCATAGATTTGACCGGTTTATTTCTGTACCCTTCGAGGTTTATAGTATGATAAGATTGATGTCTATCTTAGACTCCATAAATGATAGGTGATATGTTAAAAAAAAAAAAGAAAGTGTTTTACATGATATGAAATCTTGCTTTTGACTTGCATGTTATGTGTTACAGTTTGGTTGTGGTTATTGAATGTATAAATTGTATACTTTTTGGTGCTTGCATTTTGAATAATAGTTGTTAAAAAGAAAATCTTGTTTATGACTTGCATGTTATGTGTTATAGTTTGGTTGTGGTTATTGAATGTATAAATTGTATACTTTTTGGTGCTTGCATTTTGAATAATAGTTGTTAGAAAGGAAATCTTGTTTATGACTTGCATGTTATGTGTTATAGTTTGGTTGTGGTTATTGAATGTATAAATTGTATACTTTTTGGCGCTTGCATTTTGAATAATAGTTGTTAGAAAGGAAATCTTGTTTATGACTTGCATGTTATGTGTTATAGTTTGGTTGTGGTTATTGAATGTATAAATTGTATACTTTTTGGTGCTTGCATTTTGAATAGTAGTTGTTAGAAAGGAAATCCTGCTTATGACTTGCATGTTATGTGTTATAGTTTGGTTGTGGTTATTGAAGGTATAAATTGTATACTTTTTGGTGCTTGCATTTTGAGGAATGCATTATGCATCGGAATTAATTAAATCGCACCGAAGGAGCATGTTAGCATATTGTGATACTTTGATAATGTATATGTGATTTGTGTGCGGTATGTATAGCTCCCAATATTGAGTTCTTGGACCTAAATTAGTACCTAGTCGTGTTTGTCGAAAGCTAGGAATAAAGGCCAACCCGAGCAAAGACTCGAGTTCCGAACCGTAGGAGCCACCTCTAGAGTCCTTCGAGAACTAAGTGCTACACAAGTTTCGTTGTGTTAATAAGAAATTTCTGTACCGTGTGAGCCACCTCTAGAGTCCTTCGGGAACTAAGTGCTACACGAGTTTCGATGTGTTAATAAGAAATTTCTGTACCGTGTGAGCCACCTCTAGAGTCCTTCGGGAACTAAGTGCTACACGAGTTTCGACGTGTTAATAAGAAATTTATGTACCGTGTGAGCCACCTCTAGAGTCCTTCGGGAACTAAGTGCTACACGAGTTTCGATGTGTTAGCAAGAAATTTCTGTACCGTGTGAGCCACCTCTAGAGTCCTTCGGGAACTAAGTGCTACACGAGTTTCGATGAGTTAGTAAGAAATTTATGTACCGTGGGAGCCACCTTTAGAGTCCTTCAGGAACTAAGTGCTACACGAGTTCCGATGTATTAGTAAGAAATTTCTGTACCGTGTGAGCCACCTCTAGAGTCCTTCGGGAACTAAGTGCTACACGAGTTTCGACGTGTTAATAAGAAATTTATGTACCGTGTGAGCCACCTCTAGAGTCCTTCGGGAACTAAGTGCTACACGAGTTTCGATGTGTTAGCAAGAAATTTCTGTACCGTGTGAGCCACCTCTAGAGTCCTTCGGGAACTAAGTGCTACACGAGTTTCGATGAGTTAGTAAGAAATTTATGTACCGTGGGAGCCACCTTTAGAGTCCTTCAGGAACTAAGTGCTACACGAGTTCCGATGTATTAGTAAGAAATTTCTGTACAGTGTGAGCCACCTCTAGAGTCCTTCGGGAACTAAGTGCTACACAAGTTCCGATGTGTTAGTAAGAAGTTTCTGTACCGTGTGAGCCACCTCTAAAAGACTCAAGGGACCTACGTGCTACACGGATACCAGTTGGACCGTGGGAGCCACCTCTAGAATCCTTTGAGCACTAAGTGCTACACGAGTTCCTCGATATGACACTTAACTCTATTGTTAGTTAGAATGGATGTCGTAACTGAATCAGTGAATTGGGGCTTACGCCTAAATTGACTAAGTAATCGGTTATATTGGAATAGATTTTAATAGCTTATTTTGCTCTTTAAAGTACAGTACTAATTAAAAGAGTACATTAAAACATGAAATGAGTTTTAAAGAAATAAGATGATGATTTAACTAATATTCTTTTCAAGGAATATACGAATATTAATTATTTTATTTAAATGCTTTATTTCATAGAAGCATTATTCTTAAAAGAATATGAAAAAGGTTATAAAAGTTTAAAAAGGAAAAAGGATTTATTAATTCAAAAAGAAATAAAAATTCCTCTCTACAGTTACTTCTAGGTTCTGTAACAAGTATGGTATTCTAAAATACCTACCTTACTCCATTCGGATCCCTAGCCGATTGTAGTATCCTTCCTACATGCGAGCCTAGAGCCCATAGGAAAAAATGAAAAAGATTTTCAGCATATAGGAAGCTGAGTATCAAGTGAGGCATATAATTCTCTTACTAAGCCGTGGTTTTGCTCACCCCTTAATTTTAAACATTTCAGGTTTTTATGATTGTGAGTTCAGTGATTTGTGGATCCTGGCTGTACGCGAATGACAATATGATAGACCGACTGAGTTAATTGAGGTTTGATCATTTATTTTCTGTATTTAGACATGTCAACAGTACTGCTTATCTGATTAATTTTGATAGGAGATGTGTATAATATAAATAATGTTATGTAAAATTGTTTAACAGTCAGTACAAGTGAAGTATCACAGACAGCCCAACCGGTTAAGTTGTGTACAATAAGGTGAGAAATATGGTCACGGGTCGTGACAAATTTAATGGTATCAGAGCAATGGTTGGCCTGATGTCTGTGGATACTTCTGGAAGGAAAAGAGTTAAACATCCCCTATAGTACTGTGTAGTCTGAATACATGGAGAAAATAAATGATTGCAAATTGAATTAAGTGTTTAGAAGAGAGTGAGCAATTTTGGAATAAGGAATGCTAAAAAGGGAAAACGGCTCGGGAATGTTACCTGAAATAGTGATCTTATGATCTAAGTGAAGGTCGGTTCGGTAAGGAACAGAAATGGACTCGGTGAGGGCCCCACCAGTACTTTTCTGTCCGAATCGAACTGAGACCCGAAAGTGATGGTATAAAGGAGGGGAATGAAATATCATCATTAAATAGACTTTAAGATCACCGATTGAGGGTAATTTGAAGAAAGAAAATTTTTAGCCAAAAATGACCAAAATACCCCTACCCCTAAAATTTTACCGGGAGTTAAAATAGACCAACGGAAGTTTGAATAGATTGATCTGACAGAGAAATTGATGCTATAAAGCGAAATTACAAGCAAAATAATCCAATTGTGGATTTTAGTGAATTTCTCTATCGAAATCGAATGAGATCTAAATTGCTAGTATAAGTATCAAAAAGGATACTATCAACATATAGATGATCAGTTCATTAATTTAAATGTATTGAGGAGATAGAAATAAATGTTGAAATTACGAAAATGCCCTTATGTTGGGCGATATTCGGAACAGTGATAAAACCGAGCTGAATTGGAATCCATTGATAGTAATGAAATTATTAATGGCATAGAAGATGTCATATGAATCTAACGATCCCTATTACTGATTCCACTAACACTTAGATTATGGACGCGAAAGAAATCTGTGAGGGACTAAGTGCCACGTCTGTGTGACGGGGGCCACCTCTAGAACCCAGAGCAGACAATACAGATGTGTACAGACGGACGGCGGATGGGCCAGGGCCTTATATGATGCGATCCAAAGAGTGTAGTGGAATGTAATCAGATGTTTGGCCCGGTTATTGACTGTAAGGGTCGAAAAATTAAGAGTGTACTGAACGGGATCGTTGAATACTATGAAAAGTGAAATGATTACAGGAATTGACTGATAAGGTGAATAGTAATGATAATGAAATCAAGGTAGAGTATGTATCAAAATGATTGAATATTGAATGTCTCTGCATCGAGAATACACTGTGAAATGATGGGACACAAAGATGAAGGTCCAAAATGATAAGAGAAGTGTGGTTAAAGAAACTATCGGATCAGAATCCCGATAAATTCCAGAGTAACATAGATTGAGAAATCAGGTGAATGTTGACTCGATTGTGGATATGAAATTTATTCTTAAGCTTATATCGGAGAATATAGAAGAAATCCGACAAGATTAAGAAAATAATTTTTGGAAAATATTGTGGACGATGAAATTCACATGTATCGATGTAAAGGATGGAGATACAAATGATATGATTTGAGGATGAATTAAATGATGTATTAAAATTCTTATTATACACTAAAGTTCTTATGAAGAACAAATAAATATCTATATGGAAGTGATGCCTTAAATATGATTTAATCAGAGATGTATAAGGAACCTATAAGAGCAATCTCTGTAAAAAGCATCATCAGATGAAAAGTTGAAGAACGATGATCACAAGATGATAAGAAATGTATGATTAAAGAAAATATCAGATTTGATTTTCGATAGAACTTTCAGAGTTATATAAATTAGAGGAATCGAGATAACATTGACTCGATTTTGAATATGAAGTTAAATTCTAAGTTTATATCGGAGGATATAGAAAGAATCCAAAAAACTTAAGAAAATAACTCTGGAAAATGTGTGAATAATGAAATTCACGTGTAGAGGTCTGAATAACGAAAATACAGATAATGAAAAATTGAGAATAATGGAGTTACCTGTATAAGTGTAAATGAGAGAAATACAAATAATATTGAGATGTAGAGGAATTAAAAAGGATGTATTGATTTCCTATCATTAATAAAGTTCTGGTGAAGAACAAGTATTCATCTACATGAAAATAGACGCTTCATTGAGCTGATTAGGGATGTGTGAGGAGTTAATAAGACTAGCCTCAGTATAAAGAGTCATTAGATAAAAGATTGAAGATTGGTGTCCATAAGATAATGATTTGAACTCGGAGTGAATTTTACGGGTTCCTATTGAAGTTACAAGGGTAATGAGTTGCCTTGTAAAATATATAAGCCTAAAGAATGAGGCATACTTACATGAGTAAATTGATGAAATACCGATAGAGTCTAAAGTATAAATGGAACATGAGCAGCATTGTGATATGATCCTTAAACTCTTAAAGGCTGTGAAATTGTGCTAAGATTAGCAACTAAGAAATTTGGCTAGACAGTATCTCCTCTTGAGATATATGATCTTGAGATGACAAGATGACAGTGAACCCGTCTATGATATAAAGATAATGATTGAGATACGAAAGTAATGAGTCTAGCTAAATACTACTGCCAGCCTATAAAAGAGTGATGAGACTGGTTGCTCTATAGATGAGATCTAATTAAAGAAATTAAAGTCGGTAGATGGCTAGTGTAAAGAAAAAGATGGTATGCAAGATTTTAAAAGATCTTAGCAGTATAGTAGCATGCCAATTAAAAATATATATGTATATATATATATATGAAGAGATAAACAGTGGAAATATGAAAACGAAAATGAAAGTGGAATAAGGAAATAAATTGCATGATGAGAAAGGAACATCAATATGAAACAGTTCCCGAAGTTAAGACTGAGGGTGATTTGTGTTGGTTATCACATAACAGTGGCAAGATGTAAAAGCAAGCCAACTTTGATAAGCACAATTAATGATACTCAAAGGAGTAAGATAATTGATATGTTTACTGTCAGTATATAAATAAGAAATGTTTGTACATATAACCACCTCGAAATGATAGAAATGGCGGAATTGTATAGATAATGTGGTGCTTAAATGGATAATTCGAGGATTCAATCACAGAATCTAAATTATGAAAGGAGATTTAAAGACCATACTACATGAAGAGAATATGATAATCTCATGAAATATGATTGTGAGAGATGATCTATAGTAAAGTCGGCAAATGAATAAGTGTGAAAAAGAATATTGTGGACAATAAAGAGACCAAAAGAGAAATGATGATATGGAAGTGATTAACGACTGATGATTTAAATAGAATCACTTTCCATTATCAGACTTCTAGATTCTCTAGTGCCTTAGTCGCAGTATAAGTGTTAAATGGTGTGAATGTGTATGTACAGTTCCAGTGAGCCTTACATGTGATGGGAGTCTCTGTGTTGCCATATGTTAATGAGAGATAGCAAAAGGCTTTGAGATCCCAAGTGTATTGATAGCACCGCTCCATACTGATATATATATTTATATATATGAGCGTGAGATGTAAACGCTCCATGATATTGAGAGAGCGTGTGCATGAGATGTGAAAGCTACTGGGACACTTACATATAATTGATTGACATGAGTACATGATAGTACCAAATTATGTCGACTCGGCACTAAGTGAGAAGAATGGATGATGAACAGCATAGATTAGCTGTAATATTAAAAATATTATGTATAGCTCTTATATGAAAAGAGTAAAAATGAATAACTCTCGATTTGAGAAAATGAAATTACATGAGCATAGACATACATGATGAAAGACAGCATGTAGTGGTCTAAAGTACTATTGATGTTGAAAGTGTACTGGCAGTATTATTTGGAGGATGAACTAGAGGTCAGAAGCCGTAAGTATACGGCATGTACCCCCTTTGGACTTAAGTTAAATTCGGAGGATCGAATTTCTTAAGGTGGGAAGGATATGATAACCGTAAATTTTTCATTTATTGGAAATTAGAAATATTAAAAATAAATATTGGAGAAAATAAATCAGAGGAAATAAATAAAATTTTGCGAGAACGGGATATGGGTGAAAATCCCGAAAAGTAAGAAAGTGAAAGAATCGGGAAATTGGTGTAAAGGAAATTAAATTGGAAGTGAAAATAAAAATAATAAAGAGAGGAAAAAAAAGAATTAAATTGGATAAATTAAAAAAATCCAAATTTAAATAAAGAAAACGAGAAATGAAAATAAAGTATGTTTATATAATTACAAAAATTATAAATATATTTTATACAAATACGTATGTATTTACAATACTATATAGTATATTTTAATATACGTTGGTATATATATGGAAATATATACTATTTCATGAATTTAAATAATACATATGTATATAAACATAATATTTTATGTATATATAAATATATATACATACATATATAGAAAATGTAAATATTATTTTATATTAAAGTTTATAGGTATATATATTGTATTATAACATTTATATAATTTACATATATAAATGTTATTTACTTTAAAGTATATAAATATACATATATACATATATATACTAAATATATGTTTTGTAATATACAATATATATAATGTATATATAATATATATTGTATTATATTATATATGAAATGATATATATATGATATATAATATATATTATATGTATAAAATATATAATATATTTTATAATATAGTGTATAATATATAGTGTATTATATACTAAATATCGAAAGGGAATAAAAACAAAAAGGAAATAAAACAGAAAACAGAAGTAAGAGGAAAATCGAAAAGGACCCAATCCTTCCCAGCCAGAGGGCCGATGGCGACGGAGTTGCCATAGCCGTCGAGGGAGGAAGGAGCAGGGCAAGACGCCACCGGCCAGAGAAAAGAAAGAAGCTGCCGGCTGCGTGAAGAAACGGAAATGGAATCGAAGCAGAAACGCGACGGAAGTCGAGGAAAGAGAAAACCAGATCTGGCAGTGCCTGCCAAATCAGTCGTCGCCACTACAGTCGAAGCACCGGCGGAAGAAGAGGAAAGGGATGGAGGCCACCGGAGAGGCGAGGAACGGCGGAAGAAGGCCGACGGAGGAGGAGAAGTAACCGAGGCAAAACCGAGTAGATCCGCCGCCGTGCCGCCGATCCAGGCCGAGCTGAGGCCACCGGCAAGTTCGTCTCGACGCCGGCCAGCTCAAGGACGCCCGAACCGCCGGAGAACCGGCCGCCGGTGAGGAACCGACGAGGAATGGTCTGAACCGGTCTGACCGGGAAAGAAAGAAAAGAAAAAGAAAAGAAAAAGAAAAAAGAAAAAGAAAAAGAAAAAGAAAAAGGAAAGAAAAAGAAAAGAGGAAAAAGGAAGAAAAAGAAGAAAAAAAGAGAATTTCGGGAATTTGGAAAATTCTCGAAAATTCGACAACTCGAAAATTTACAAAAATTCGAAATAATTTTCAGCGATCGGGATAAGGAATAGGGAGAGATGGAGTACGGGCGCGATCGATCAGAGGAAGTCGCCCACCCGGAAAAAGGTAAGGGATGCAAGTTGAGCACTGTAAGGATATTCAGTCTGCATATTTTAAATTGAAATATTTTATGGAAAATATTTTATGAAAATTATTATGATGCATGATTTGCTGAAAATTTTGAGATGAAGTACTGGCTGCAAATTTATTACTGTATTTTCCATGCAGGAGGTTAGTAAATCGGCAGTCGTTATGCTACCGAAAATTTTAGAAAAACTTTTTAAAAATCATATTAAATGATTTTATTTCCGAAAATCGATATTAAGTCACGAAACATGAAGCAATTACTAAATTTCAAAAAACATGAGTATAATGAGATGGAATTTTAAAATATTCATGTATTCGAGAATGGTGGTAATGAAACCACCGAAAATTCTCTGAATAAATAAATTACACGTAATACGAGGTGAAAAATGAAGTGAAATATAGTGAATATTTTTATGAATATTTTCATAAATATTCACTAAAGGATTTTAATCCTTATGGTTTTAAATTATGGAATTTTATATTTATATAAATTCCATAAAAGTTTATTTTATGATGAAAACTACGGTTTTGAGATTGGTTAGCATTCCTATCATGTTGATACATGATATGTGATATGTTTAGTCCCGATCGACACCTGATCTGCGACCTACAGAGGACAATATAGATTATGGTCATAGATTTGACCGGTTTATTTCTGTACCCTTTGAGGTTTATAGTGTGATAAGATTGATGTCTATCTTAGACTCCATAAACGATAGGTGATATGTTAAAAAAAAAAAGAAAGTGTTTTACATGATATGAAATCTTGCTTTTGACTTGCATGTTATGTGTTATAGTTTGGTTGTGGTTATTGAATGTATAAATTGTATACTTTTTGGTGCTTGCATTTTGAATAATAGTTGTTAGAAAGGAAATCTTGTTTATGACTTGCATGTTATGTGTTATAGTTTGGTTGTGGTTATTGAATGTATAAATTGTATACTTTTTGGTGCTTGCATTTTGAATAATAGTTGTTAGAAAGGAAATCTTTTTTATGACTTGCATGTTATGTGTTATAGTTTGGTTGTGGTTATTGAATGTATAAATTGTATACTTTTTGGTGCTTGCATTTTGAATAATAGTTGTTAGAAAGGAAATCTTGTTTATGACTTGCATGTTATGTGTTATAGTTTGGTTGTGGTTATTGAATGTATAAATTGTATACTTTTTGGTGCTTGCATTTTGAATAGTAGTTTTTAGAAAGGAAATCTTGCTTATGACTTGCATGTTATGTGTTATAGTTTGGTTGTGGTTATTGAAGGTATAAATTGTATACTTTTTAGTGCTTGCATTTTGAGGAATGCATTATGCATAGGAATTAATTAAATCGCACCGAGGGAGCATGTTAGCATATTGTGATACTTTGACAATGTATATGTGATTTGTGTGCGGTATGTATAGCTCCAAATACTGAGTTCTTGGACCTAAATTAGTACCTAGTCGTGTTTGTCGAAAGCTAGGAATAAAGGCCAACCTGAGCAAAGACTCGAGTTCCGAACCGTGGGAGCCACCTCTAGAGTCCTTCGAGAACTAAGTGCTACACGAGTTTCGTTGTGTTAATAAGAAATTTCTGTACCGTGTGAGCCACCTCTAGAGTCCTTCGGGAACGAGTTTCGATGTGTTAATAAGAAATTTCTGTACCGTGTGAGCCACCTCTAGAGTCCTTCGGGAACTAAGTGTTACACGAGTTTCGATATGTTAATAAGAAATTTTTGTACCGTGTAAGCCACCTCTAGAGTCCTTCGAGAACTAAGTGCTACACGAGTTTCGATGTGTTAGTATGAAATTTTTGTACCGTGGGAGCCACATTTAGAGTCCTTCTGGAACTAAGTGCTACACGAGTTTCGATGTGTTAGTAAGAAATTTCTGTACCGTGTGAGCCACCTCTAGAGTCCTTCGGGAACTAAGTGCTACGCGAGTTTCGATGAGTTAGTAAGAAATTTTTGTACCGTGGGAGCCACCTCTAGAGTTCTTCGGGAACTAAGTGCTACACGAGTTCCGATGTGTTAGTAAGAAGTTTTTGTACCATGTGAGCCACCTCTAGAAAACTCAAGGGACCTACGTGCTACACGGATACCAGTTGGACCGTGGGAGCCACCTCTAGAATCCTTTGAGCACTAAGTGCTACACGAGTTCCTCGATATGACACTTAACTCCATTGTTAGTTAGAATGGATGTCGTAACTGAATCAGTGAATTGGGGCTTACGCCTAAAGTGACTAAGTAATCGGTTATATTGGAATAGATTTTAATAGCTTATTTTGCTCTTTAAAGTATTGTACTAATTAAGAGAGTACATTAAAACATGAAATGAGTTTTAAAGAAATAAGATGATGATTTAACTAATATTCTTTTCAAGGAATATACGAATATTAATTATTTTATTTAAATGCTTTATTTCGTAGAAGCATTATTCTGAAAAAAATATGAAAAAGGTTATAAAAGTTTAAAAAGGAAAAAGGATTTATTAATTCAAAAAGAAATAAAAATTCCTCTCTACAGTTGCTTCTAGGTTCCGTAACAATAAAATATCTACCTTACTCCATTCGGATCCCTAGCCGACTGTAGTATCCTTTCTACATGCGAGCCTAGAGCCCATAGGAAAAAATGAAAAAGATTTTCAGCATATAAGAAGCTGAGTATCAAGTGAGGCATATAATTCTCTTACTAAGCCGTGGTTTTGTTCACCCCTTAATTTTAAACATTTCAGGTTTTTATGATTGTGAGTTCAGTGATTTGTGGATTCTGGCTGTACGCGAAGGATAATATGATAGACCGACTGAGTTAATTGAGGTTTGATCATTTATTTTCTGTATTTAGACATGTCAACAGTACTGCTTATCTGATTAATTTCGATAGGAGATGTGTATAATATAAATAATGTTATGTAAAATTGTTTAACAGTCAGTACAAGTGAAGTATCACAGACAGCCCAACCGGTTAAGTTGTGTACAATAAGGTGAGAAATGTGGTCACGGGTCGTGACACAAAGTGATGACGAAAGAAGTCATCTTTAAGCTGAAAATTCCAAAGAAAGAAATGGAATGGCTTTATAGAAGTGCAATAGGGAAGATCAAAGGAGTTCACAAGTTAATGGATATCCAAGAAGCTTTCTACGATAAAGTTGCTGATTGAGAAGTCAGTCTAATGAGCAAAGTTACCATCTTATTAACATTCATATAAAGAAGGAGATGAAAACAGTATTGTATAAATTTAAAAGCAATTTGGAGGTTTGGTTTGATCGTTTAAGCCCTTAGTGTTGTTCTTCAAACCAAAGAGAAATGGCGGTATAGGTTACACTTGAGGAGGTCCTATTCCAAGTATGGCACAAAAGATTCTTCAAGTCCTAGAGAATAGCTATAGGTACTTTTATTACGTTGGATGAAAACACCCTTTATAGATAAAGGTTTGATATGGTGAGAATCTTTGTTATGGTAGAATCTAAACTAAGAGTTTCTCATTCAATGTTCATTAACATCAGAAAACACGTTCTCAACATTCTCATCACCATTGATGATTATGAATTGGTGGTTGAAGATTCATTGGTGGGAATGGGCTCCCAGTCGGTTGAGATTCTAAATGATGATCTAGCATGGGAAAGGGAAAAGGAAAAGGCAATAAAGTTGCAGATAATGTGTATGGTAAAGGTAGACTGTGGTGGTTATCCATACGATTGAGATGGAATCATGCGACGATCTAGGAACATCATTGAATGCTATAGCCTTAAGTGAGGAAGAGCATGCTGAAGCTATCTTTCAACCTTTTGGAATAATTTTAGAACCAGTGACAAGTGATAATGGGCAAGGGATTATGAAAGGGGTTTAGATGTAAAGTTGACAATGGTTTGAAAGTCAACATGAAGGGAGGAAATTTACTTTTAGGCGTGGATTTTTTGAATAATGAGCCTGCACAAAATAAATTGGTAAGGTTTTAAGGGGTTAAGCTTGATGCAAACCAACTAGGCTGTACTATGACCATGGAGAAGGATTATATTGATGCCTTGTATGAACCAGCCCAAAATAATCCTATTATTGGGTCAGTAAATAAAGAAGCCAAAGTTAGGGAAGTTAAGAGCAAGAGTGCTAAAATATCTCATAAAGGAATAAAACCAATTCTACAGTTAAAAGAATGAGAAAATTTAGGAGAGAAAAAAATTTGTATGGGGAAAATGATGTTCCTGTTAACTTAGAAAATTTAGTTTTCAAGAGTGATATTGAATATAATATTGCTATGATTGCTAGAGAGGTTGAAGTTACATGGGAAGTCAATTCGTTAATGGGAATAAATTTTGACAAAGAAAAAGCCAAAATGATCAATATTTTTAAATAATTGGAGGAAGTCAATAGAATGAGGAAGGGTACTCGAGCCTAAAGTTACTAGAGGTTTTTTTTTGGGGTGTTTTAATGTGTCTTTGTGAAGATTTTATCTTCTAATATAAGGGGTATAGGAAGAAGTAAGAAGAAAAGAGTTGTAAGAAGATTAATGTATAACCACAAATTGAATATGTTACTTCTACGGGAAACTAAATTGCAAATGGTAGATTGCAAGGTTATAAGTAGCATTGGGGGAAAATTTTCTGTCAAATGTGAGTTTGTAGCCTCAATAAGGTTATTAGGTGGTATAATATCTATTTGGGCAGAAGATATTTTTTATGGTGGAATCAAAGTTTATCTCTCAAAGGTACATTTTGTTAGTAGGTAAAATGCAAACTATGAAATTAAAATGCAAGTTCAAGTTTTTATGCTTCTAATGATGATAACGAAAGATGTCTACTATTGGATGAACTTGAGGGGATTCTGTGTAATATAGACTTGCCTTGGTAATTGGGAGGTGATTTTAACGTGATTAGATTTTTTGAGGAGAAAATTGGTACCTATGTCAATCACAATGTTATGGTCCAATTCTTAACTTTCATAAAAAACGTTGGATTGATGGATTTAGCCATAATGAGGGAAAAAATCACTTAGTGCAACAATAAAGTGGAACTTACCTTTTATAGACTAGATAAATTCCTAATTTCCCCTATTTTTGTTGCAAAGATACCTTTTTTTTGTTGCAAACTGTTCTTCTCAGATCCCTTTCAGACCATAATTTGATTGTCTTGTCAGATGTCCAAACAAATTAGGGTCCTAAACCCTTTAAGTTTTTTAATCATTGGGTCAAAGAAAAAGGTTTTTGTAATATGGCCCATGTGTTTTGTAAATCCTTTAGCAAGGATAGCTTTACATTTGTTAGTATTTGATTGAAGTTGAAAAAGATGAAATTAGCAATAAAACAGTGGCAAGAGAATGAAGTAATATGAGATGTGAATCAAATTAGACAAGTTGAGAAGGAAATTAATAAATTAGAGCTAGAGACACAATAAGATAGTTTTGGAGAAGATAGAAGGACAGAAGTGGCAATTAGAAAGGTTAGACTATGACATATGTATCGTGTGGAGGAGTGATCCTTGCATTAAAAATTTAGACTCAAGTAGCTCCAAGAAAGGGGCAAGAGCATAGTTTTTCACCTAATAGCTATTGTTTATTTATGTCTTTGTTTCACAATTCCAAGAGTGATCAGAGGTTATCTGTAAGACCTGATTCTACCTTACTGTAGACCTTAATCTCATAAAATGGATATTGGAAATTAAGTAAATAATAAATAAAGATTTACATTTTGGTGAAAAGCTTCTTAACTTTGGATGCAAATGGGGCAATTCCCGTGAGATACTCCATGGGCGAGTATCATAATGAAACAGTTCGCCAACTAGTTGTGTGAGGTAATCGCCCGTTGTGACGAGGGATCTGATCGCCCAAGGAATAAGTGTGGCGAGTTGATGGTGGCGAGTTGATTGTTTTCCTCATTTGTTTGGCAAATAGTTGAGTTCGCCAACTCCGTGGATAGATGATGGCCCGCTTGTGGCAAGGACTAGGAACGCCAATGTATTTGGCAAGTAAGGTGGTCTCCCAGATAGAGGGACAAATGAAAAAAGAATTCAACCTAGCAGCCAAGATTTGACTTTGTGAAATATACAGTCGAGGATAATAAATGAAGAAAAGTTAAAGTCAATAAGGGAATTAGCCTTATTGGTTGAGGAATTAAGCACAGGCTGCAGCAAAAGAAAAAGGCGTGTGAAAGGGAGACTTCCACGCCACTTCGAGCTGCAGTTTTCTTCATGCCTTAAATACGTGAAAGACGTGAACAATGATGAAAGAAACAGGATAAGGGACAGGCGGTAGCTATTGATTGGTTGAGCATGGTTATATAAGCAGAAACAATTGAGGAAAAACGAGTTAGCCAATTCCAGCTTCTTCACGAAAGCCATTTCTCTGTTTCTTTCATTTCTCTGCCATGTTCGATCTATTAAATTCCAACCTTAAGTTGGTTAAATACATAAACCAGCTTGCAAACCTTTCCTTCTGGGTTGGATAAGCTAAAAGAATAAGCAAAGGAAGGCTAACAGGAGACAGAAAGAATACTGCTCTGGGAGTGCAGTTGGTTGAGGTGAGTTTCATATTTTTGAGGTGTTCTTGATGCTCAATGATAGATTTCTATGTTTTATGAAGTAATAAACATAGATATAGTCTTATTTTTAGTTAGATCCTTAGAGAACATGAAAACAAGGTAAATAATGGAATAAGTGACGACAATGGCGACTATAGTGATCGCCCATGTTGAAAACTAGTAATCGCCAATGAGGCGAGTAGATAATAAGGAACTCGCCAAGGTAAAGCCTGTGTTCGATGGGTGAGAACGTCCAATTCTAGTTAAGTGAATTCATGGGCGAGCTCAAATGCAGAGGCTGTGGGCGAATAGGATTGTGGGCGAACTCCCACAATTAAGCCAATGAAGGCCTCGTGAGTTGGCTGGCGGGCGAGCTTCCACGTGTAAAACTTTTATTGGATGGCGAGCTCGATTGTGCTAGTTAGAGCTCTGTTGGGCGAGTAGTCATTTGATTTATCTCAATCTCGCCAAGTGATATAAAAAGAAATATTAATAGAATTTATAATTATTTGCAACCGATAATTGGAAATGGCTGTGGAGTAGAAATATTATAAAAATATTTAGAAATTATTTTTGGTTTATGGCATGTATTTATTTAATAAATTGTTTGATCTCGGGCGAGCTACAAGCCGCTTGTGTTGTTATGTTGGGCGAATTGGTATTGGCGGGCGAGCCAAGCCCTTTTATAATTTTTATACACCCGTTTCTAGTTTTAGGGCGGGCAAACCGTTTTTATAGGAAAGTTATGGGGCGAGCCAAGTGGCAAGCTTTCTTTTATGAGAATTGGGCGAGTGCCCTTGTTTTAAAGGGAAATCCGGGTAAGCCATAGTTAGGCGAACCCTTTTTAATGTGTTTGGGCGGGCGGCCCTTATTTTAAATTTAAGGCGGGCGAACCGCTATCAACTAGACATAGTTCTGTTTTGAAAAGCTAAGTGGCGGGCGAATACTAATTCACCGTCTTGTCGAGTTAGTCAGGGCGAGCCGTGAAGGGCGAGCTGACTCTGGCGAACAGTTTTAAAGTGTAATTTCTTAAAGGAAAAAATAAGACGTTTTAATATTTTCAAAATGGAAATATGAAACCTTTTGGGCGAGTTGATTACTGGGCGAGCCACTGAGGGCAAGCCAGTTTTGCTTTCATGTTTTAAAAGCAAGAGGGCGGGCGAACACAGGTTCTCCGCGTTGGGTGAGCGGACATGGGCGAGCCATATCGGGCGAGCCGACAATGGCGAACAGGTTTCGCTTTTCCAAATTTTCTCAACGAAAAATGAATTGTTTTTATTATGTTTTGTAAATAGAAAATATAAAACCTTTTTGGGAGAGTTGACCAATGGGTGAGTTGACCATGGGCGAACTAGCCATGGCAAGTCAGTTTAACCCGTGCCTTTCTCACACGGAATTCAGTGAGATTGCGGGCTGTTTTTAGAACCTTTTTGGAAAGAAAACGATGACATTATGAAATGATTCCTTAAAGGTTTTTCATGAGATATAATTTGATTTTGAGACGTTAGGCCTCTAGTTCATGCATTACTATTGCATGACCTGCCTGGGGCGGTGACTCGGTCGATGGACCAATGAGTGCACCTCAGGGCGTCACAGGGCTGATGGACCCGCCAAGTCATCAGCGGTCTCGAGGTCACTTGGCAGGTGAACCCGAGGACCACTATAGATTATGGCCATAGATCTGAGATAGCCGTGAGGGGCGATGGCCTACGGGTGCACCCCAATAGCGGCAGATTCCGTTCTCGCAAGGGGGAGGGGGAACGATGATAACATGATTTATTTGTTGCCTAGTCTCAACTTACCAATTTCTGTTTACTGTGAGGATTTATTGAAATCCTATATAGTGTTTACTACATTTTAAAGTAAACTGTTAACCAATGATTTGAATGGTGTTTTAAGAGAGTTGTTAACTATATATCCACTGTCTTTTCTACTGGGTTATTATTAAGAAAAGAATAAATGTGTTATGATATATAGTTTTGCTTTATTTAAAGCAGCATATATTTCCTTTACTGAGCGTATGAATCGCTCACCCCTTTGTTTTAACTCCACAGATAAGAAGTACACGGAGTTGAGAGAATTAGCTCTCAAATGGGTATAGCTATGCTTAAAGCACTGAGGCATGGCACGTTAAATGTGACAGGTACAGTCTCTTCTCTTTTACATTTCAGACATATGTATACAGTACTACCTTAGTGAAATAAAGGTTAATAGGGGATGTCAGATGAAAGGAATAATGAAAAGAAATTTCATATTCCATAATTAATAGATAAATGTTTATCATTTATCACTGTTACTGTTGAATGTTAATGGCATCGCAGACAGCCCAACCGGTAAAGTTGTATGAAAATTCGTGAAAAATGTGGTAACGGGGTGTTACATTATCTGGACAAATTATTGAAAAGATTCTTGTGGCGAGGTTCCTCATCGTATAAGAAGCTGCATATAGTTGATTGAAATTTTGTATGCACCTTAAAAGAGTTTGGTGGTAGTGGTTTAGTTTACTTGAAGTTGAAAATCAGAGCTTTACTAAATAAATTGATTTAGAGGTTTGGGAATGAGCCTCCATTAAAGAGTCTTTATAGAGATTAGTTATTTTAAGGAAATATGGAGGGAATCTTAATGACCTTATGTCTTCATATGAAAAAAGATAAGAGGTTCTCCAATATGTGGAGAAACATTACCTAACCCCTTTTATCTAAGGATAATCTCTTTTCTTTTTTGTCTACAAGAATTGGCTTCTCCCTCGGTAATGGACGAAATATCAAGTTTTGTTTTGATGAATGGATTGAAGGTATAATTTTAAGGTTAACGTTCACTCATTGCCTTTGTAGTGAAAAAAAATGGAATAATGAAATAGTTTGGAAGTGAGAATAATCGTGTATGGTCATGCAAAATCATACTTAAAATGAGGCTATTTGATTGGGATTTGCACTAATGGAATGTGTTTTTAATCACTAATGAATTTATGTATTTGAGAAATTAAAAGATACATTAACAAGAAGGGTTCCACTATTGCTTAGCTTATTTTGGTTGATACTATATTACTTCTTGTTTGAATGTTTGTGGTTGTACTTAATTGTCTATTTGAATTGTCTATGTTTAGCTTTAGCATTGAATCATTGGAATAGAAATTATCTTTTGCTTGAGCTGATTAAAAAATCAATACTCTTAACAAACTATCGATACAATAGAATTGAGGAACGATAGGAAGTCAGAGAGCACCGATATACATCCATGTGGTATCGATACTCGATGAATATGCACCAATAAGCTTCATGAAGGTTTTGATACGAGACTAGGTAGAATTATAAAAACAATACGATTAGAGATATCCCTTAGCATTTCATGTCTTTTCATGAAGAAAAGCCATCTGATCTTCTTCTTTCAAAAATAACGTTTACAGAACCCTAATTGAATCATGTTTCCACAATTCCAAAGATAGATAGTGCTTCTATGATAAATTTGAATCCTTATTTATTAAAGAGAATCAAGTGGTCAATATTGCTCATCTCGCTTAAATAGAATTCTCATCTCTATACCATTATAGCCTTTGGATGGGGATTCTTTCTTTAATTGTCTTCATGTCCCTATAGACGTCATTCGAGTATTCTTTGTAATGCCAACCTAGTGTATTTCGAAAAGGACCATAATAATGTCATAGCAATCAAGTTCTACCTTCTGGGACATAAGGTTATCATAACCCAAAAATTAATTGCCTAAGCCTTTGGAATCATAAATGAAGGCATCATTTAGGAAAACTATGTTTTTCCTCAAAATCTTAGAGTACCGAATAATTGTCCCTTTGATTTGGCCTACCATGATAGAATCCTTCATCTAATCATCTCCAAATTTCTTTGATCCTATGGCAGTCTGGCATTTCAAATCAAGGATTTTAAATATTAGTGGATGCATGTTATCAAAACTGGGTAGAAAACAAATCTTGCACATTTCTTCTTTGAAGACTTAAGTACAGTAATTTAAGGAACAAAGCACTTTATCAAATCAGGAATCCAGCTTAATCATCTTCTCGTCTTCTTAGGTTTTGATATAACGAAAGGATCCTCATATCTACCTCTTTTTGCCAAACACACTGGATGGTGTCTTCCTTCTCATGTAAAGCCACCTAGTTCAACTCAACCTAGGTTAAGCTAAAATTCAAGAGGCTCAGCGGAGAGATATTATGTTTATGAAATATGTAGTACTATTTTTATGATAAATAGCATATTGATAAAGATTAATGGTGTTTTTAAAATGTATTGACAGATGAAATATGTTTTCTGAATGATATTTGAATGAAAGATGAAAGTAGTTGACTTTTTGAATTTGTATGCCTTATTGTTTTGATCAAGTATGCTTAAGAGACTTTAAAACTAGTTATTTGATTGAATGCTTAAGCTAAATGTTTTAGTTGAATGTTTTGGATGAAAATAACTAGCTTGGCTTATATTGTATGATTGTGCTTGAATGATCGTCATATGCTTGTGTGAATGATTTGCTTGTGTGATCTTGTTGTAAGTAAATTCTTTGATACTTGATTAACTAACCATGAATATGTAGTACTATTTTTATGATAAATAGCATATTGATAAAGATTAATAGTGTTTTTAAAATGCATTGACGGATGAAATATGTTTTCTGAATGAATATTTGAATGAACGATGAAAGTAGTTGACTTTTTGAATTTGTATGCCTTATTGTTTTGATCAAGTCTACTTAAGAGACTTTAAAACTAGTTATTTGATTGAATGCTTATGCTAAATGTTTTAGTTGAATGTTTTGGATGAAAATAACTAGCTTGGCTTATATTGTATGATTGTGCTTGAATGATCGTCATATGCTTGTGTGAATGATTTGCTTGTATGATCTTGTTGTGAGTAAATTCTTTGATACTTGATTAACTAACCATGAATATTTTCTTGATCGTGTTTGCAATGATTAATCATGTGCTTGATTTTGAAATAAAATGATTTGTTCGAATAGTGAACATCAACATATGCCCATTGATACAAGCCAATTGTTTGCCTTGGTCGAGTATAAGCAATGAGTAATATGAGTATGCAATTATTAAAGATGTCTATAGCATTTTGAGTTTGTTTCCATTAGTCAACACTTAGGTCTACATCATTGTGACTATCGAGCATCATTGTGAAGCCACCTAGTTCAGCTCGACCTAGCTCAAGCTAAAATTCAAGAGGCTCGGTGGAGAGATATTATGTTTATGAAATATGTAGTACTATTCTTATGATAAATAGCATATTGATAAAGATTAATGATGTTTTTAAAATGCATTGATAGATGAAATATGTTTTTTGAATGATATTTGAATGAATGATTAAAGTAGATGATCTTTTGAATTTGTATGCCTTATTGTTTTGATCAAGTCTCCTTAAGAGATTTTTAAACTAGTTATTTGATTGAATGCTTATGCTAAATGTTTTAGTTGAATGTTTTGGATGAAAATAACTAGCTTGGCTTATATTGTATAATTGTGCTTGAATGATCGTCATATGCCTGTGTGAATGATTTGCTTGTGTGACCTTGTTGTGAGTAAATTTTTTGATACTTGATTAATTAACCATGAATATTTTCTTGATGGTGTTTCCAATGATTAATCATGTGCTTGTTTTGAAATAAAATGATTTGTTCGAATAGTGAACATCAACATATGCCCATTGATACAAGCCAATTGTTTGCCTTGGTTGAGCATAAGCAATAAGTAATATGAGTATGCAATTATTAAAGATGTCTACAGCATTTTGAGTTTGTTTCCATTAGTCGACACATAGGTCTACATCATTGTGACAGTTGAGCATCATTGTAAAGCCACCTAGTTCAACTTAACTTAGCTTAAACTAAAATTCAAGAGGCTCGGTGGAGGGATATTATGTTTATGAAATATGTAGTACTATTCTTATGATAAATAGCATATTTATAAAGATTAATGATGTTTTTAAAATGCATTGACGGATGAAATATGTTTTCTGAATGATATTTGAATGAATGATTAAAGTAATTGATCTTTTGAATTTGTATGCCTTATTGTTTTGATCAAGTCTTCTTAAGAGACTTTTAAACTAGTTATTTGATTGAATGCTTATGCTAAATGTTTTAGTTGAACATTTTGGATGAAAATAACTAGCTTGGCTTATATTGTATGATTGTATAATGTGCTTGAATGATCATCATATGCTTGTGTGTCCTTGTTGTGAGTAAATTCTTTGATACTTGATTAACTAACCATGAATAGTTTCTTGATGGTGTTTGTAACGATTGATCATGTGCTTGTTTTGAAATAAAATGATTTGTTTGAATAGTGAACATCAACATTTGCCCATTTATACAAGCCAATTGTTTGCCTTGGTTGAGCATAAGCAATGAGTAATATGAGTATGCAATTATTAAAGATGTTTACAGCATTTTAAGTTTGTTTCCATTAGTCGACACATAGGTCTTCATCATTGTGACTGTCGAGCATCATTATGACTGTCGAGCATTATCAATTTGTTATGCACTTTGAGTTGTTTGCATACTCATATCAGTTCACTTCATACATTAGTTCATACATATGTCTATACATTGGTATCAATCTTTGTATGAGTCTAGTCTATCATACACATATATACATCCTCATGCTTGCTCATTATTTGAAAGTATAATATTCCCCTCGAATTTAATTCCATAAAACCCTGCCATAGGACTTTGAAATACTTTCCTTTTAATATGAAAGAAAAAAAAGGCAAAGTGGAGAGAGAATTAATTGCCTTAGTAAGGAGTAGTATAAGAAGAAGTGATGTTACCCTTATGCAAAATCAGACTTATGCTTTACTTTAGGATGAGATATGATTTTACAATGGTTCAAAATGTTAATTTTTTATTTGAGAGAGAGTAGTTAAAATTAATTCATTTTTATGTGAACTTAAGATGAATACAATTTTAATTAAAGCATGCTTATATAATTATGCTTGATAAATGAAGAATCAAATATGCATGTTCTCAAAGTAATAGTTTAATCTCTAGATGTTTGATTGTGATGTGATCCTATAATAAATGCCCATATTATGTATTTAACTAATGTTACTATCAATACACTTTGAATATGTATCAATACAACATGTTTAAAAATTGGCAAGACTTTTGATGCATCAATACCCTATCTTAACCATGAAACAGAAGCTTCATGCTCTGCTCTAGCATCGATTTGGTTAAGATTAGTATCGATACATGTGTTTTTTTGTGTTGGATGTCTTCATAAAGTATTAATGCACAGAAAGAATGTATCGTTACCTATTAAGTTTGGCAAATCGCAACGGTCGAATTTCTAAGTCTAACACTGGGGAGAATCTTGAATTTACAACATCAATAGCTAAAAACTTAAGAGAACCTATTTAAGAAAAAAGCTCAGAGTTGAACAAAAAAGAATTGTTCGAAATCAATAGTTATACTCATATCCAAGCTTAATTCAAAAAGGAAAAGAGATAAAGAGTTTACAGTCTTCATCACTTCTCTCAAATAGAAGTCCTTCGATGATCCAAATTGTTTCCATTCAATTTTTGTAGAGGCATTTCTAATCCATTTGTAAACCCACTCTAACTTTGTAAAAGGAAAGAGTACCCTTGAGTGCTAAATTTGTAGGTAAGGTTTGGGTAGATCTAAGGTTTACTCCTTAAGCCAGAACATGGAGTATTTGTAAGGTTTCCTCTTTGCGCTAGAGAAAGGAGTGCTTGTAAAAGTTGCTTCCTTGAGCATTGAAAAGGGAAGGTGTAGGTTTTCTCCTTGAGCTTGTGAAGTTGGAAAGGTTGATGGGTTATCCTTGAGCCTAGGAAAAAAGGAAGGTTTTCTCCTTGAATTTGCAAAATGAGAAAATTACAATTCATTTTTAATAATAAATTTGGTGAAAATCTTTGGAAGGGTTTCAAGATAGAGAACGTAGTCAAGGGTGTCGAACCTCTATAAAATCAATTATGTATTGTCTCTCTTCCCTATATTTTTACTTTGTTTACTGCATTCTTGTTTTAGTTGTTGATTGTTCACATGTTGTGCAGTTAGCGTAGGAAAAACTTGATCTAGGTAGCATTAACTTAGCAAAAAAACTCAAAATCGATTCACCCCTTTTTGGTTAGTAGTGAACCAACAGTATTTTATGTGAAATTACTAGAAGATGAATGCAAATTCGAAAATTATAGCATCCAGAGATACAATCTAGGTAGCTACATAAGGCTAGATTCTGCTACAATGAGGGCATTAGATGTCCCAAAAAGCAAAATTGATGCAAACAAAAATTTAGTTTGTTTGGTCTTATGAATGGAACCTATACTGTTGGGATGGGTAAACACCTGCTTTATATGTGGTTGCAACAGTCTTTGTTAGATATAAGCGAGATAAACCCGAGGCTAGATTTGGTATAAGCTTTTATGGAGGATACTGCACTTTGTCAAGATTTGAAGCAACATCTAAAAAGAATTTCAGATGTTGAGCGACTTATGCAAAAAAAAAAAGAGTTGGTTTACAACTAGTATATTGTAAAACTTTATCAAGTTAAAACCTTAATATTCTATTATACAAGGTACATGCATATGTAATGTACAGCTACTGCAAAGTAATTGGTACCTTGCCAAGTTAGTAATCTTTAATACACCATAAATGCTAATATTATTTCCAATGTTCACCATCAACTCTCTTCCTTTTATGTTTTGTCTCATATTTATTTTATTAAAGAAGATTTGATTAGGACCAAAATCACTAAGATCTTGCTAAATCATCTTTTTTTAAAAAATAACTTTGGTATTTGTCATGATGTGTCAATACGTAGATTCTAACTCACTAGACATAAACCTAGGGATGGTCACTAACCATTCTAACTTAGGTGTACTTGTCATTTATTCTCATCTAAAGATAAGTCTTAGTATACATTCAAAGTTCTAGGTCTGAGAGCATAGTTACATGTGAGAAATGATTAGCATTTATGGTGAACATTGGAAATAATATTAGCATTTATGGTGTATTAAAGATTACTAACTTGGCAAGGTACCAATTACTTTGCAGTAGCTGTACATTACATAAATAGAGACAAAACATAAAAGGAAGAGAGTTGATGGTGAACATTGGAAATAATATTAGCATTTATGGTGTATTAAAGATTACTAACTTGGCAAGGTACCAATTACTTTGTAGTAGCTGTACATTACATATGTAACTATGTAACTTTGGTATTTGTCATGATGTGTCAATACGTAGATTCTAACTCACTAGACATAAACCTAGGGATGGTCACTAACCATTCTAACTTAGGTGTACTTGTCATTTATTCTCATCTAAAGATAAGTTTTAGTATACATTCAAAGTTCTAGGTCTGAGAGCATAGTTACATGTGAGAAATGATTAGCACCCTCATAACGCCCTTCTAAGATGGCACCTACTAATCTTAAGTTATCCCAAATTTTTCCTTGTTGACCTCTAATTTCGATATGATTAATATTAAAAAATATTTCTAAGTATCATCCAATATTATGCGACTTGCTTAAAAAGGTTATGTTGTCAGATAAATTATAATAATTTATGAATTTCCTAATTTTAACTCCTTTACTCAATTCACTCTTATTATTCTATTATTTATCTTATTAGTAATCTTTATTTTTATTTCTACCTTCTTTATATCTTTCTTTATTTTAGGAAATAGACTCAAATTATTTATTTATAGAAAATTTCCTTCAATATCTTCCATTATGATGGTGAGACCATGAAAGGAATTTTCTCACCTACCAATTTTCAAATATTACTTATGCATAACCCTCTTTGGTATCTTAAAATTAGAATAACTTAATACAATTTCATAATTTAATATTTTTTATTTTTATAGCTAATACTTACTGTCCTATCATTTTTACTTTTATTTCTAATTTTGTTATCATTTTTATTGTTTACTTATTATTCATATTCTTATTTTAATTTTTAAAAAACGGATATAAATTATTGGAAATTCTCTTTTGATCTTTCGTTACGTTGGTTTGACCATAAAGAAAATTTTCTTATCTATAGATTTTTAAAGTATCACTCAATGCATAATCCCTTTTAAAATCTCACCAACAGAATAATTCATCTTCATCTTATAATTTAATTAAATTTATTTATGAATAATTTAATTTATGTCTTTCTACATATTCATATTCTAAATTTCAAAACACTTAATCCTAATCTCTAAACTAAATTAATCAATGACAAATAAAATACATATAACACATATCATGTTAAACGAATTGCTAAACACTTACCAATAAATTTACAATTTGCATAAATCAACCTAATTATCATTGCTAAACAATTACTAAATCAATTAAATTAACATGTTTATACACAATTAATTAAATTACTTAATCCATGAATTAAAAAATAAAACCCAAAAATCAATAGAAAAATTTAACAGAAAAAGAAAGAGGAACATTCTTCATACCGGTCGAGTCTCTATTGGGTATACACATGGGTCGAGAAGCTAGAAATGTGTCAAAGCTCTTCAAACCTTAATCCCAAACATTGTTGTTTTGGACGGATATAAAAGGTCCAAAACAATCCTTTCTCTTTTAAAACCCACACTGCCTCTCTATACTTCCTCCTACCAAATTCTCTTACCCTAATTAGCATTATAAAAATAGACTAAGGCTTATTGGGCTAGCCTGACTTGGCCCATATTATTAAAGCTTGGACCTTACTTTTGTAATCTATTTGAAGAAAAATAAGTTTTTTCGTACCCATTTAGGTTTGAACTTAAATATTTGGTCTAGATCTAAATGAGTCAGTCCATTTAATTTTTTTAATACCTTTTAATTTATAATTATATTTAAAATTTATTTATACTTTTATTAATTTGTTTAATATTAATCTCATTTGTTTAAATAAATTTTAAAATAAATTAACAAGCAAGGCTTTATGTGTAACTATTTTAATCAAATTAAATAATTACATGGGTTTGGAGCTAAGCACACATGCTATTGTTGCTACACTATACTGAGTGTGTACACTAACATGCACAAACAATTAATATGTTTATGTTTGTAAATGGCAAAATTAAAAATGAGATTTATATTATCTCAAACTATAAAATGGATGAAAAAACACGTACTTACACCAAAAAAAATAAACTTATATTTTCAAGTTCATTTTAAAAAAATAACTTTTTGACCAGACCCATATTAAGGCCGGCCCGTTAGGAATGACCCATTTTTGACAATGCCAACCCTGATGAATGTTGACGCTGTTGATTCTCCATATTTTGATGCTGCTCCACTGTACCACCACAATTGTTCAGCTTTGGCCGCCGAACTACAGTGGTCAAAAAACAAAAAATTTTCCAAAATTACAGCATTTTATGCTTTGAACCCAAATCACCACTTGAAATCCAAAAAATCTCAACTTAAATTTATAGATCTAAACCCTAAAAAAATTTTCCCAAACAAACTCTCCAACCCATAACACCTTTTAATTTTCTCTGAATTTTTTATATCTTGTATATTATTGATGTTGTATCTTGCTTGCTAATTGTTACTATGTACATTGTTCTTGGTAAAATTGTGTATTGTGTTGTGTTTTTATATATTAAAGTTAAAATTAATGTTAAATTAAAACTCTCTTTTATTTATCCCTTAAAATTTTCTTTTTTTTTTAAATGGGTCAATGATTGAAATTGCTTTTGGATGAGGGCTCTCAGTTAAATCCTAACAAAACTCTTTTTTTCCAATTTTCCTGATCTTCCTTTTTTATTTTTTGTTTTTTATTATTTATTATTTTCTTTTCTTTCTTGTTATTTTAGTTAAATTAATTTTTAGTTAATTAATTAGTTATAATTTCCAGCTTTACTATTTTCTTCATTTATCAATTCTATATATCCTAAATTAATCTACTTAGTTAAAATAATTATAATAATCAAATTACACTAATTCATCAAACCATATTAATTTTATCAAACAAACCCAATTAATTATTATAAACTAATACTAATAATTTCAATAATCAAATTAACGTAATTAATCAAATCGACTTAATTAGTTAAACTATCCTATTAAAACCAATTAAAATACTCTTAATAAAACTAAAACCAACAAAAATTAAACCCTTTATGGCCCAACAAATTCGAATCGCTTACAAACCCAAACAAAATGAGGGTGTTTACCACATTCTCTATTCATTTTGTTATTAGTTGTTGGGCTCATGGGCTGTGACTCGCGAGCTTTAACTTTACCCTCTATGCGCACTTTTGCACTAATTCTAGAATTCTGTCCATAGTGTCATTTTATGTAATTACCTAGATCTCATCTCATTCAATTTTATGTAATTAAAGGGTTACTTTCTGCTCCATAATGTCAGATGTCACCTTCGGATCTGATTATAAAAAATTTTATTGCCTTTTATCTATCTTGTTGTTAACATTCAAATAGCACAAGCACTAGAATATATTGTTCCTTGTGAAAAAGCTAGCATTTCTGTCCGAGACTGCATTTTGCCCATGTCGGTGCTGGTAACTGCCAAGTTGCATGGGACATACATTTATAGTTAAAACTTTTTGAATATACTTTGCCATAACCAATTGAACTTGCTATGACTTTGCTCTGTAAATGCTTCCCTACGGTAGTACTATGTTTCTTTTTTTATGTAAACCATCTTTTTCTTTCTCTCCTGTCACCTTTTAGGATCCATCTATTGTAAAGTTTTTCTGCTGAAACAGTTGCGAAGACGGTCAGTTTAAGTGAAAAACTGCTAGCTCGCTCACAAGCATGCGCCACTGTGGACACACAACATAAATGATAAACCTAATATCTGAAGTTAATGATTATTTCTAGTCATTTCTTCCCAGTCTTTGACCATTGTACCTGCAACTTGCAGTTGAGTTTTAAGCGGGGTTTGGGAAATCAATAAATGCTTCTTTTTTTCCTCTTCTTTTTGAATGTTCTCAAAAATTGAAGCAATTTATTATAAAAACGAAAATTTTAAATTGATTGGGTGTTGTATCTCGATTATATGTTGCTATCAATCAATAAGGCAGGATCATTTTCTGTGAGCAGAATACATTTCTTGAGATCCATGAGAAGAAGGACATAGGATCTTTTTTCCCATCCGTAGTATTTTCTTCTTCTTCAAAAGCTTGAAACTGCATCAATATTGAAAGGAGCTACTCAAAAGTCATTGATGAATTGGGTCGAGGAACATCAACCTGTGATGGATTTGATTAGTTTAAATCTTGAATTGTATCTATTTCTGCTTTCCTCTTTCCATCTTGCATTCTTAATTTCGGACCCAATTTCTGCATAATGAGTACAGAATAAGGCTCCATTTTGATGGAATGTGAGATTAAAAATAACGGTAATAGAAAATTAGGACTAGTTTGGATGGGCGGAGCGATTGGCTCCAATGAGATTGAAAATAGCGGTGATTGTGAGATTGTTGTCAAACGGTAATGCATTTGGATTTAATAACAACAATGGCAATGAGATAAGTGATAAAATGACAATTATAGATATTATATATTAAAATTTAAAATAAAAAATAAAAAATAATGGGCAAAATTGTCCTTTAGCTTGGATCCCCACTGCACCGGTCTCACCGGTGCCACAACAGGAACCCAAACTAAGCCTTGGTTAATGTTGCGACAAGATTAGATACTATAGTGTTAAGATTAAAACTAATAGTAGAATATATGTTTGGATGTAAATGCAATTGTAGTAAAAAAGTTAAGTATAATGGGAAAAGAAAATAACCATTAAAAATATAAGATTAAAATTTATATATAATTAAAATTTTATTTTATTCTATATTTGTAAAAATAATAAAATAATTAAAATTAATAAAAGTATTTTATATCAAAAAAACATTTTTAATAAATTTAAAATCATTAAAGTATGTTCATATCAAATAATTCTTGTGTTATTAAATATTTAAAAATAAATTTTATAAATGTTTTAATGTTTTTCATCACCATCACTAGGTAGTTTACATTAATCAATATATGACTTACGCTAAGTTGTCAACATGAATTCTCCTCCTTCACCCATTCCTATACAATGTAATGTGTTCTTTCAATTCTTGTATTGCTATATCTTTTAGAATGCCTTCCTCCAAAGTCTTTTACAGTCTTCCCTTAACCTTGACCCATTTTTCTGTTGGTATATATTTTGATTATGGAAAGAGAATATTTGTTAATTGACAAAATTTGGTTTCCATAATACCAGCAATCTCATATTGACCAATCCCGGATATGGTCCATAATTTCACACTGAATCTCAACTTAATATTTGGCTATTAAAAGCACGATTTTATTATGGTTAAGACGTGATTTTATTGCCATAATTAGCAAGCTCTCATTAGTAGTTAAAGAGGGCTTCTTCCGGTCCCCAAGCACGTTAATCCCATACAGACAAACACCATCTAGTGAGGCTTTTGAGTGCTTGGAAGGCTTGGAAGTAATTCAAGGAAGTCTATCGATTCTAGAGACTGGATCAAAATCAGACAAATAGCAAAACAATGGCTAGAGGGTAGTTCGATCCTTACTGTAAGCTTTCACGAATCAATTATTTGACATATTTCATGTATGTTTAGAAGCATGTTTAAGCCGTAATTTAATCTCACATTTGGTATCAAAGCCCGAAAACCTCTGTCTTGCTAGAGATTTATAGAGAGAAGCTATAAAAAACCCATTTTTGAAGCTTTAAGTTTTGGGTTCCTTGAAACCCATTCAGTTTTCATGCGATTTTGGCATAAAAATTTTAGATCTATTGTTGTAGAGCTTTAGGGGTGAAAAACAAATGAAAAAATGACAAAAACTGGACTAAAAAGTGAGGCGTGTATGTCATGCGCACATGTTAGTTACTGGCGCGTGCGTCACACTCACCAAAGCTTGAAAAATAAAAAATAAAATAAATTAATTTTGGCTCATTTTGGGCCATACGGTTGGGCCCTTTCTTTCATTTTTGGGGCGGTTTTCAGGTTGTTTTTTGTTTACTTTTTGGGCCAAATTGAATGTATTTTTGGGCCATTTTAGATTAAATAAAAGGGCCATTTGTTTTATTTTGTTTGGGCCTTAAGGATTTTATTTAATTTGGGCCAAAATAAGTTTTCTTATGCTATAGGCATAATTTAATAAATTTGGACAATTAAAATTAATTAAATTTTAGGGCCATTTTGCCTAATTTGTTTAAGTGCATATTGATTAATTAATTTTATTTGAATATTAAATTTGAAAGTTATAAATTTTGTGTAATTTTGGATACTATATGTGCTTGTTATGAATGTGTATGATTTTTGTTATTTTATACTGTGGTTGACTTTAACTCCGCCTGTGTGAGTTAACGCAGTCGGTCCTAAGTCTGGGTAAAAGAGGAGGCTGGCGGTAGGTTTGGACAACCAGCCTTAAAAACTAGTCCAATATCATGAAATGAACTAATATCAAAACATCGTTGGGGCGTCCCCTACTCAATGACACACTACATTGGAGCCCGGGTGTAGTGAAAAGTGGGCAAGAGTTGCTAGGTCATTGCCCGGAAGCGACACGCCACATCGACGCCTGGATGTGGTGTTAAATAGGCAAAGGTTCCCACACCACAATGGACGGGGGTGGGTAAAGAAGTTAGTCCATAACCACAACCATAAGCTTAGGTTAGGATCTTGAAATATATGTATACTTAGTGGTAAGTTAGCTAAGATTTGTGAGGTTATGAGTAGGAGGAGGGTTAACATCTTGTGTTTTCAAGAGACCAAATGGGTTGGGGAAAAGGCTAGAGAGATGCAACTTGGCAATATAAGCTTTGGTACACAGGGAAAGATAGAGACCGAAATGGAGTAGGTATCATTCTAGATAAAGAGTACCATAAGAATGTTGTACAGATTAGGAGACTAGGGGATAGGATTATTTTGGTTCAGCTAGTTCTAGGAGAAGAGGTGTTGAATGTCATTAACGTGTATACACCCCAAATAAGACTTGATGAGGTTAGTAAACGATAGTTTTGGGAGGATTTAGATAAGTTAGTACAAGAAGTACCTCTAGGAGAAAACCTTTTTATTGGCAGCGATCTTAATGGACATGTAGGTACAAGTAGAGAGGGTTTTGAAAGAGTACATGGGGGTTTTAGTTATGGTGTAAGAAACGAGGGTGGGGATGCTATCTTAGATTTTGCTTTATCTTATGACCTAATTCTAGTAAACGCATTGTTTAAGAAGAGAGATTCTCATCTTATAACCTTTAGAAGTGGACCAAGAGCAAGTCAAATAGATTTCTTTTTAACTAGGAGTAGGGATAGACATAGATGTTTAGATTGTAAGGTTTTCCTAGGTGAGGTGTTACCGCACAACATAGACTCCTAGTTCTAGATATGAAGATAGGTAGACGACATCGAAGGAACCAACAAAAAGGAATTGAAAGGATTCGATGGTGGAAGCTAAAAGAAAATTGTCATACAACATATAAAGATAGTTGGATTCAAAAAGAGGATTGGACAATAGAAGAGAACCCAAATGTAATGTGGAATAAGATGGCAAAATGCATTTGGGAGGTGGGCAAAGAGACATTAGGAGTATCAAACAGAAGAGTGCCAACTGGAAAGGACGCAACATGGTGAGTTGCAGTAGTAAAAGATGCTATATAGACTAAGCGAGAGCGTTACAAGGCTTTGAAGAAGAACAATACAGAAGAGAATTTTACGGAATATAAGTTAGCAAAAAAGGAGGCAAAGAAGGCTGTGGAAAAAGCTAATGCAAAGGTTACGAAAGAGATTTATGACAAGTTGAATAAAAAGGAGGGAGAGACAAATATATACAGATTGGCGCAAGCAAGAGAAAGGAGGAGTCACGACCTAGGAGGCGTGAAATGTATTAAGGATGAGCATCAAAGAACTCTCGTAAAAGATAATGATATTAAGGACGAATGGCATGATTATTTTGACAAATTATTTAATGACGGACAAAATAAAGTTTTGGATAATATCTCGTTGCCTCTCAAGGATTTAAATATGTAAAAACTACAAACTTTGTACCATATTAGTGAATAAATTAAGAGACATAAAATAACCTTGAAAACTATGATATACTTTGTAATTTCCATTATTCCACGTAATGAGAATGAAGTTATAAGTTTAGTCAATTTAGTAACAAATGGTCCTTTAGATGAATTAGAAATCTTATAATTAAGTTCAAGAATTATATAAGAACAAATATATGCATATATTCCATAATATATATGTATATTTGTTTTAATAAAACGAAAGATACAAGTATACTAAAGGAAATGTAGTATACATGAATATTAAAATATTTAAAATAAAATAAGGAATTCATACATATATACTTATTAAGTGTTAAATATGTATATATATCGATATATGTAAATTTTAAGATAAAGGGGGTATATAAATAGATATATATACATACCTCCACTAAAAATATATTAGACATAAAATATATATTTATATATATGTAGATAAGTAAAAATATATTATATATATAATACTTGAAATAGATATACACATACTTATTATATATATGGAAATACAACAAAACAAATAAATATATATATATACGAATACATATATATTAGTTACATACATATATATATATATATATATATACTAGTTATGTAACTATAATTATAGATTATAAAATATAAATAATTGTGTTAGGAATAGAAAATTTAAAATAAAAAAAAACAGATTTAAAATATAAAATAAAATAGATTAAATAATAGGCTCCGTGGAGTTTGATGGGACTTTTTCTCATCAAACCCCACTAAGCACAGCCCCATTGTTCATCAAGATCATCACCATCAGAAGGTGTGATAACCGTAAATTTTTCATTTATTGGAAATTAGAAATATTGAAAATAAATATTAAAGAAAATAGATAAGAGGAAATAAATAAATAAAAGTAAATAAATAAAATTTATTTACGAGATGGGAATATCGTTGAAATTCCCGAAATTAAGGAAAGTGAGGAATTTAAAATTTAATAAGAGAATAAGAAAATAAATGAAATATATTTATATAATTATATATTATTATATAAATGTATTTTTATACCAATACATATGTATTCAAAATATTATATAGTATATTTTAAAATACGTTGTTTTATATATTGAAATATATGTATACTATTTCATAAATTCAAATAATACATATGTATATAAATATAATGTTTTATGTGTATATATAATTATGTAAATACATATAGAAGAAAAGTAAGTATGGTTTTATATTAAAGTTTATATGTATAAATATTTTATTATAGCATTTATATAATTTATATATATATAAATGTTACTTAATTTTAAGTATATATATAAATATACACATATATACTAGACATGTATTTTGTAATGTACAATATGTATTTTGTATATAATATATATTGTATAATATTATGTATGAAATAATGTATGTATAACATATAATATATATTATATGTATAAGATATAAAATATAGTGTATAATATATAGTGTATTTTATACCAAATATAGAAAGAGAACAAAAAAACAGAAAAGGAAAAGAGAAGGCGGGGAGGAACCCCGACCCTCCCAGTCAGGCCGTCGGTGGCGGAGATGCCACCGTCGGTGAGGGGAAAAGGAAGGTGAGACGTCAGCGACGCGAGGAAGAAGTGTCCGGCGATGGAAGAAGAAAACAAAAAGCAAATCGGGAAAACAGAAACGAAGGAAATCCGGGAAGAAAAGAAAATGGCCGACGGCGATGCCGGCCAAATCGGTGGCCGGCACTGCCACCGAAGCTTCACCAGAGGAAGACGAAGCCGATGGAGGCCACCGGAGACTCAATGGACGGCGGAGGAACGCCGGCGAAGAGGAAGAAGAACCGAGGCAAAACCGCCTTGATCCGCCGCCGTGTCACCAATCCAGGGCAAACGAAGGGCACCGGCAAGTTCGTCGTGCAGCCGGCCAGCTGAGGGACGCCTAAACCGCAGGAGAACTGGCCGCCGGCGAGGAACCGGCTCTAGACCGGTCTGAACCGGTCTGACCGGGAAAGGAAGAAGAAAAAAGAAAAGAAAAAGAAAAGAAAAAGGAAAAAGAAAAAAAAAGAAAAGAAAAGAAAGAAAGAAAAGAAAAAGAGGAAAAAGGAAGAAAAAGAGGAAAAGGAGAATTTCAGGAATTCGAAAAATTCCCGGAAATTCGACAACCCGGGATTTTACAAATTCGGTAAGAAATTTTCCGAGAATTTAATTTCAGAAAAAATTAAATAAATTATGAAAAATAATAAAAATTAGGATTTTTATTTCCAGAAATTATTTTCAGCAATCGGGATAAGGAATCGGGAGAAATGGAGTGCGGGCCGATCAATAAAGGGAAGTCGCCCACTCGGAAAAAGGTAAGGGATGCATGTGCAGCACTGTAAGGATACTCAGTCTGCATAATTTAATTTGAAATATTTTATGCAATTATTTTATGAAAATTATTATAATGCATGATTTGCTGAAAATAATTTGGGAAGAAGTACTGGCTGAAAGATTTTAAACTGTATTTTCCTTGCAGGAGGTTAGTGAATCGGCAGCCGTTATGCTGCCGAAAATTTTAGAAAAACTTTATAAAATCATATTAAATGATTTTATTTCCGAATTTCGATAGTAAATCACGAAACATGAGGAAATTACTAAAATTTCATAAAACATGAATATAATGAGATGAAATTCTAAAATGTTCATGTATTCGAGAATGGTGATAATGAAACCATCGAACATTCTCGAAATAGATAAATTACACGAATTACGAGACGAAAGTTGAAGTGAAATATAGTGAGTATTCTTATGAATATTCTTATAAATATTCACTAAAGGATTTTAACCCTTATGGTTTTAAATCATGGAATTATATATTTATATAAATTCCATAAAGGTGTATTTTATGATGAGAATTACGGTTTTGAGACTGGTTGGTATTCTTATCATGCTGATGCATGATATGTGATATGTTTAGTCCCGGTCGACGTCTAATCAGTGATCCACCGAGGACAATATAGGTTATGGTCATAGATTTGACCGGTGTACTTCCTTACCCTCCGAGGTATATAGTATGATAAGATTGATGTCTATCTTAGACTCCATAAATGATAGGTAATATGTTTTCAAAAGGAAGAAATGATAATTCTAATATTCTTTCTATGGTCTCAAATGAAATATTAGATCATAAGTACTACATGAGATCTGATAAGACAGTGGAAAGTACATATGGCATAAAGGCCATACCGAGCAGAGACTCGATGATTGAACCGTGGGAGCCACCTCTAGAGTCCTTCGGGAACTAAGTGCTACACGTGTTCTGATGTTTCAGTACAGGCCATACCGAGCAGAGACTCGATGATTGAACCGTAGGAGCCACCTTTAGAGTTCTTCGGGAACTAAGTGCTACACGTGTTCTGATGTTTTAGTAAAGGCCAGACCGAGCAGAGACTCGATGATTGAACCGTGGGAGCCACCTCTAGAGTCCTTCGGGAACTAAGTGCTACACGTGTTCTGATGTTTCAGTACAGGCCATACCGAGCAGAGACTCGATGATTGAACCGTGGGAGACGCCTCTAGAGTCCTTCGGGAACTAAGTGCTACACGTGTTCCGATGTTAGTATGAGAAATCGTAGGATATTGTGACGATAAGTAAGTGATTGTGATTCGTGAATTCGACAAATGTCAAAGGATGAAATAGATCTGGTGCATATGACATATGATGTGTGTGATATATCGAATGAGTAAGGCACTGGGGTGGTAAATCCCTAGTTAACAGAGATCCAGGCCCTCCCGGTCCTTACAATGAGTTCGTTCTTTCACACTTAATCATACTGATAAAAAGAATGGTGCCTTAGGAATTTAAGAATAGAATGAAAGCATAAACAAGTTTGAGACGTCTGTATGTATATGAAATAAGTTTTAAAGAAAAATGATAATGATTTAATTAATATTCTTTTTAAAGAATATATGAATATTAGTTATTGTAATTAAACCCTTGTATTTCGTAAAAGCATCATTTTGAAAAGAATACGAAAAGATTTTTGGGGTAAAAAGGAAAAGGATTTATTAAATCAAAATGAAATGAAAATCTCTCTCTACAGTTGCTTCTAGGTTCCGGAACAAGTATGGTATTCTAAAATACCTACTTTACTCTAATCGGATCCCTAGCCGACTGTAGTATCCTTCCTACATGCGAGCCTAGAGCCCATAGGAAAAATGAAAAAGATTTTCAACATATAAGAATCTGAGTATCAAGTGAGGCATATAATTCTCTTACTGAGCCGTGGTTTTGCTCACCCCTTAATTTTCAACATTTCAGGTTTTGACTGAATGTGAGTTCAATGGATTGTGGATCCTGGCTGTACACGAAGGACAATGTGTCAGACCGACTGCTTATTTGAGGTATGATCATTTATTCTCTGTATTTAGACATGTCAACAGTACTACTTATCTGATAAATTACGATAGGGGATGTGTATAATATAAACAATACATTGTAAAATTGTTTAACAGTCAGTACAAGTGAAGTATCACAGACAGCCCAACCGGTTAAGATGTGTATAAGAAGATGAAAAATGTGGTCACGGGTCGTGACAGAAGGCTTATCAAGGAAAGCTACAGACTTAAAGAAAAATAGAAGTAGTCTCTGCCAAAGTCAGACCAAAAAGCTAAGGAAATTGAAAATGAAATGGGAAAGTAAGTGAGGCATGAGAAAGAGAGAGAGAGCTGAAAGTTGAGCTACAACGTGAAGGAGTGGAGAAGGAGATCTCGGCAAGGAAGAGGAAAGGAAGAAGAAAAGCTTGAAAAGGTTGTTCGCTGATCTCTCTTGGGATATTATCAAGGTTGAAGCTGCCAAGAAGAGGAAGGAAATGTAAGCTTCAGGCAAGAAAGAAACAGACGCCGACTGAAGTAGCGACAACCATGAAAGGAAAATAAAGGAGATGCAGGGAAAGGTAATTCGTTTTTATTTTCTTTTGCAAAACTAGATCAGTGGCGTGAATGCTATGGAATTCCTTGGTAATTAAGGACATTTAACTGGTGCTAAAACGAGGGAGTAATGGTCTGATCAGGACGCATAAAATAAGGAAGACATTTTTGGATGTTGACAAAGCACCGATCAAGTGATTTATTGGCCAAAGGAAGGAAGACAAAATATGTGAAAGAGAGGCTTTTAACATGGGGTTGAAAGGAGCTGGTGCTAAGCTCTAAAATGGAGTCATGAACGGGACAGCAAATAGGGCAGAATGTAGTGATAAAATAAGGCTACAAAATTTGGTGTTGAGCTGTGATTGACGGGCTGCTGGAAGCAAGGATTCTAGCTGACAATGTGAGGCTTTTCGGTTGGCATTTTAGAAGACTGAAAGTGTGAATTCTGTACTGAGTTAAAACTCTTGATGAGGTTGAAACAAAGTTGGAACAAGATGCTGAAAACAGTAGCCTTTGAAACTAAGAATGGTGGCTGCTTAAAAGTGTCTTTAAGTTAGCCGAATAGTGACAAATAGATTATTAAAAGGCTGAGTTTAAGGCTGTTTCAAAGGCTGGAATAGAGGCTTTGTAAAGGTAGTAAACAGGATCGAAATGTTGGCTTTTGGTAGACTGTTTTAGGGTTCGGTTATGGGTTAAAGCAGTGGAAGAGGCCTGACGTTAAAAGTTATTTTTGGGTTTTAGTTTGGGGGTTACCTTGCAACGTTGGAGTGGCTATTTTAAAGGCTGTTCACGATGGTTTTAAAGGCTGATGTTAGGTGGTTAAATATTGGTGTAAGGGGCATGATTTAGGGGCTGTTTACCACGTGATTCACGGGCTGAATATGCTTAGTTTAAATGCTGTGTTGTGGTTGTTTGAAGATGAGAATTAAAGCACAAAAAATGGAAGCAACAGTGGACACGGAAGCTAAGCTTTGATGCTCAAAACAGAACATTTAAAGGCTATTAAAGAGGAAGAACCGAGAAGGTCAATGAGCTTGGAGTGGCATTTCTCTAAGGCTGAAACAGTGCCTTTTTTTAATGTAAATATCATGTGAATAAATACAAGACCTTGGAGCATGGAGGTAGAAGCTTGGAAATTTTAAAGGGGTAAGACTTCTTTGCTTTGAGTCTTAATTTTATACACATGTATGTATAGATTTATATAAATATACATACATATCACTAGTATGATAATGATAAGTTAATTATTGGCATGGGTTTTAATTGAACACTTTAAGGAGAAGAAGCAATATGAAATTCGGCGGAAGAAGTTTTATTATTATTTTTTTAAGGTACGAAACCATACATCGGTTTAGGATGGATACAAGTATATAAATATATACACACACATGCAAATTAATATCATTAGTATGATAAATAGAATATAAATGAATAAATTCTCAATGTACAAGTGGCTGCGATTTATTTTGCTCTAAGATAAATTATTGAGACTGATAGAGATATGGATAAATATATATATATATATATATATATATATGTATGTATATACATATATCATGATGATCAATATGTTATGTGTTATTAAAAATGATATAAATGTATAAATATATATATATATATATATTTATTTACACGTAATAAATATTGATAAGGAGAAGAAAAGAGATGAGCATGGGTAAATATATATATATACCTATAATATATGTATATAATGGAATATACACGGGTATAAACACATAGGTATTTGAACATATATGAATATATGTGTACGTAAGGACCTAGACCACCAGTATATTGCGACTAACGATTAAGAGGTAGTTTCGGATTAATAGTTAATTGAAATTAATAGCGTTTTTAAGATCCTTGTTTTAAGTATGTGATTAAACATAATGATAAAAACTTATCGAAATGTTAATGGATTATGTGTAGTGAATCGGAACAGTTGAGGACTTAATTTCGGATTCCAAAAAGTCAGGAAGAAACGATTAAACCTCGAGGTAAGTAGGTTAAATAAGCCTTGCTAGTATCATCTCGTAAGAGATGAATAAATACTTATTAAAACACTTATCTAAATTTACCTCAAGTTTGTGGAATACTATGGGTAAGACTATAAGAGTAAGTACAGTAAAAAAAAATACAAATTGGACATAATGCGATCGTGAATAGTAGTTGTTTATAAAGGAATCTTGCTTGTGATTTGCATGTTATGTGTTATAGTTTGTTCACGGTTGTTGAATGTTTTAAATTGTATACTTTTTGGTGCTTGCATTTTTAGGAATGCATATGAATTAATAAAATCGCACTGAGGGAGCATATTAGCATATTGTGATACTTTGAGAATGCATATGTGATTTGTGTGCGATATGTATAGCTCCCGATATTGAGTTCTTGGACCTAAATTAGTACCTAGTCTTGTTTGTCGAAAGCTAAGAAAAAGGTAACCCGAGTAGAACTCAACCCTTGTACCGTGTGAGCCACCTCTAGAGAACTCAAGGGACCTAAGTGCTACATAGAATCTTCGAAAACTATGGGAGCCACCTCTAGAATCCTTTGAGAGCTAAGTGTTACACGAGTTCCGATGTGATAGTAGAAAGTATGTGTCATAAAGGCCAACCCGAGTAAAGACTCGATCTTTGTACCGTGTAAGCCACCTCTAGAGAACTCAAGGAACCTAAGTGCTACATAGAATCTTCAGAAACTATGGGAGCCACCTCTAGAATCCTTTGAGAACTAAGTGCTACACGAGTTCCGATGTGATAACAGAAAGTATGTGTCATAAAGGCCAACCCGAGTAAAGACTCGACCCTTGTACCGTGTGAGCCACCTCTAGAGAACTCAAGGGACCTATGTGCTACATAGATTCTTCAGAAGCTATGGGAGCCACCTCTAGAATCCTTTGAGAGCTAAGTGCTACACGAGTTCCGATGAGATAGTAGAAAGTATATGTCATAAAGGTCAACCCGAGTAAAGACTCGATCTTTGTACCGTGTGAGCCACCTCTAGAGAACTCAAGGGACCTACGTGCTACATAGGTTCTTCGAAAACTATGGGAACCACCTCTAGAATCCTTTGAGAGCTAAGTGCTACATGTGTTTTGATGAAATATGTGGAATCGTAGATTATTGTGACAATAAATAAATGATTGTGATTCGTGAATGAGATGAATGTCAGTAGATGGAATAGATCTTATACATAAGACAGAGAATGTGTATAATCATTGAATTATACTTATATATGCCATAAAAACATGTGCTATTTGAATGTTTGTCTTCTTTCACACTTAACCATACTGATAAAAAGAATGATACTTTGAGAGTTTGTGATGAATATCAGTAGATGAAATAGATCTTATACATAAGACAGAGAATTTGTATAATCATTGAATTATACTTATATATGCCATAAAAACATGTGCTATTTGAATGTTTGTCTTCTTTCACACTTAACCATACTGATAAAAAGAATGATACTTTGTGAGTTTAAGAATGGAATGAAAGCATGAATAAGCTTATGAAATCTGTGTACATACGAATTGGTAGCAAACCTTGATATAATGCATACATGCCATTTTATAAAACTCACGCATGTATGATCGTGTTTTACGATATGAGCCTAGTATGTACTTATTTAAACTACTTATTGAGTCGTGGATTTGCTTACCCCTTAAATTTAAACATCTACAGATCTTACGAGTTGACAGCCGGCTCAGGCTTCGTATAGGCTCCCGAGAATTGTACCTAGTAGTGGTACTCGTCTGCGTTCTCCAGGGCTAGCTTTTGTATTTTTGAGGTATACTACTTGTATATCAGTTGATAGTTATATGTACTTTAATTTCACAGTACTAGGAAAGTATATAGGATGTAGCTTTGGATCGCACTAGATGATTATGTAAGTCTAGGTGATTATCGAGTCCGATCCAGGTTCTAATGTATATTTTTAATGATATATAAAGTGATAGATGTGAACTTATTAATGGTTAAACTCTTGAGTAGCTTGAGATGCTTGATTGTATGAATTGTGGAGAAACAACAGCTGGCTATGTCGTGTAATTTAAAATGTGTTTTAATGTAGGAAATTTTACCTGGGGAAATTGATAAAATACAAGGGGGAGGTTTTCGATCCGTTTCTTTTGGAATAGTGAAAATAAGGCTAAAATGATTTAAAATCACTTTAAGAAGTATGATATAGCTAGAGAAATAATATTATTAAGGCAAAATTGGAATTTGTTACTACACTAACACCGAATACAAACCGTAAATAGGAAAGAAATAGAAAAAGAAAAATTTGGTTCGTAGTTTTCCAAAAGCGATAAGTATATGTTAAGTGGACGTCATTGGCCTTCGGGTCGTGACAAAATCAGTGCTTTATGTGTAGAATCAAAGAGACAGAGGTAAAAGAGGCACTAAAGATGATGAATAAAGGAAAAGTTGTTGGACCTGATGACATCCCAATTGAAGTTTGGAAATGCCTTGGAGATGTAGGAGTTAGGTGGTTGACAAATCTATTTAATAAAATTTGGTGCACTAACAAAATGCCGAGGAAATGGAGGAAGAGTGTCTTGATATCTTTATATAAGAACAAGGGAGATATTCAAAGTTGCGCCAACTACCGAGGCATAAAATTGATGAGTCACACGATGAAACTATGGGAGAGAGTGATAGAACGGAGATTAAGAAAGAATGTAGAAATATCGAAGAATTAATTTGGTTTTATGCTGGATCGACTAACTATGGAGGTAATATATTTGCTTAGACAACTTATGGAGCGCTCTCAAGTAATGGGTAAAGATCTCCATATGGTCTTTATAGATTTGGAGAAAGCATATGATAAAGTGCCTAAGGAGGTACTATGATGGTCCTTAATGAAAAAAAGAGTTCCTTTGAAATATATTAAACTAATTAAGGACATGTATAAAGATGCAAGGACACATGTGAGGATAGGTGGGAGGCAAACAAGTGAGTATCCTATCACAGTGGGATTACACCAAGGGTCAGCGTTGAGTCCATTCTTGTTTGCAGTAGTTATGGACGAACTGGCAAAATCCATCCAGGATAAGGTGCCTTGGTGTATGATGTTTGCAGATGATATTGTCATATGTGCGGAAACTAGAGCGGAGATCAATGCAAAGTTGGAATTATGGAGACAAACGTTAGAATCAAAAGGATTTAAACTAAGCAGAGTGAAGACTAAATACATGGAATGTAAATTCAGTTCTAAAAGAGTGGAAGAGCATGATGTAGTGATGTTAGATACAGTGACGATACCTAAGTCAGACCATTTTCGATATATGAGATCGATAGTACAGATGGATGGAGAGATTGATGGTGATGTGAATTATAAGATTCAGGCTAGATGGAGTAAGTAGGGAAGTGCTACAAGTGTGTTGTATGATAAAAGAATTCCTATATGGTTGAAAGGCAAGTTTTATATGACAGTTGTTAGACCAACATTGTTATATGGTAGTGAATGTTGGTCGACTAAGAGGCTACATACACAAAAGATGAGTGTAACAAAAATGCGAATGTTACGGTGGATATGTGGATATACAAGAAAGGATAGAATAAGAAATGATGATATTCGTAAGATAGTTGGAGTGGTACCTATCGAAGACAAGATGTGTGAAAATCATTTACGTTGGTTTGGACATGTAAGACGTAGACCTGTAGATGCTCTTGTTAGAAGAATAGAGGCTATGGATGTTAAGAGAAGGGTTAAAACTAGAGGAAGACCGAAAAAGACTTGTAAGGAAGTACTTTAGAAAGATATGGTGGTTTTAGAATTGGATGAGCAAATGGCCTTGGATAGGAATCTATAGAGGAGGAGAATACATATGGACGATCTAACGTGAATTCAGATATTAGTTCATATAACCTACCCCAATCTCTTGGGATAAAGGCTATGATGATGATGATGATATTGTGGTTGACTTTAAGCACATGCAACTAAGTTTATTCATATTATTAAGAATTAAAATTGCCTTATGTTAATTGCAATTTTAAAATATGAATGAAACTTAAAATTTTGCCAATATGTCTTAATGATTCATAATTTGTTTAATTAGGGCTTAGCCACAGCAACCTTCATTAAATAAAATTATATTGTCAGAATCACATAATGGTATTAGACATAAATTATGATTAGTTATAAAGTTATAATAAATTTTATCCCACAGGAATTTTTATTATAATTTTATAACTAATTAGGATAATATATCAAATTAGTTTCTTAATTTACCACAAGGATTAGGAAATGATATAATTTGATAGTTTTATCATAATGGTATGAATCTATTAGAATTAGAACTTTAGCCCACAAGCAAGTTTTATGTTTGAGATTCATAATTGACTAACAAAATATGTTTACATTGGTAGACCTAATTAAGTTTGCCTCAGAAACTTTGAATAAATAAGCATGTAATTTCCTTTATGCAGTGTTTCCTTAGGTTAGTATTAACTTAGAAGTTTCGAATTGGATGGAGAGAACTATAAGATTTGGAAGGAGAGAATTCTCCTCTAATTATGGTGCATAGATATAAACTATGCTATAAGGAAAGATGAACCTGTACTGATTGAAACCATCACTCCAGCCCAAGTGGCTTTACATGAATACTGGGAGCGATCCAATCAGCTTAGTGTCATGTATATTAAGACAAAAATATATGCTGGGATATGTGGTTTTGTCGAATAGCATACCAACGTTAGTACCTTACTAAAGGCCATAGATAATCAATTTGTCACTTCAAACAAAGCGTTGGCTAGCACCCTAATCATAAAGTTCTCATCAATGAGGCTCATCAGTGTGAAAAGAGTGCACGAGCACATAATGGCAATGAGAAATATGGCGGCCCAACTCAAGAAGCTGGAGGTGGATATGTCCGAATCCTTCCTGGTGCACAATATACTGAACACTCTTCCCAAGCAGTACAGACCATTTAAGATATCTTATAACACACATAAAGATAAATGGACCATCAATGAATTGATGACCATGTGTGTACAAGAGGAAGGAAGACTGCTAATGGAATCAAGTGAAAGTGCATTTCTGGCAAACCATGGAAAGAACAAGGACCGAGTCAAGGACAAGGGAAAAGGCAAAATCCCTGCCCAAGCTAACATTAAGAAGAAAGAGTCCAAGTGTTTCTTCTATAAAAAGAAGGAACACAAGAAGAAGGACCGCCAAGCTTCAGCAATGGCTCATTAAAAAAGGTAATCCAATCTCTTATGTTTGCTTTGAATTAAATATGATTGACGTTAGTTATAACACATGGTGGATTGATTATGGATTTACAATTCACATTTCAACTTCCTTACAATGTATGACAAACCTAAGAGAGCCAGTGGGAAATGAGGAGAGCATTTATTCTGGAAACAAGATGCGCTCACGTGTTGAAAGCGTTGGAACTTGTACTCTAGTTCTTAAGAGTGGTTTTGTTATGCAATTAGAAAAGACCTTTTATATTTCTAGTTTCTAGAAAAACTTAATCTCCATTTCTAGGCTGGTACCTTATGGATATTCCTTTCAATTTTCAAATAAATCATTATTTATATATATTTTAAATCTAATATTGTTGGGAATGGTACCTTATGTGATGGTCTTTTCTATGTTGATTTGCAAAATAACACTACTCATAACGCCTTGCATGTCCAAACTGGACTAAAAGATGTGTTATGAATGAGGATTCCTCCATGTTATGGCATCAGAGATTATGTCACATCTCCATTGATAGGATTAAGAAATTAGTAAATGACGGAATACTAAGTACTCTAGATTTTACTGATTTCGACACTTGTGTGGATTGCATTAAGGGTAAGAAAACTAACAAGTCTAAGAAAGGTGCCAATATGAGTTCAACCATATTAGAAATCATACATTCTAACATATGTTATAAAAACATTTATGCATGTGGTCAGAAATACTTCATTACCTTTATTGACGATTACTTGAGATTTATGTATCTCTACATGCTTCATAATAAGAACGAAGCATTAAATGCCTTCAAAATCTTTAATGTTGAAGTAGAGAAACAATGTAGAAAACCCATAAAGATGGTAAGAACTGATAAAGGTGAGGAGTATTACAGTATATACACTAAAGATGGACAAGCACCTGGACCATTTGCGAAGTTCCTTCAAGAAAATGGGATTATTGCCTAATATACCATGCCTGGTTCACTAGATTAGAATGGTGTCACAGAAAGGAGGAACCAAACTTTGATGGAAATGGTGCGTAGTATGCTTAGCAGCTCAAAGTTGCCTGAGTCTTTGTGGATTGAAGCTCTTAAAACGACAGCGTATATATTGAACCAAGTTCCAACTAAGGTTATTCCAAAGACGCCTTTCGAATTATTTAAAGGTTGGAAACCTAGTTTGCGTCATATGTGCGTTTGGGGATGCCCTTCTGAAATAAGAGTTTACAACTCACAAGAAAAGAAACTGGACCCTAGGACCATAAGTGGGTATTTCATAGGATATGCCTAACGTTCCAAGTGTGATAACCGTAAATTTTCCATTTATTGGAAATAAATATTGGAGAAAAATAAATATTGGAAAGAAATAAATAAATAAAATTGTGAGAACGGGATATTGGTGAAAATCTCGAGAATTAAGGAAGTGATAAATCAAGAAATACGAGTGAAGGAGAATAAAATTGGAATTATGAAAAATAATGGAAAGAGGAGATTTAATTTGGATAAATGGAAATCCAAATTAAATAAGAAAGAGAAAAATATATTTATATAATTATAAATTATATAAATGTATTTTTATACAAATACATATGTATTGATATACCATATAGTATATATTAATATACAGAGGTATATATAGATATATATACTATTGTATAAATTTAAATAATACCTATGTATTAAATATGGCATAATATGTATATATGAGTATATACATATTTGAAAAGAAATGTAAATATGATTTTACATTTGAATTGTACATATATATATTGTAAATACAATATATATATTGTATTATTATCATTATTATTATTACTACATTTATATAAAAATATATAAATGTTAAGTAATTTAAATTAAGCAAATAGATATATATATATATATATATATATATATATACTAAATATGTATTTTGATAATACATAAAATATATATATCTTTATATATATAAAATATACTTATATAGTACTATAATAAATATAATAATATTATTATATGTATTATAGATATATAATATATGTGTATATATATATATGTATGTATAATTAATTAAATTAATTAATGCTAAAAATAGAAAGAAATAAACAAAAGAGGAAAGGGAGAATCGGGGAAGCAAAACCCAACCCTCCAAGACAAGGCCGACGGTGGCGGAGCTGCCACCGCCGACGAGAGAGGAAGGGAGGAACGATGCCGGCAGAGAGAGAGGAGAAGCCGGTGACCGGCGGAAGAAAGGAGAAACAGAGAAGGGAAGGAAATTTCGACGAAACCGAAAGAGAAGGAGAAAATCAGATCTGGCGGTTGCCGGCCAAATCGGCCGCCGCCACCACAGTCGAAGCATCTGCGGAAGGAGAGGAAAAGGATGGAGGCCACCGGAGAGGCTGGGAACGACGGAGGAAGGCTGGCGGAGGAGGAGAAGGAACCGAACCTAAACCGAGTAGGTCCGCCGCCGTGCCGCCGATTCGGGATGAACGGAGGCCAGATCCGGCTTCGCCATCACACCGGCCTGCTGCTGAGTCGTTGAACCGCCGGAGAACCGGCCACCGGTGAAGAACCGGGGGTGAGGGGGAGTGGCCGGTTCGGCTGGGAAGAAAGAAAAGAAAAAAGAAAAGAAAAGAAAAACAAAAACAAAAAGAAAAGGAAAGAAAAGAGAAAAAGGAATAAAAAGGAGAGAGAAAAAGGAGATTTTCGGACTTCGGAAATTTCTGGAATTTCGAAAAATCTCGAAAAACTCGAAAACTCGGGAAGTACGGGAATCGGTAAGAAATCCCGAAAAATAGTAAATTATTTAAATAATTTATTTACTTAAATAATTATGGAAAAATTCTAAAATGTAGAATTTAATTTCCAGAAAATTCCCTCGATGACCAAGCCGATGGAATCGGGCGAGGTGAACACGGGCGCGACCTACGAGAGGCAGTCGCCGACCCGAGACAGGTAAGGGAGACATGTGCAGCCTGTAAGGATATCGGCACACATGTTTTAAATTATGCATTTAAATTTTATAAATGCAATTGATAGTGATTGGTTGAAAAGTGTGGTGATTTATCAGTTTGGAATTGTGGTGATTTACCAGTTGAGATTTAAACTGTATTTTTATGCAGGAGGCTAGCCAATCGGGAGCCGTTATACTGTCAAAAATTATTGAAAAAAAAATTACCGAAAATCATAATAAATGATTTTTCATCACGAGAAACGATTTTCAACACGAAAATCGAGAAATCGATTAGTTTTCATAAAATATGAATATATTGATAATTAATTTTAAAATATTCATGTTTTGAAAATGGTGAAAAAGGAAATCACCTAAATTTATCCTGATAGGTGATATTTCACGTGAAACGAGGTGAAAAATGAAAAGGACCAAAGTGAATATTTTAATAATATTTCTCCAAATATTCACTTGATTTTATAAATAACCTTTATGGGTTCAATCGTGAAAATAAGTGTTTATAGAAAATTCCATAAAGGTAATTAAAGATGGAAAACAGTGTTTTGAGACTAAAAAGTCTCCGCATGTATTTACAAAGAAAATATGGGACGAGAGTGTTGATTTAGAAAATAAATATTTTAATTTTCCATAAATCATAAAAATGATTGATTTGAATCCCGATAACCTTGAAAATCATGTTTTCGAGTGAAAGCACGGAAAAGCGTGCGTATATGTTTTACGGTGAAAAAGACAGTTATGACCTTTTATATTTTACCGTGGTTATTTTATAAACTGTTTTCACCGTATGGAAAATGTGATTTATACTGTTCTATAATATTTAGAACATTTTTGGGAATGATTACCCCAGTATGAATATTTTATAAATTGTTATTCATAAGATGAAAATATTTTCCTTACGAATATTTATGGATTGATTGAACTTACATTCAGTGAAAGTGATTTCATAAATGGGGTTTATATCACGTGTTTACTGTTTTGAGACTGTTAGGCCCCATATCATGCTCACGTGTCACGTGTTAGTGCTGATAGATACTGATCCTATTATCAGCGTCCCAGTGGACACCTGATTAGTGCACACTGAGGACCCCATAGACTATGGCCATAGATCTCATGTGTTTCCCCTATTTGGGATGATTTTATAGCATGATATATTTAGGGTGTTGCCTAGTCTCCATGATATTATACTGATGATTGTACTTTTCACTGAACTTTTACTGGTACTAAATTATTTATAGCTACTGAGCTTTTGATATATTACGTGTTAAACTAAATATTATACGGTGTTTTACAAGTGTGAAAATGAGTATTTATGAAAGGAACATTAATTCCTTATTTAATTTACTTAAGTGTTTTATCACGTGAATACTTAATGTTTTACTGGGATTTGAATATTAAAAGAAAACGATTACTCTCTACAGTTGCTTCTAGGTTCCGGGACAAGCCAGGTATTCTAAAATACCTGCCTTACTCCATCCGGATCCCTAGCCGACTGTAGTATCCTTCCTACATGTGAGCCTAGAGCCTCTAGGAGGATTTAAAGAAAGTGAAGAAAATTATTTTCAGCATATAGGTAGCTGAATATCAAGTGTTGCATATAACTCTCTTACTGAGCCGTGGTTTGCTCACCCCTTAATATTAACATTTCAGATTTTCGAGGACTAAGGGATCTGACATCTGAGGATTTCGAGCTGCGCATTTGGAGACACTGCGACAGCTTGATTTATAATATGAGGTATGATCATTTATTTTCTGTATTTAGACTCACTTTCAGTACTACTTTCTTGAGAATCAAAATAGGGGATGTAATTGATAATATACATTTTATATTTAATAGTTAAATGAATATGAAAAGTGAAGTATCACAGACAGCACAACCGGATAAGTTGTGTATTTTACGTGAAAAAGGTGGTCATGGGATGTGACTCCAAGGGCTACAAATTTTATTGTCCATCTCACAACACTAGAATTGTGGAATCAAGGAACACCAAGTTTCTTGAAAATAACTCAATTGGTGGGACTGATCAATCTCAGGACCTACTTCTTGTAAGAGAGCAACCCTTTACTTCAAGTTAAGGATTGGTTATCATGAACAATATCCCTTCTATACAACTAGATATTAAACAACCAATCATTGAGAATCTACAGGTAGCTGACAACATACCAGTAGATGAGGCTCATTTGGATACACCAAAATTGAATGAGCAACTAGTTGAACAACATGATCCTCTAGAAAAAGTTGAACCAACATTAAGAAGGTCTACTAGGGAAAGGAAGGCAACTATTCCTAGTGATTATATTGTGTATCTGCAAGAGTCTGATTTTAATGTTGGGCCCGTTAATGATCCAGAGACGTTTTCACAAGCCATGAACAGCAAAGAATCAAAACTTTAGTTTGATGCTATGAAGGATGAGATGGATTCAATGGCATCTAATGGAATATGGGATTTTGTCGAGTTGCCTAATAAGGCCAAGGCTATAAGCTATAAATGGGCCTTTAAGACTAAGACTGACTCACTAGGCAACATTGAGCGTTATAAGGCAAGACTCGTAGCCAAAAGATTCACTCAAAAGGAAGGAATCGATTATAAGGAGACTTTCTCTCCTGTATCTAAAAAAGATTCTCTCCGCATAATAGTGGCGCTAGTTGCACATTTTGACTTAGAGTTGCAACAAATGGATGTGAAAACGGCTTTCCTCAGGTATGATCCAGAGGAAAAGGTTTACATGAAACAACCTGAAGGTTTTTCCTCTAATAATGGTGAGCATTTGGTCCGTAAGCTTAAGAAATCCATATATGAGCTGAAACAAGCTTTTCGCCAATGGTATCTAAAATTCCATAAGGTCATCTCTTTATTTGGCTTCGTTGAGAACATCATGGATCAGTGTATATACCAGAAGGTTAGTGGGAGTAAGATTTGTTTCCTTGTGCTATATGTGGATGATATACTACTTGCAGCCAATGATAAGGGGATGCTACGTGAGGTAAAACAATTTCTTTTCTAAGAACTTTGATATGAAGGATATGGGCGAGGCATCTTATGTCATTGGCATTAAGATCCATAGAGACAGACATAGAGGTATATTAGGTCTGTCACAGGAAGCCTATATCAGTAAAGTTTTAGAAAGGTTTAGAATGAAAGATTGTTCACCAAGCGCAGCTGTAACATCCCAAATCCACAAAATACATAATATTCACTTACCAATTTCACTCACTTACCGGTTGGGCTATCTGTGATGCTTATCAACTCCTACCTCTTTTATAAGAATTAGCACTCTCAATTCCTTATGTTAATATGGAAGTATAAATTATTAAATTATTTCCTTAATATGTATATACATTCCCTTCTATTTAAAGTAGTACTGTATCATTTTACTGAATATATAAAAGAATACAACATACCTTTGATATCAGATCTCTGGAAAGTAATTCGCTTAGCCCAAGTTCAATCATCTGTGGAGTGGAAAATAGGGAGTGAGCGACAAGTGCTCACTAAGGAAGATGTATGCTGCTTTATAAAAATAAAAAAAACTATACTCCCAAAAACAATCTTACTTATCCAATCACTTAAACCCCTTTAACATTAAACAGGATTCAATAGATCCTTTCAGCAAACAGAAGTCAATAAGTTGAGACTAGGCAACAAATACATCATGCTCTCATTGTTCCCTCAGGAACACAAGTCATCCGCTTTTGGGGTGCACCCGTAGGCCATCGCCCCTCACGGCTATCTCAACTAGATCTATGGTCATAATCTATAGGTGGTCCACGAGTCCACTTGCCAAGTGACCTCGAGACCGCTGATGACTTGGCGGGTCCATCAGCTCTGTGACGCCCTGAGGTGCACTCGTTGGTCCATTGACCGAGCCACCGCCCCAGGTGGGTCACTCAATTACACGAATAATAAAGCATGAACTCAGAGCCTAAAGTTTCAAAAATCACTTTAATAACTCATGTTATCATTTCCATAAAATGATTTGATTTCCAAAAGGTTTTATAAAATAGTAAAACAGCCCGCAATCTCAACATTTTGCACGTGAGAAAGGCACGGTTTAAGCTGGGCGCCCATGGCTAGTTCGCCCATAATCAGCTCGCCAATAGTCAACACGCCCATTGGTCAACTCGCCCAAAAAGGTTTCATATTTCTATTTTCAAAATATTAAAAATAATTCATTTTTTCTTTGAGAAAATACACACAAATCAATTCGCCCATGACATGTTCGCCAAGTACAGTTCGCCCAGGGCCAACTTGCCCAATGCAGTGAACTTGTGTTCGCCCGCCAACCCTTGGCGATTAAACAAGTTAACCTGGCTCGCCCCAAGGCTCACCCTTTATGCCAATGCCATAGTCAACTCGCCCATTTCATAAAAAAACATTGGTCGTTCGCCCAAAAGAACATAAAAGGACTCGCCCACATTGGCTCGCCCAGATTTTATTTAAAACAAGGTCACTCACCCACCAAAACATTACAAGAGGGGTTCTTCGCCCCAAAACATAACAAAAGGAACAGATCACCCGCCCTTACCAGTTCGCCCAGCAGACAGTATATGGGTATGGTTTTTAGTTCGCCCACGACAAAGTAATTTATCAAAATAATATGCATGTCATAAACCAAAACCATTTCTCAGAAATTTCATAAATTTAACTCCACAGGACATGCATTCTTTTCACACACAACTCCCTTACCTAGTCTCTTCAAAGCTTAGCTTCCCGTTCGCCTTTGTCAACTCTTACTTCTCAGCTGCAAAGTAAAATATTAATTCTATTAATATTTTCTTTTCGAATATTTTCTAAAACTGTTAATATTTCTAGCAATTTGGCGAGATTCTGTGACTCTTATATAACTCGCCATTCGCCCAACAGAGCTCACCATCCGCTTATGGACTTACACGTTTGAGCTCGCCTAACATGGCAGCTCGCCCGCCCATTCAACTCACCACTCATGGCTTTTTATTTAGTGTTGGGCTTGACCATTAATTGAACTAACACTTGGCGATTTCTTTACTTCCTACTCGTCTCTTGGTTGATCACAAACATTCCACATGGGCGATCACTATGGTCGCCCTTCTCGTCGTTTGGCGAACATTGGTCCTCGCCTATCCCAATTGTCATTCTGATTATCCAAACAGTTTGGTGAACACGTATGTCGCCAACTCATGCAACTCTCGAGCTCGCCTCAACTTTTGGGCGAGTACTTCTTGCTCGCCTGTTTGGCAAGCTGTTGGATAAGCCCGTTCGCCCATTGTTTTTCTTAATCATTCTTGATTATTTTCCATCTAATTTCTTATATATTCCAATAGTATTTAACTAAAACTAGGTTATATCTATGTTTATCCCGTTATAAAACATAGAAATCTAGTATGGAATATCAAAATGGAAAATATGAAACTCACCTTAACCCAGTTGCTCTTCCAAAAACAGAATGTTTTCTTGCCTCACTTAGCTTTACTTTGCTTATTCCTCAGCTCTTCAACAATGGGGGAAAGATTTGGCTAACTAAAAATGAAGTTTTCATGACTCATATATGAGAGAATACGGAAGAACTACAGGTGAGCATGCATTGAAAACAGACTGGTGACGAGGTTTCTGGAGAAGATGAAGTTTGCTACTTTGGTTCTTCTTCTCACATATTCCTTCTTATATAGCCATGTTAATCCTGTTAGAATCTACCACTTGTTTCCTTATCCCGTCTTCTTCATCATTACCTTGTCTTTCATGCATTAAAACTTGTGGAAAAACTGCAGCAAATGGAACGGTTATGGAAAGAAATCTCTGCACATTTTGACAATTTTCTCTTCTTTTCTCTTCTCCTTCATTTCCACGCCCTTTCCAGCAGCCACTATTATTGACTTGCTTCTCTTTGCCATTAAATGTCTAACCCATTTTTGTCATGAGAGGCAAAGTGGCGAGAAGTCCACTATAGCCCCTTTCCTTGACTTTTTTCTTTTCTTTTCTTCTCTTCTCCACGCCAATTCACTTCCAGCCAACGTTTATTGGCTATCTTCTCATTCTTTTCTTTGTTTTGTCCTCTAGCCATTAATTCCTTCTTATACTTTCAATTTTCGGTTTCAGCTTTAATTCTTCACATCTCATATATTTCTTGTTACAATGGATATTTGTTTTTCTTCCTTTTGTACACCATATCATACATCATAACTTAAAATGAAAAGTGGAATTTCATATTCAATTGCTTTCTTTAATTTTACTAAAACAATTTATTTCCACTATCATTCATGTACAAATATGGTATATAGTATAATAAAATTCGGGTCTTACATTTCTCCCCACCTTAAGAAATTTGGTCCTCCATATTTAACTTGGACCTATCATTGGAAGAGCTCTGGATACCTCTCACGCATAAGGCTCTCTAACTCTCAAGTAGCCTCCTCCTCGTTATGATACTGCCAAAGCACTTTAACCAAAGGAATCGTCTTAGATCGCAATACCTTATCTTTCCTATCCAGGATCCGTACCGGTTTCTCAACGTAACTCATGTCCTCTCTGATCTCCAGTGGCTCATGTCGAATGACGTGAGAAGGATCTGAATGATACTTTCTCAACATCGAGACATGGAATACGTTATGCACTCCTGATAACTCTGGTGGTAGTGCTAACCGATATGCCACATCTCCCACGCGATCTAAGATCTCATAAGGCCCAATATATCGAGGACTCAATTTTCCTCTTTTCCTGAATCTCATTATACCTTTGGACGGTGAGATCTTTAAAAACACATAATCACCTGTTACAAACTCTAATGGTCAACGTCTAGTATTTGCATAACTCTTTTGCCGACTCTGAGTCGTTCTGAGCCTCTCACAGATCATCCGTACATCACGAGAAGCCTGCTCGACCAAATCGGGAGCTAACAGTTTACGGTCTTCCACTTCTTCCCATGCTATCGGGGATCTGCATCGTCTACCATACAAGGCCTCATACGGTGCCATGCCGATACTCGTATGAAAACTATTGTTATAAGGAAACTCTGCCAAGGGTAAGTGATCGTCCCATGAGCCTCTAAAATCCAATGCACACGCTCTCAACATATCCTCGATCGTCTGTATCGTACGCTCGGACTGTCCATCAGTCTGTGGGTGAAAAGCGGTGCTAAAATTCAGCTCGGATCCCATAGCCTCCTGAAATCTCTCCCAGAAATGAGAGGTGAAGCGGGAATCCCTATCAGAGGTAATACTCACTGGAACACCATGTAACCTCACTATCTCCCTGACATACAAATCGGTCAATGCACTAACTGAATCTGTAGATCTCATGGCCAAGAAATGAGCAGACTTAGTCAATCTATCTACTATCACCCAAATAACATCATACCCCTTCCGGGTCTGTGGTAATCCCATAATAAAATTCATAGTAACATGCTCCCATTTCCACATAGGAATCGATAATGGTCGAAGCATACCTGCCGGCTTCTGATGCTCAATCTTAATTTGCTGGCATGTTAGACATCTAGCAACAAACTCAACGATGTCTTTCTTCATCTTAGGCCACCAATACACTCTCCGGAGATTCTGGTACATCTTAGTACTACTCGGATGTAATGTGTATCTAGAGGTATGGGCCTCTGATAAAATCAAATCTCGAATCTGCCGATCATCGAGAACACATATCTGACCTCTGAACCTCAGTATCCTATCGATGCCAATCTCAAAATCTGACATAACTCCCATCTGAATCTGACTGGCAACCCCAATGCAATAATCATCCCTCCTCTGAGCTTCCCTGATTCGATCCATCAAATCCCGCTCTATACGAAAACTAGCCGTAAATCCATACTAGTCAGAGGAAACAACTATCAGGCTGAGGTTAGAAAACTACTCTATCAAATCATGTTCCCTGATCATCATGTAAGATACCATGCCAACATGTTTACGGCTCAGTGGATCTGCTACTACATTAGCTTTATCTGGGTGATATAAAATCTCACAATCATAATCCTTTAATAGTTCCATCCACCGTCGCTGCCTCAAATTCAACTCTCGCTGTGAGAATATATATTTCAGACTCTTATGGTCTGTAAATATCTGAAATTTCTCCCTGTACAAGTAATGCCGCCATATCTTCAGTGCAAACACTACTGCGGCTAGCTCTAAATCATGTGTTAGGTAATTCTTCTCATGATCTTTCAGCTATCGAGAACCATAGGCTATAACCCGACCATGCTGCATAAGCACACACCCCAAACCTTGAGCGGATGCATCAGTATATACCATAAATCCACCTGAGCCGCTAGGAAGGGTTAAGACGGGGGCAGTAGTTAATCTTCTCTTAAGCTCAAGAAAGCTGCGCTCACACGCATCATTCTACTCAAACCTTACATCCTTACATGTAAGTCATGTCAATGGAGCAGCAAGTCTAGAAAATCCCTCCACAAATCTGCGATAGTACCCGGCAAGACCTAAGAAATTCCATATCTCGGTAACCGTGTTAGGCCTTTCCCACTGAACAATGGCCTCAATCTTGGACGGATCAACTGACACCCCGTCCTTCGACACTACATGTCCAAGAAATGTAATATGGTCAAGCCAGAACTCGCATTTACTAAACTTAGCATACAATTTCCTTTCTCTGAGGGTCTGTAGAATAATCTGCAAATGCTGCTCGTGCTCCTCTGGAGTCTTAGAATAAATCAAGATGTCATCTATAAATACTATGACAAACTTGTCCAGAAAAGGATGAAACACCTCATTCATCAAACTCATAAAAGCTGCAGGGGCATTTGTTAATCCAAAAGGCATCACCAAGAACTCATAATGACCATAACGAGTCCGAAATGCTGTCTTATGCACGTCCGATTCCTTAATCTTCAACTGATGATAGCCTGATCGGAGGTCTATCTTGGAAAACACCTGTGCACCCCTGAGCTGATCAAACAGATCATCGATCCGAGGTAATGGATACTTATTCTTAATGGTAGCACGATTCAACATCCGATAATCTATACACAACCGGAGGCTACCATCCTTCTTCCGAACAAACAATACCGGAGCTCCCCATGGTGACACACTGGGACGTATAAATCCCTTATCTAATAACTCTTGGAGCTGCTTCTTGAGCTCATCTAACTCTGTCAGTGCCATCCTATATGGGGGTCTAGAAATCGGCTTCGTACCAAGTACCAACTCGATCATGAACTCTGTTTCTCGATCCCGTGGTAACCTTGTAAATCCTCTGGAAATACATCCGAGAAGTCCCTAATCACAGGAATCTCTTGGATCTCTGGATGTTTCCTCTCTACATCCTCCACACTAGCAATATATCCTTCATAAACATTCATACACAACCACAATTTGAGTACACATCATTTCATAAACATATATTCACAAACATTTTATTAATTTACAATAATTTTACAATGTATTTTTCGGGATGGAAGAAGGTAATAAACTTAGTATTACAATCCAAACTAACATAGTTTGCAGCTAACCAATCCATACCTAAAATGATATCAAAATCATATATATCCAACAAAATTAGGTTAGCTGTCATAACCTTCTCTCCTATAGTCAATTTACAATTCCCATATATAATATCCGTCCTCTGGAAATCATTAAAAGGAGTTTTCACTTGCAAAGTATACTCTAACAACTCCGGCTCTACTGGGGTCCTGTTGGCATATGCAGACGATAAGAATGAATGGGTAGAACCCGGATCAAATAAGGCAATTACGGGGATATCAAAAAGATAAACCTTACCTTTAATCACATCGATAGAGGCGTCGGCAGTCTCTTGATCCAAGGCATACACCCGACCCTGAGTCACAACCTTTTTACCCTTCTCTGCGGCTGTCGCCCACCTAGGCTGTGAGGGTGTCGCTTTCTCTGGCTCACTCTGAGCTGCCGGGGCCGCTATCGGAGGTAATGCAGGAGGTCTAGTAGAAGCAGTTGACTCTCTGAGCATCGGGCAATTCTTGATAAAGTGCCCCGTCTGTCCACATCTAAAACATGCCCCAGACATTAAAGGACAAGGGCGTGACCCATGCAACCTTTCACAATGTCTACATAAGGGAACAACACTTCTCTAAGTAGTGGTGGGGCCACTGGTAGGAGTAAAAACTGCTGGTCTATCAAATCTACCCTCTGAAATTTGTATGCCCGTAGATCTAGTCCTCTTAGACTGTTCTCTACATGGTCTATCCTCCATAAACCTCTTAGCTTTTTCCTTTGCTTTACCCTTACTCTTGCTATTGAAATCGAGCTGGAACTGCTCATAGTCCCGCTCATATAGCTGAGCCCGTTTAACTATCTCATCATAAGTCTGTATATCAAATGGGGCTAGCTTCACTCTGATAGATGGCCTCAAACCAGCCCTAAACTTCGAAATCTTATATCTGGTATTCACACTAGTCTGTGGATCAAAACGGCTCAATGTAGTAAATTTGGCCTCATACTCGACCACTGTCATGCTACTCTAAACTAAATCCATGAATTTCTGTTGTAATTTTACTTGAGCAGTGTCAGGAATATACTGTCTGCGAAAAGCATCAACAAAAATATCTCACGACAGATCTGATGTTGAGCAAATAAAACAGTCTGAGTGGCCTTCTACCAATGTCTCGCATCATCTGTCAACTGAAACACTGCTAGGCCTACCTTCTCTGTCTCTGAACATCTCATAATCTTAAGTAATCTCTCGATTTCTATAATCCACTTCTCTGCCACCAATGGATCCCTACTACCTTTAAACTTAGGTGGATTCAACTTATTAAATGATTTCACCAATGCCACATTACAGTAAGACTCCGCATCTCGAGGCGGCTGAATTAATGGCTGTAGTGGAGCTACCTGTGGCTGAGGTGCTAGTGGTGGAATAGGTTGAGGCTCAGGTACAACTGGTATTGACTGTGGCGGTACTTGTGCCTCTTCTGGGGCTACGAGAGCTGTGGCTCTCTCCCTCTCTGCCCTATCTGCGGCTCTATCTACCTGGTACATAGCCATAAAATCGGCTACTAACCTCTCTACTTGGTTCACACGAGCATCAATGCTATCTAGCTGTAAAGGGCGTACAGGTCTTGGGGCAGGTTCCGGTGTCTGCGGCTCCGGAATCTGTGCCTCCCTACCTCGGCCTATATCTCTAACTGAGCGTGTTGCCCTCCTTCTTCCACTCATATCTGTACCACAGAGATTATTTATCACTTATCATTAATATATCAATTATATATTCAGATTATACAGTACTACAGGAAATGTTTACTATTCTCTTTTCATTTTAAGCATCACTAGACATCCGACCAACCCTGCTCTGACACCAATAAATCTGTAACATCCCAAATCCACAAAATACATAATATTCACTTACCAATTTCACTCACTTACCAATTTCACTCACTTACCGGTTGGGCTATCTGTGATGCTTATCAACTCCTACCTCTTTTATAAGAATTAGCACTCTCAATTCCTTATGTTAATATGGAAGTATGAATTATTAAATTATTTCCTTAAGATGTATATACATTCCCTTCTATTTAAAGTAGTACTGTATCATTTTACTTAATATATAAAAGAATACAACATACCTTCGATATCAGATCTCTGGAAAGTAATTCGCTTAGCCCAAGTTCAATAATCTGTGGAGTGGAAAATAGGGAGTGAGCGACAAGTGCTTAGTAAGGAAGGTGTATGCTGCTTTATAAAAATAAAAAAAAACTATACTCCCAAAAACAATCTTACTTATCCAATCACACAAACCCCTTTAACATTAAACAGGATTCAATAGATTCTTTCACTAAACAGAAGTCAATAAGTTGATACTAGGCAACAAATACATCATGCTCTCATTGTTCCCTCAGGAACACAAGTCATCCGCTTTTGGGGTGTACCCGTAGGTCATCGCCTCTCACAGCTATCTCAACTAGATCTATGGCCATAATCTATAGGTGGTCCACGGGTCCACTTGCCAAGTGACCTCGAGACCGCTAATAACTTGGCGGGTTCATCAGCTCTGTGACACCCTGAGGTGCACTCGTTGGTCCATTGACCGAGCCACCGCCCCAGGTGGGTCACTCAATTACACGAATAATAAAGCATGAACTCAGAGCCTAAAGTCTCAAAAATCACTTTAATAACTCATGTTATCATTTCCATAAAATGATTTGATTTCCAAAAGGTTTTATAAAATAGTAAAACAGCCCGCAATCTCAACATTTTGCACGTGAGAAAGGCACGGTTTAAGCTGGCTCGCCCATGGCTAGTTCGTCCATAGTCAGCTCGCCAATAGTCAACACGCCGATTGGTCAACTCGCCCAAAAAGGTTTCATATTTCTATTTTCAAAATATTAAAAATAATTCATTTTTTCTTTGAGAAAATACACACAAATCAATTCGCCCATGAACATGTTCGCCATGTACGGTTCGCCCAGGGCCAACTCGCCCAATGCATGAACTTGTGTTCGCCCGCCAACCCTTGGCGATTAAACAAGTTAACCTGGCTCACCCCAAGGCTCACCCTTTATGGCAATGCCATAGTCAACTCGCCCATTTCATAAAACAACATTGGTCGTTCGCCCAAAAGAACATAAAAGGACTCGCCCACATTGGCTCGCCCAGATTTTATTTAAAACAAGGTCACTCGCCTGCCAAAACATTACAAGAGGGGTTCTTCGCCCCAAAACATAACAAAAGGAACAGATCGCCCGCCCTTACCAGATCGCCCAGCAAACAGTATATGGGTATGGATTTTAGTTCGCCCACAACAAAGTAATTTATCAAAATAATATGCATGTCATAAACCAAAACCATTTCTCAGAAATTTCATAAATTTAACTCCACAGGACATGCATTCTTTTCACACACAACTCCCTTACCTGGTCTCTTCAAAGCTTAGCTTCCCGTTCACCTTTGTCAACTCTTACTTCTCAGCTGCAAAGTAAAATATTAATTCCATTAATATTTGCTTTTCGAATATTTTCTAAAACTGTTAATAATTCTAGCACTTTGGCGAGATTCTGTGACTCTTATACAGCTCGCCATTCGCCCAACAGAGCTCGCCATCCGCTTATGGACTTACACGTTTGAGCTCGCCCAACATGGCAGCTCACCCACCCATTCAACTCACCACTCGTGGCTTTTTATTTAGTGTTGGGTTTGACCATTAATTGAACTAACACTTGGCAATTTCTTTACTTCCTACTCGTCTCTTGGTTGATCACAAACATTCCACATGGGCGATCACTATGGTCACCCTTCTCGTCGTTTGGCGAACATTAGTCCTTACCTATCCCAACTGTCATTCTGATTATCCAAAGAGTTTGGAGAATACGTATGTCGCCAACTCATGCAACTCTCGAGCTCGCCTCAACTTTTGGGCGAGTACTTCTTGCTCGCCTGTTTGGCAAGCTGTTGGATAAGCCCGTTGGCCCATTGTTTTTCTTAATCATTCTGGATCATTTTCCATCTAATTTCTTATATATTCCAACAGTATTTAACTAAAACCAGGTTATATCTATGTTTATCCCGTTATAAAACATAGAAATCTAGTATGGAATATCAAGAGAACCATGGAAAATATGAAACTCACCTTAACCCAGTTGCTCTTCCAAAAACAGAATGTTTTCTTACCTCACTTAGCTTTACGTTGCTTATTCCTCAGCTCTTCAACAATGGAGGAAAGGTTTGGCTAACTAAAAATGAAGTCTTCATGACTCATATATGAGAGAATACGGAAGAACTACAGGTGAGCATGCATTGAAAACGGACTGGCGAGGAGGTTTCTGGAGAAGATGAAGTTTGCTACTTTGGTTCTTCTTCTCACGTATTCCTTCTTATATAGCCATGTTAATCCTGTTAGAATCTACCACTTGTTTCCTTATCCCGTTTTCTTCATCATTACCTTGTCTTTCATGCATTAAAACTTGTGGAAAAACTACAGCAAATGGAACGGCTATGGAAAGAAATCTTTGCACGTTTTGACAATTTTCTCTTCTTTTCTATTCTCCTTCATTTCCACGCCCTTTCCAGCAGCCACTATTATTGACTTGCTTCTCTTTGCCATTAAATGTCTAACCCATTTTTGTCAAGAGAGGCAAAGTGGCGAGAAGTCCACTATAGCCCATTTCCTTGACTTTTCTATTTTCTTTTCTTCTCTTCTCCTCGCCAATTCACTTCCAGCCAACGTTTATTGGCTATCTTCTCATTCTTTTCTTCGTTTTGTCCTCTAGCCATTAATCCCTTCTTATTCTTTCCATTTTCGGTTTCAACTTTAATTCTTCACATCTCATATATTTCTTGTTACAATGGATATTTGTTTTTCTTCCTTTTGTACACCATATCATACATCATAACTTAAAATGAAAAGTGGAATTTCATATTCAATTGTTTTCTTTAATTTTACTAAAACAATTTATTTCCACTATCATTCATGTACAAATATGGTATATAGTATAACAAAATTCGGGTCTTACAGCAGCTCCCATTGTGAAAGGTGAGAGGTTCAATTTGAACCAGTGCCCGAAAAATGATTTTGAGCGAGAACAGATGAAGAACGTTCCAAATGCCTCAGCTGTTGTAAGCATTACGTATTCACAGGTCTATACCAGACATGACATTGCTTTCATTGTGAGAATGTTGGGTAGATACTAACGTAACCCGGGGATGGACCACTGGAGAGCTGCGAAGAAGGTGCTTAAATATCTGCAAGGCACCAAGGATTACAAGCTTATGTATAGACGGACCGATGAGTTGGAGTTGATTGGCTACTCTGATTCAGACTTTACTGGCAATGTTAATTCTCGAAAATCAACATCCGGTTATATCTTCATGCTTGCCGACGGAGTTGTTTCTTGGAAGAGTGCTAAGTAGACACTGACTGCCACTTCCACTATGGAGGCCGAGTTCGTTTCATGTTTTGAGGCTACCTCACATGGTGTATAACTTAAGAGTTTCAATGGTGGGATTAAAGTTGTTGACTTCATATCTAAGCCATTGAAGATATATTGTGACAATTCAGCTGCAGTATTCATGGCTAAGAACAATAAGAGTGGTCATCGAAGTAAGCACATCGACATTAGGTACTTAGCCATTAAAGAACGTGTTAGACATAAAAAAGTGGTCATTGAACACGTTAGCACTGAATTGATGTTAACTGATCCTTTAACTAAGGGCATACCACCGTTTAAATTTAAGGATCATGTAAAGCGGATGGGACTTGGTCCCACATTGTGATTGTAATTGAGACTCTTATTAATGATATGATGTTTCTCATTTTGATTTGTGTACACTTTAGTTTTTATCTTAGAAATATTCTTGTTGTTTGGACCGAGAATAAACATAAGGTTTATTTATTAAGTAAAAATGGGTTGATTTAGAAACATTTTACATAGTAATACATGGAAGATAATACTCGCCATCAGAGGAACTATCGCCATGATTCATGTGATTTGTTTCTTCTATGAGTGAAATATATGGACCAAGTGGGAGAATGTTGGTATATATTTTGATTATGAAAATAGAATATTTGTTAATTGACAAAATCTGGTTTCCATAATACCAGCAATCTGATATTAATCAATCCCGGATATGGTCCATAATTTCATGCTGAATCTCAACTCAATATTAGGCTATTAAAAACACGATTTTATGATGGTTAAAACGTGATTTTATTACCATAATTAGCAAGCTCTCATTAGTATTTAAAGAGGCTCCTTCTAGTCCCCAAGCACGTTAATCCCATACAGACAGACACCATCTAGTGAAGCTTTTGAGTGCTTGGAAGGCTTGGAAGTAATTCAAGGAAGTCTATAGATTCCAAAGATTGGATCAAAATCAGACAAATAGCAAAGCAATGGCTAGAGGTTAGTTCGATCCTTACTGTAAGCTTTCGCGTATCAATTATTTGACATGTTTCATGTATGTTTAGAAGCATGTTTAGGCCGTGATTTAATCTCACATTTTCTTCATTCATAACCTCCACTCTCCTAACTAGGTGTCTACAAGTCTACGGTGTATATCTCCAAACTAATGTAAACGACATCAACTTATCTTGTCTTTGATAAATACCTCTCCAACCTTCTTAAGAATGCTTCATTTCTCATTCATCCTTTCTCGTATATCCACATATCCACCTCAACATTTATATTTTTGCTACACTTATCGTTTGTTAGTCTCTTAGTAGCCCAAACATTCACTACCATAAAACAATATTGATTTAAAAATTGTCCTGTATAACTTGTCTTCCAAGAATATCAATTCTTTTATGATACAGTACACTTATAGCGTTTCTCTACTCTCTTCAACCAATTTGAGTTTTGTGGGTCATATCGCCATTAATCTCTCCATCCATCTATATGATCGACCAAATATAAAAAAAAAATCCCGCTTAGGGGTCGAATCCCCATCTAGCATCGCTATGCTTTGATCTTAATCTTTTTTTGAACTGAATTTACATTTAATTTATTCAATCTTCACTCTGTATAGTCAAACCCTTTTGATTCTAGCGTCTATCTCCATAGTTTTAACTTTGCATTACCCTTCTCTCTAGTCTCAACACACAAGATAATATTATTTACAAACATCATACACTAAGGCACCTTATCCTGGATTGATTTTGTCAGGTTATTCATTACTGTAGTGAACAAGAATTGACTTAACGCTGACCATTGATGTAATCCCATTATGATAAGAAATTTGTTTGTTGGCCCTCTACATGTCCTCACATATGTCCTTGCATCTTCATACACGTCTTTAATTAGTTCGATCTCTTTTCTTCATTAACGACCAATATAACACCTTCTTAAGCACTTTATCATATGTTTTCTCCAAGTCGATAAAAACTATATGAAGATCTTTATCTTGTACTCAAGAATGATCCACAAGTTGTTTAAACAAGTATATTGTTGATCTTCCAAGAGCAAAAACAAATTGATTCCCCAATATCTCTCCAGTCTTCCTTAATCTTGATTCTATCACCTCTCTCATAATTTCAATGTGTGACTCATCAATTTTATACCTTAGTAGTTGGCGCAACTCTAAATACTAATCTTGTTTTTATAGAGAGGTACCAATATATTTTTCTGCCATTCCTCAAGCATATTGTAATTGTGCCAAATCATGTTAAAAAGATTAGTCAACCACCTAACGCTTACATATCTAAGGCATTTTCATGATTTAATAGGAATATCGGCAGCCTAAAGAATTTCCCTTTCTTTATCCTCTTCAGTACGTTCTTTATCTTTATCTCTTTGATTCTATGCATAAAGAGCTGATTTCTATCCTTGAGAGACCATGAGATATTGTCCAAAATTTGACTTTGTCCATCATTGAATAGTTTTTCAAAATAATCATGCCACCTTTTTTTATTGTACTTATCCTTAACAATAGTGTGATACCCCGCATATTTAATTACCATTTAATTTTATTTATATAATCAAGAATATTGAATAATTTATAATTAATAAATTGTTAATTATATTTTAAGTATAAAAGGCAAAATAGTAGGTGGGCGTCACTGATCCTTTAGGGTTCCAATGAAGGTGAAACTTGATGGATACGATGTTCAAGGCCGGAAACTATGATGGTAAAAATCCTAGCCTTAATCTCAATTATTTACATATGTTTTGAAAAACGTGCAATAATTTGAGAAATGACGGTATAGTCCATTGGCTGTCGAAATTTCTATGAATAACGATCAAACTAAATGGATTTTTGACCTAATGCCTATGATAAATAATTTCTCGTGAAATAAAGTTTTAGGACATGTGGATTGATGAAATAAATTTGGTGTAACGCTAGAAATTTACGTGATTTTACGATTGGGGGTATTTCGATAATTTCACCCAAATAAGAACCCGAACCTTAACAAAAGCTCCACCAATGATTAGAGCAAGTTAAATAGAGGTGATTTATGATTAAATGAATTATTTTGGAGGTTGGATAGACCATTTTCAACTTAATCAAACTTTAGGGGCAAAATTAGAAAGTTTCATTAAGTATAAAGGCCTTTTAGTAATTTTGCAAGAAAGATATTTAAATTTAGAATTCTCTACATTTTTCTCCTCACTTTGGCCGGTCATTGTCTTCCTCCGCTTGCCATGCACCATAGCCAACCTTGAGAAAGAAATAAAAGCTTCCAAAACCTAAGAAAAACTAAACCGAAACCAAAAAATCTCTTAACAAACCTTGTCTATTTTTCAGTGCTCTTTCTCTTGGTATCCAAATCAATGCCAAAAGTGGCCATTTGCATAGTGAAGGCTCCTATAAGGTCTTCGGCCAAGGTGAGGATGTTAAGAACCTTGGACTTTTTCATGGTTTTCTAGTGATTTACCAAGTATTTAAGATGTTTTCATGCTTCTTTTAGCTTGAATCAAATTAGAAACCTGAATTTGGGTACTTGAGGATTTCAACCTACATTCATTATGCATGGAAATGATGTGTTTTGATGAGAAATGAATGTGGAAATGGTGTAGAAAATTAGTAGAATTAGTTTAACACTAGTAAGGAAGCTTAACTTGTTGAAATGTGAAGTGTAGGATAGAAAGAGAGATTCGACCAACATAAGGGGAGGAAGAATTCAAGCTGATTTCAATGTATTTAGGGTCCTAATAATGTACAAATTAATCCAAGACTGTAGGGGCAATCGGAATCGAAACCGAAGGTGTTTATCGCAAGTTCTAATTTTAGTACTGGTAGAAATTACATTGAATTTAGAACTACAACAAACAGTGTACTAGTAATTAATTGGTTAAATATTCTTTTAATTAAAGTATGGTGAATTTATCCAATTTGGATGATGAATTTGCAGCCCCGAGATCAGAAGGTGCTATCGGTGCTGACAAGTCGGATATCGCGAAATTAAGAGGTAAGGGATATATGTATGAAGCGTATGGATACCTTGCTGCATGATTTTGATAAATTTGCCTTTTATGGAATTGAATTTGATATTTTGGTTGGAAATTGGAAAATGGAACTTGTGGTTTGAAGCTGTATTTTCGTGCAGGAGGTTAGGTTAGATCGAATCGTTATGCTACCGAAATTTTTCTAACTTAGCCTAAATCCTTAAATTTTCCATTTGGCATGATATTTTAAAATAAAAGGAGTTGATTTAAGGTATTTGAATTTAAGCTTCTAAATATGACATTTTGCAAATTAAATCACAAATTTAGTATATAATTTAATATTTTTATAAGAATTATATGTATTGTCTTAATGTCCGAATATTTTCATATCTTGGTGATATTTAAATAAATTATTTTAGTCTTGAGAATATGTTTTGTGAATTAATATTTAAATACTTTGATTTTATGAATTTAATTTTATGAATTTATTTAAGATATGATTTATTAGATTTATCTCCGTAAACAACTCTGAAAACATTTATAAAATGTTTTGAGATTGTTGGCCCTACAGCTACCTATGAGTACATGCATTTTCATTTCGTTCCAATGCTACTAACTCTAGCCCAGTCTTTAGCTTCCACAGGTGACACCTGGCTAGTGTTCATACTGCGGCCCCTTGACTATGGCCATATGTCTACTATAGTGCATGTGTCTATTGGGTGAAGCCAAGTCTTCACTAAACTTATACTAGGGTGGTAAATCCCTGGTTAACTTAGATCTAAGCACTCCCAGTTTTGATTTGATTTTCGATTTCGCTTATATGCTGTATATGTTTTATGATTTTATAATATGTTTGGTGAATTATATTTATTTGAATTATCTATTCGTAAATGATACAAATATGATTTAATATTGTTTACGTAGTAGTTTATGTTTCTGAATGATTTAAGAAATGTTTGACAAGCTATTGAATATTTACTAAATTTGTGATTAATTTAAATAATTCTGTACTCCCTATAGTGGATTTGGATGTCGGGACACACAAGGTGCTCTAAAGCATCCTTTTGTACTCCATCCGGTTATCTGATCTATTATAATATCCTTTCAACATTTATGCCCACAAGTTTTCAGTCATGAATTCATAGTTTTCGTATTAAAATATAATTTTTAAATTGCATATAAGATACGATATATCAGCATTTGTATATATATTTCTTACTGAGCAATTAGTTCACCCTTTTATTTTTCTCACTCCCAGATTATCTACAGTAGCTTGGGTCTGCTTCTGGAGAACCTAATTTTGGTATCCCTCAAGCAAGCATCTTAAATTCGTCGAGGTATACAACAGTTTTCTTTATGAATTCAGATTTATGTACAGTGCCACTTTTATGTATGTAATACTTGGGATATAAATAATTATATTTTTGTTTATGTGTTTGGATTTCGAATCCTAAGTTTGTATGAAAATAAGTAAATTTTATTTTAAATATAAGTTGACACTGCAGACAGTCCAACTATAAGTGATTTGATTTCGTGAAATTAGTTAAATATATGATATTTGGTATGTGACAAATGGTTCATTGATACTCATCCTTAATACATTTTAGGACTCTTAGGTCACCATTCCTCTTCTCTCTTGCTAGTGCCTATCTATATATCTCTTTCTCTTGCTCTTTTGTGTCCAATTTGTCATAAATATCTTTCACAACCTTTGCTTTAGCTTTAGTCATTGTCTTCTTTGCCTTCTTCTTTAGCTAACCTATATTTTTGTGAAGCTCCCTTCGATGTTGTTCTTCTTAAAAATATTGTAATAATCTTGCTTAGTCAATAGAACTTTCGTAACTATTGTAATTCACCATGTTGTATCCTTTCTAGCAGGTACTTTTGCTTTTGATGCTCTTAGTATCTCCTTATCTACCCGTTGAATGCATTTTTCCATCTTGTTTCACTATACATTTGAATTTTCCTCTGTTGTCCAACCCTCTTTCTGAATCCAGTTATCTCGACATACTTTAGGACAAGACTCTTTTGGCTTCCACCATTAACTCTCTACAGCTCCTTTCCGTTGGTTCCTTCAATTCTGTTTATGAATCTTCATATCTAAGACTAGAAATATATGTTGTATGGTAACATTCTCACCTGTGATAACCTTGCAGTTAATACCACTGCCTCTATCTTAAGGTTTCAGTTCATGTTCAGTCATAAACATACATCATCAAAGTACATAGCGATATATAAATAAATAAATAACACAATACCAAAACCAACCCTAAGATCACACTTAATATGCAGAAATTTACATACAGGTCAAAACATGGATTTCAAATTAATTTTATACATTTATCTTGTGGGCTCATAACTCAAGATTATGAAGTTCCAATTGATCACATACAGCACACAGGTTGTTTCAATCCAATAGTTGATCAATTATCCAGCATTTAACGGTAATCCACACAGATAATAATAGGATCTTACAAAAGGCTAAATTATATAATGCTAGTAGATTGAGATTCTCAACATCACCATCCAATCTTGATTTTATCTTCCAGCTATTAAGAAATGTTTCTTAATCTTCAATTAGCCTAGAAAAAGTTTGGAATCAAGACCATGAGACGTATAAAGGACAACGATAACAAAAAACAATTCTGCAGGAAGGTGCGGCCAACTGTAGGGTTTTCAACTACTAACCTAAACATCTTTTTGAGATATATTTGTATTTAACATCTTTTTGAGATATATTTGTATTTAGGTAAACACGTTAATCCCATCGATTAGCTCTCAACTGAGCTCTCAACGTCCTTTTTTTTAACTTATAGTTGGAAGATGAGGTTGAGGTTAAGGTTACTTGGAAGATTGGATTTGAACTTAAATCATACAAGTTATAATTTTTTTAAACCACTCAATTAAAAAAATGTTGACGATATTTTTCAACATTTTCAATCTTAATCTTAAAATGAAAAATCTTCTCCTGCGCATTTCATGAAATGTACATATAAAAATCTTCCAATGCTAAGATATTTTGAATGATCTATATCTCCGTTGCAGACAGCAGATTGTAATGAGAATGTCTTTATTTGGCAATATGCATTTTCTTCTTTGTCTTGTTGTGTCCATTACCAAAAATCCTATTGGAATTAGCATATGAAAAAAATCATACATTCCGCGATTTTTAATATTTAATATTTACGATTATTTATTGTTGATTTAAATGTACACCTTTAGGAATATCCAATCACATCATAACAACTAAGTTGGGATTGGAGTGATTCTTGTCTTGTCTTAATTGGAATTGAGATTGATAATTTATCACAAATCTCTGCTTAACAACAATTTTTTTTTGGAGTTTTGGAATTAATATGGCTTTTGTGTTCCATGGAAAACCACTCGGTTATAATACTTTGAGGCAATATTAAATTACTTATTGTAAAAAACGACTATTAAATTATTAAATACATATTTACATTAGTCTTGCGTTCTTTCAACTTTTCAAATATGTGTGCTATTTCCTTCCTAACTTCACTAAGGTAAAGTTCTATAGCTCTTATAAAAAAATTAAAATACAGCCAAGTCTATTTGTATATATCATATAATTTACATATATTATTACAACTGAGTTACAATTCTCAATTCCTAAATTAATATATATATTTTTTTGTTTTATTAGTAATACATATATCATTTCGAAAAAGTGATAATTTTTAATATGAAATAGAAGATAGGATAGTTAGTGAGAAACTAAAATGTTGATTTTTTTTTGCATTAAAACTAAAATGTTGACTGAAAAAAGAAAAATTTTCCAATTCTCACTGCAAAGTAAAAAAGAAAAATTGAAAAATATAATTTTTTTTAGTATTTAATTGAAAAATATAATTATACATTTATTCCATTCCATTAACTTTACCTCCAACCTGGTAAAAATCCAACCGTCGGCCGATGGATTTTGCAGCACCTGACACAAATCTAAGTCATCTCTTCCACAGTTCCTTATCCATAAGTAACCACTCATATCTCGCCACGTATCCATGGGAAATGGAGATGCCGATGCTGCAAACCCCATTGCAGTGCACCTTCCTAAAACGGCCCCGAACTCGACCCGACAGCGGATGCTTTTGTTTCGTCGAGAATTGCAACCATAATAATCGAAAAAACGACACGTCGCTTTTTAACGTATAGTGTCGTTTTGGCGGAGTATCTTCGTAAATACATGTCGTTGGAATTGAAGGAAGGCATCCACATTCTACATGAATAAAAAAAAACCTTTCATTAATTAATGCTTAGAAAGGATTCATCAACGGTGATTTAGACATTTTAACTCTTGACAATTAATGATGTTCCAAACGTTTTCTGGAGAAAATATTGTATATAACTTCATTTATTTGGCCAAAATTCGAATTTTAGAGTTTTTATTGTTAAAAGAGCTTTATCGTTTATTATTCATAGTTTAAATATGATTAATCTCAGATCATAAAATAAACGAGAATATTTATGCTTACATCAGAAAAAAAAACCTTCATCTCTTTGATAAACTCATATCACGTGATCATATTACAGTAGAATTTTTTAAATTAATAATTTTTTAACTTAATAAAAAATTATAGTCTCAACTTGGACTAATATAAAAATATTAGGGTAAATTTGATCTAACTCTTTAACGTTTGATCATAATTCAATTTTAGTCTCTTAGTTTTATTTCATAGACACTCTACCCCAAATTTTTTTATTTCGTAGGACACTTAAGTCCTTTCGTTAGTCAATCATTAAGTAAACCGCCAAAACTTAATTTTGAGATCATTTTACCCCTTAGACCTCTTGGAATACTTTAATACTTGCTATAATCAAAATTGAAGAAAGAAATATTAAGAAGAGATACTATTAGGCTTTGACATGTATTTATTTTTTTTACTTTTAATTTATATTTTGTTTATTTATTTGCTTATTATTTATTGTTTATAAATTATTAATAAATTTTTTATTATTTATTGTGAAAAATCTAAAGATTTTAGGGAAGATTTGTGAAAAAAGTGAAAAATCCTTATGGGAATAAGGAAACACAAAAAAACGATAGGAAAAGGAAAATAGGATGAATGAGAAACAGTGTTTGGATTGAAAATTTCAGAGGGTAAGTTTGTCATTTCACATTTCTTCTAGCTATTATTAACGGTGTTAACATTTTTGGGACGAAGTGTCCATTTTTGAAACTAATGGACTGAAGTTAGATTGTAGTCAGACATTAAGGAGTTGGATGGAATTTACACAAAAAATTAATAAACTCCTCTATTATAATAATTACTAATTTTATTTTAAAACTTAATGTAAAATTTCAATACTATTGCTGTATAAATTAATAATTTTATAAAAAATATAAAATATATTATGCAATATTCAAGAACTAGAAAACACTTTTGTTGGCTCTATAGGCTAAACCGAGAGGGGGGTGAATCGGTTCTTAGCTAACCTTATGTTCATTTTTCGATTCTTCTAAATTCTCTAGCCTATATTGAAGTTTTCTAAGTTCTTTAGGCTATGCAATCATACAATCCAAATTTAATACAATAAGCACAAATATAATTGCAAGTAAATAAAGAGAGAAAAGAAAGAGAAATGTACGCAAGCGATTTATAGAGGTTCGGCAACCTTACCTACGTCATCTACCTTGAGATGCTCCCAAGGATTTTCCCCAAATTCACTAGCTTGAATTTGTCTTTACAATCCCTCTTTTTCAAGGCTCAAGGGAAACCTCTCTCTTTTTCAAGGCTCAAAAGAAACCTCCCTTTTTTTTTAAGACTAAAGAGAAACCTCCCCTTTACAAGGTGTGAATGTGTTACAAAGGATGTAATCAAAGAAAGGCCTCTAGGTAGGCAAGTGATTACAAAGATTAAGTTCTAGAAAAGATAATCTAAAGGATTTGTGCTATAAAGTACAAAGATGATAAGAGTAATAGAAGATATTGAATTCTAGCTCTTGAACTCTTTGAGATGCTTGAAGAAGATGAAGAAATTGAAGAATAATATGTCTTGGCTGCTCTCACTTCTTTCTTGAGTTTCCAAGCCTCTATTTATAGTCCCTTGGATAGTTTCTAAACGTTGGTAGGAGCCAAAACTGAATGTAGCCATTGTATCTCACAGAAACTAGCCGTGGGAGGCTTTTCACGTGTAAAGGGATCGATCCTTTGACATAGGGGATCGATCCCATACTTCATTCCACGCTTCCAAGGCATTCTGCCAAAAGGGGATCGATCCTTTACCTAAAGGGATCAATCCCTCATGTTTTTCCTGCACTATTCTAGGCCATTTTGGGTTAGAAATGATGTAGACTTTGATTTTAATTCATCCCAAAACATTTTAGAATTTTGTGAGAGTTTTTCTTGACTTTCTCAATTGAAAACATAGTCCAAAACTCATTTAAGTAATTTATAAAGATTGTGTTCAAATATATTCTTGAAAATATTCAAAACCATTTTGTAAAATATTAAGACCAATAAGAAAATACAATTGAATCATGGTCTTAATGTTTGATATTAACACTTAAATGGTTTGAGAGAATCATGTGTGACAAAGAAAATTTACAATATAAAAGAAACATTAATGCTTAATTAAGTTTTTGTCATTTCAAAATACATATGTCAATTTAAAGCTAACAACTTTAAGATGTTAATTTGTAAAAGACTACCATATTTAAGAATTTTTATTTCAAAAATTAAAAAATATAAAATTTATTATAAAAACTATATTTGCAATGAGATTTTTATAAAAATTAAAGGTAGAGTTCTTAAAAGGTTTAAAGAATGTGAAAAATTAAAATGACATGTTTTTTTAAGACAATAAGATATTTTTTTTGTGAGTAGGAATAGAATACATCTGTTTAGCTTGGGTATGTCTTAAACAAACCTACACAATTACAATCATCTTCTAATAATCTAGATAGACCTATTGGAAGGGAAGACAAAACCAACTTTTGCACTTTAGTCCTATGTGCAAACTTAGCCAAATAATTAGCACAATAGTTGGCTTCCTTATAGATGTGTTTTAATGTGCAAGACCAATTCCTCTACAATAATTGCTTACAATCCTACAATTCAAATTATAAAGCACTTCTAGTATAGAATGATCCCTCAATTGTGCGGATAGTAAGCAAGGAGTCAGATTCTAATTGCATATGCCAATAACCCCTCTCCCATGCAGTTCTTAATCCCAGTTAAATAGCTAAAATTGCTGCCCTAATAACAGCACACTAGCCCAGTCTCCTAGCAAAACCACCAACCATACTTCATCAACATCCCAAAATATTCTTCCAATAGCAACATAGCCTTTAGTACTCTGACCTTGAATCGAAATAACAAAGGCATCAACATTCAATTTAATACAACCTATAAGGGGGAGGTTGCTATAACATATAACTCGTATGAAAAGGATCACTTCCTGAATACTGACTATGGAACTCTATGTTCCGAATGAAATTTAAAATTACACTACCTTCATTTTAAGGCCACAAAAAATTAGCTTCAATTAGGATTCTGTTTCTCCAAAACCAAAGGTACTAGCAAGTGTAACTTAAGACCACTAACCAAGGACTAGAGCCATCCACTAGCATTCTTGATTGGATTAAGTTTGATGCTAACCAGGTCAATAAAGACAGAGAATTAAATAGTTCTAATTCTTGTCTATTCAACCAATTTGCCCAAATAATCTGTGAGAAGGGGTAGTCCTTAAAAACATGTAATGTAGTTGCCACACCCGCAGAACAATAAGGGCACATGTTATCTATAGTTATTCCTCTCCTAACTCAAGACTTCCTTGTTAAGATGCTATCATGTGCCACTAACCATGAAAACACCTTCATCTTTGTAGTACTTTCAGACGCCACAACTGTTGGATTATGCCCTTAGAACCATTCATTAGATGATTGACTTTGGCATTTTTTATGTATCATGACATTTTATTTATCATAGTTCATTATTATATTTGTCTTATAACTGCGTAATATAATCTTATATGATAATGTCCTTAGAATAGTAATAACACACTATTCTTAAAATATCCCTAGTCAAGTATTATTGTGAATAAGGATAACAATGATACGATAAGACTAGTATGTGGTTGACTGATGACCATTGTCATGGATATAAGATATCAAGTCATCACATAGGTACATGTTAGAGAACTATGTACTGGATCGACCCTCCATGAGAACGCTACATGGATTGTTATATGAGTGTCATAAGCGATTCTCATAGTGATGATGGTGTATGTGATCCTTTGACTTGAGATCATCACAGATCCCAACATAGAGAATTGCATATTTTAATGCTGCTAGATGTCATTCGTAACAGGATGGACTATAAAGGTAGTAATTGGGTATGCCTTGATCTATGTAGAGGGATGTTGAGTGATCAAGATAGAATTTATCCCTCTTATATAACAAGAGTGATGTCTTGGGCCCTTTGATAGAGTGAGACTAAGAAATGCATGGCCGTGCTCGAATAAGTCAATATGAGATATTGATTTTATTTGTTTAATTAGTCTACTCAGGAATCAAGAAACGTTGATTAGACTATACAAGTGTGACACATTCCATGACTTGTGTCTAATCAAGACATCATAGGATAAAGGGATTAGACTACACGGTAACATCTATCACGAGTAAGGTTATGTCGAGTCATTGACATTCTCGTTACATGGGTAGCAATGATGTGTTGCTAGATACCGCTCATTGCCTATGACAATTTTGTCATTGCCATTGTTTTGAGAACCTATTGGGTCGCACACTTAGAACGGATCAATGAGGAGCTTAATTAATCCTATTCTGAATTGGATTAAGGATATAACTAATCCTATTCTGAATTGGATTAGGGATATAACTAATCCTATTCTAAGTAGGATTAGAGTTCTGTTTGGCAGTAAATTTTAGGGTAAAATTTACTGCCTATAAAAAGGATGTTTTTCTAAAACATAGCCGCACTTTTTAAAAACAGAAAAAAAGCATGATCTCTGGTTACTTTCAGTTTATGATTACATGCAATCGTTTTAATGAGATTAATACGGATTAGAATGTATATGATATATTCAGAGGCTACAAATCGAATTGTTGAAATTATATATATGATATATATCAATTTCGATTCAACTTATATGTGAGATATAATCTGTGATGCGAATTAATAATGGCGTTTCTGTTTTGCATAAACGTTATGTATAATCTGTGATGCGAATTATTAATGGCGTTTCTGTTCTGCATAAACGTTATGTATAATCTGTGATGCGAATTATTAATGGCGGTTTCTGTTCTGCATAAACGTTATGGAAGAAACAGAATAATGTCGAAAGTGTATAAAGATTGAAACACTTTTAGATAAGAGTTCTAATGCGACTAAAATTATAGTCAGTATGAGATACTGGCTGGAACATCCTGATAAGATTAGGACACTTCCGGTTAAGGGGCGTTGGCAATGTCAATACTGTTGACCTTGGGAACCCCGCAGTCAGGGTTATAATTCGTTTCAAATGTGCCTCATTAATAAAACTAAAAATTAAAAATTGCATTACACTTGTTTGTATAACACGGTGGTTGTTGTTTGAGCATGGTGCATAGTTATAGCCCTAGCCCAATATGATTGTATTTTCGTAGTTGTAAATTTTAATAAATACGACCTGCGTGTCGTGCCTTGTTCTTGAAATTCTTGTTGTACATTCTTTTCTCATCTAACTCCCCTCGAATGTAACTCGAGGTTTCTCTTAAACTATGTAATTGGAGCTGACAACCATGCAAAGGATGACCAAAGAGGCACTTGGAGAAGATGCTATTACCCTTAGGTTAACCCTTAGGGTTTCTCATTGGCTTGGGAAATCCATTTAGTTTGGGCTATAACTATGTCACGTTTATTTTATTGCTTAATTGCATGAGATGCATGGTTTATTTTGTACGTTTATGATATGAAAAATCATATGATAATTTAAAAAAAAAAAAGGTAAAATTGGTGAGATCTTATTCAATAAACTAAGAAAATCCCTCAAATTAAATTAAGTCAATAATAGATGCCTACCAATGAATAGCACTCGTCAAGACTAGAATCGATTTTGTTATGTTTGCCAAAGCAAAATATCATATCTATCTTAGTAAGACGCGATGGGATAATAGTGATATCCAAAGGCTATAAATTGGGTTCACTTAACTAAATTTCATCAATAGGATTGGGAATTTAGAGGCATAAAGTTGGGCTTCCATTCATGAGATGAATTAGAACAAGTGTTGTTCACCCAACTATCCAAGAGTTACATGAGATGTAATTGGTAAGTGTTGCCTACCTAAATAGCCAAATCTTGGGCGATTAGCCAAAGCTAACTCTAGATAAGGTGAAATATGGATCTTGGCCCACTAGAGAAATTATGTGATAATTTTTCCGAATTAATAGTGAGGGTTGTTGATTCGATAAAAATAGTGGGAGCATCATTTAATAAATATTTAATTAAATGAATGCATTCATGATACTTATATTTTGCATATTTTTGTTGTAGATTACCATGGCATCAAACACAAATAACACACTTTCACTGCGATCTGTCCTTGAGAAGGACAAGTTGAATGGGACAAACTTCCTGGATTGGTACAGGAACCTGAGGATAGTCCTCAAGCATGAAAAGAAGTTGTATGTCCTTGAAATTCCCTTACCTGAGGAACCACCCTCTAATGCTCCAAGGGCAGAAAGAGATGCTTATAAGAAGCATCAAGATGATGCATTGGATGTTAGTTGCCTTATGCTTGCCTCTATGAATCCTGAGCTTCAGAAGCAACATGAGGAAATGGATGCGTTCGATATGATCGAGCATCTCAAGCAACTCTATGAAGAGGAAGCTAGGCAAGAAAGGTACAATGTCTCTAAGGCATTGTTTCAGTGTAGGATGGCAGAGGGGACTCCCGTTGGTACTCATGTGCTCAAGATGATTGGGTACACTGAAAACCTTGAAAGATTGGGATTTCCTTTAGGCCAAGAGTTGGCCACTGATGTGATTCTGCAATCGTTGCCAGACAGCTACAGTCAGTTTGTTGTTAATTACAACATGAATGAAATTGACAAGACTCTGCCACAGTTACTAAGCATGTTGAAAACAGCTGAATCCAACATGAAAAAGGCCAAGCCCAAAGATGTCTTAATAGTTAAGAAAGCTAAGGGCAGGGCTAATGCAAAGGGCAAGAAAAAGGGTAATAAAACCAATGGCAAGTTCAAGCCCAATGATACTGCACTGAAGCCTAAAGGTGGGGTTGCCAAAGAAGGGAAATGCTTCCATTGCGGTGAGACCGGACATTGGAAGAGGAATTGCAACAAATACTTGGAAGAGCTAAAGAAGAAGAAAGGAAGTGAGACTTCCACTTCAGGTATTTATGTTATAGAAGTTAATCTATCTACTTCTTCATCATGGGTATTAGATACTGGATGTGGTTCTCACATTTGTGTAAATGTGCAGGAACTCAAAAGGAGTAGATCGTTGACTAAGGGCGAGGTCGACCTGCGAGTGGGAAATGGAGCAAGGGTTGCTGCATTAGCTGTAGGAACTTATATTTTGACATTGCCCACAGGGCTTGTTTTAGAATTAGATGATTGTTATTATGTGCCTTCCATCACTAAAAACATTATTTCGATTTCTTGTTTGGACAAGAAGGGTTTTTCATTTATAATAAAGGACAACTGTTGCTCCATTTATATAAATGATATCTTTTATGGTAGTGCACAACTAATTAATGGTCTTTACATTCTAAATCTTGATATGCCCATTTATAACATAAATGCTAAAAGGATTAAATCTAATGATCAAAATCCAACATATCTCTGGCATTGTCGCTTGGGACACATAAATGAGAATCGCATTTCCAAACTCCATAAAGATGGACTTTTGGACTCATTTGATTTTGAATCGTATGAGACATGTGAATCTTGTTTGATGGGTAAGATGACTAAAGCCCCTTTCAAAGGACATAGTGAAAGGGCAAGTGATTTATTGGGCTTAGTACATACAGATGTATGTGGACCTTTAAACACACAGGCCAGAGGTGGGTTTATGTACTTTATTACATTTACTGATGATTTCAGTAGATATGGCTATGTGTATCTTATGAGACACAAGTCAGAATCTTTTGAAAAGTTCAAAGAATTCAAGAATGAAGTACAAAACCAACTTGGCAAGAGCATTAAGGCACTTCGATCAGATCGAGGTGGTGAATACTTAAGCCAAGAATTTTATGACTATCTTAAAGAGTGTGGGATTGTCTCACAACTCACTCCTCCAAATACACCACAATGGAATGGTGTATCTGAAAGGAGAAACCGAACTTTATTAGATATGGTTCGATCAATGATGAGTCATACAGATCTTCCAGAATCCTTTTGGGGACATGCATTAGAAACAGCTGCTTTTACACTGAACCGTGTTCCATCTAAATCGGTTCCAAAGACACCATATGAGATATGGACTGGTAAACGTCCCAGTATGTCTTTTATGAAGATTTGGGGTTGTGAGGCTTATGTAAGACGTCAAGTCTCTAACAAACTTGCACCTAAATCTGATAAGTGCTATTTTGTGGGATATCCTAGACAAACTAAAGGATATTATTTTTACAATCCCACTGAGCGCAAAGTGTTTGTAGCTCGAACAGGTGTCTTTCTAGAAAGAGAATTCATTTCTAGAAGAACTAGTGGGAGAAAAGTAGAACTTGAAGAAATTCAAGAGCTACAAGATAGCGCACCCGATGTTGAGATGGAGCCTGAGCAAGCACCACAAGTTGTTGTGGAACCAGAACCACAAGATGTTGTGGAGCAACCGCCTGCTCAAGAGACACAAGCCTTGCGTAGATCAGTTAGAACACATCGTGAGCCACAGAAATATGGATTTCTAATGACTCAGAATGGTGATGTTTTGCTCATGGACCAAGATGAGCCTACTACCTATCAAGAGGCTATAACAGGGCCAGACTCTGAGAAATGGCTTGAAGCCATGAGATCTGAGATGGAATCCATGGATGCCAACCAAGTTTGGACCTTGGTTGACTTACCCGAAAGGGTAAAACCTATAGGGTGTAAATGGGTTTTTAAGAAGAAAACCGACATGGAAGGAAATGTTCATACCTATAAAGGGCGATTGGTTGCTAAAGGTTTTAAACAAATTCATGGTATTGACTATGATGAAACTTTTTCACCAGTCGCGATGATCAAATCCATTAGGATCTTGCTTGCGATAGCTGCATACCATGATTATGAAATCTGGCAAATGGACGTCAAGACTGCTTTTCTTAATGGAAAGCTACTCGAGGATGTGTACATGACACAACCTGAGGGTTTTGTTGATCCAAAAAATGCTGGAAAGGTTTGTAAGCTACAACGTTCTATTTATGGACTAAAGCAAGCTTCTCGAAGTTGGAATCTTCGTTTTGATGATGCAATCAAAGAGTTTGGTTTCATCAAGAATGAAGATGAACCTTGTGTCTACAAGAAGGTCAGTGGGAGCACTATTGTCTTCCTGGTGTTGTATGTAGATGACATACTACTCATTGGGAATGACATCCCTACCCTTCAGTCTGTAAAGACTTGGTTAGGGAATTGCTTTTCAATGAAGGACTTGGGCGAAGCTTCCTATATACTGGGTATAAAGATCTATAGAGATAGATCAAGGAAATTAATTGGCCTAAGTCAAAGTGCATACATAGATAAAGTGCTAAAGAGGTTTAGCATGCAGGATTCCAAGAAAGGATTCTTGCCTATGACACATGGCATTTCTCTCTCAAAAGAACAGTGTCCTACAACACAAGAAGAGAGAGAACGTATGAGTAAAGTTCCATATGCATCTGCTATTGGATCCATTATGTATGCCATGTTATGCACACGTCCCGATGTCTCGTATGCCTTGAGCATGACGAGTAGATATCAAGTTGATCCTGGTGAACGTCACTGGATCACTGTCAAGAATATTCTTAAGTACTTGAGAAAGACTAAGGATACATTCTTGATATATGGAGGTGAGGAAGAGCTCATTGTAACAGGTTACACTGATGCTAGCTTCCAAACTGATAAAGATGACTATAGATCGCAGTCTGGTTATGTGTTTTGCCTTAATGGTGGTGCTGTGAGCTGGAAGAGTTCAAAGCAGGCGACAGTGGCCGATTCTACAACAGAGGCTGAGTATATAGCTGCCTCTGAAGCTGCTAAGGAGGCTGTTTGGATCAGGAAGTTCATTACTGAGCTTGAAGTTGTTCCTAGCATTGTAGATCCGATTGAGCTCTATTGTGACAACAATGGAGCCATCGCACAAGCTAAGGAACCTAGATCTCACCAACGATCCAAACATATACTACGGCGCTTCCATCTCATTCGAGATATCATCGAGAGAGGAGATGTGAGGATATGCAAAGTACCAACTGACGATAACATCGCCGACCCACTGACGAAGCCTTTGACGCAGCAGAGACATGATCGTCACACTAGGTCACTAGGTATTAGATACATGAGTGAATGGTCTTAGTGCAAGTGGGAGATTGTTGGATTATGCCCTTAGAACCATTCATTAGATGATTGACTTTGGCATTTTTTATGTATCATGACATTTTATTTATCATAGTTCATTATTATATTTGTCTTATAACTGCGTAATATAATCTTATATGATAATGTCCTTAGAATAGTAATAACACACTATTCTTAAAATATCCCTAGTCAAGTATTATTGTGAATAAGGATAACAATGATACGATAAGACTAGTATGTGGTTGACTGATGACCATTGTCATGGATATAAGATATCAAGTCATCACATAGGTACATGTTAGAGAACTATGTACTGGATCGACCCTCCATGAGAACGCTACATGGATTGTTATATGAGTGTCATAAGCGATTCTCATAGTGATGATGGTGTATGTGATCCTTTGACTTGAGATCATCACAGATCCCAACATAGAGAATTGCATACTTTAATGCTGCTAGATGTCATTCGTAACAGGATGGACTATAAAGGTAGTAATTGGGTATGCCTTGATCTATGTAGAGGGATGTTGAGTGATCAAGATAGAATTTATCCCTCTTATATAACAAGAGTGATGTCTTGGGCCCTTTGATAGAGTGAGACTAAGAAATGCATAGCCGTGCTCGAATAAGTCAATATGAGATATTGATTTTATTTGTTTAATTAGTCTACTCAGGAATCAAGAAACGTTGATTAGACTATACAAGTGTGACACATTCCATGACTTGTGTCTAATCAAGACATCATAGGATAAAGGGATTAGACTACACGGTAACATCTATCACGAGTAAGGTTATGTCGAGTCATTGACATTCTCGTTACATGGGTAGCAATGATGTGTTGCTAGATACCGCTCATTGCCTATGACAATTTTGTCATTGCCATTGTTTTGAGAACCTATTGGGTCGCACACTTAGAACGGATCAATGAGGAGCTTAATTAATCCTATTCTGAATTGGATTAAGGATATAACTAATCCTATTCTGAATTGGATTAGGGATATAACTAATCCTATTCTAAGTAGGATTAGAGTTCTGTTTGGCAGTAAATTTTAGGGTAAAATTTACTGCCTATAAAAAGGATGTTTTTCTAAAACATAGCCGCACTTTTTAAAAACAGAAAAAAAAAACATTCTTTTAATCGAAGCTAGCAGTTCGGTTAAAAGAATCAAAACGCTCCTTAAGGCATCTGATCGTGAGACGTTCAAGAGTCGTAAGATCCGTTCGTGTGGATACCATAGAGGCAGGAACGAAAAGTTGCTGCTTGTGATTCGACCAAAGACAGAAAAAGCAGAGAAAAACGTTAGGTAAAATCTCGAAACCCTAATCAGGCAACCCTCCGAATCGATTCTGGTGGAGGCCGAATGTTTTATTTCCGCTGCGTGTTTGTTTCGGTTTCCTTCAACAACACTTTCCAAGAGAAATTAGGAGGAGAAGTATCAAGGACAAGTGGTAAGTTGTCTTAATCGAAAAATCTCCCCCAGCCAAAGCAACTCAATAAGGTTTATCAGTTTCTAAAGTATCAGGAGGGATTAAACATATTCTATCTCTAATATAGGTAAGAAGAAAAGTTAGTTTAGACCAATCCTAGTTTCCACTTACCTCCATGAAATCATAGATCTTAGCATTCAGCCATACCTTCACCACCTTTCTTTCCTGTGATGAACTCAAAGGTTTTTCATCAAGCCAGTGATAATGCTTGAATGATATGTCTTTGCCATTCCCAATAGACCGTGTGCATCCACTTTTAACAATTTCTCTACCAACCAAAATACTATGCTAGGTGTCCCTTGCTTCATCTTATAATGTACAAAAGATGATCCTTTCAAATACTTTGGCTTTTAACACTTAAATCCATAGTCTATTTTTCCTTGTTTGTAGTTTTCACCCCAACTTGGCTAACATAGCTTGATTCATATCCTCAGTCTTACGGATTCCCAAACCACCCAATTCTTTACGAACACAAGCCTTATTCTAATTAAGCAAAGACTCCTTCTTCTCTCATTGGTCGAGCCCCATAAGAAACATTTATTAAGCCTATCTATACTCTTTGCTTGAGCTACAAGTATGTTAGCCATTTGCATTGTATAAAATGCAATTGTGCTAGATACCGATTGAACTAATGTGATTTTCCCAGCCATAGACAACCGAGTAGTCTTCCTTGTAACTAGTTGTCTACTGACTTTGTCTAGTAAAAATTGATAAGTATTCTACCGCACCCATTTACTATGGGTAGGCACACCCTGTAAAATCCAATTTTACTATACTGTACATGTACGGATATGTAAATTCTAATTAATAAATAAATTATTTTGGTACATTTTTATAAAGATTAAATAAAAAGCTATGTGGGCCCCACTTAGATTTCGGTGCTCAGACGATGGTATGAGTGAAAAAAATATATTTTTGGATGTTGAATTAAGGATTGGAAATTGTGAGGATAAAAATATCATGAGGCTTGAATGACCAATCGATAGTGTTTCGATTATAATTTTTGATCGGAGTATCCAATTGATAAATCGTAAAATTCTTTGGAAAGCTAACTTAATTATCTTTCCAAACATATAAGCCTCTTATTCTAGTTCCTTATGGATCAATACTAGAAATTTTGTAAAGTTACTCCAAGAGCAGTAGATTCTACCAACCGACCCAACCGACCTATCTGTAAAGATTCACCCATAGCGGTTGGTAGGAAACTCCGATTAAGGTGATTCAAAATCCATTAGAAAGCTAACTTAAATATCTTTTTATCCATATGAGGCTCATATTTTAATTCATTATAGATTAACCACAAGAAATTCCTACATTCACGTCACATGTAGGGAAGTTAGAATTGAGCAATCAGTAAAGAGTCGGACATAATTTGTGATAGGGAACTCCAATTGAGGTGATTCAAATTGTGTTTGAAAGTTAACTTAAAGACTTTTTCAGCCATGTGTGGCTCATATTTTTATACATTTTAGATTGATTTCGGTGAATTTTTAAAGTTGGATATAAGTACAGTAAGATAATTAGAAAAAAATGAAACTAATGTTTTGAAGATAGTATATTGCAATGATATATTTATACATATATAAAATTATAAACACATAATTATAAATATATGTTTTATATTATAAAAAAAAAAAAAGGAAGAAAACGCAGCAAGCTTCACGTGGAAGCTTGCTGCATGAATGAAGGTTTGTGTGGCAGACCCAAGTCAGGAAAAAAATAAAATAAAATAAAAAGGAGGGAAAAGAAAGGGAAATTAAATGAGGGGAGCACATGGTATAATCCTATTGGATGCATATTAATAAAAGGGGACTAACAACTCAGCCATTTCTTCAATACTTCACCGACTTTCATCTGTTCATGCTCTGTTTCACGATTTCCTCCATTTTCCTTAAGGTATTTCAACATTTTGCTTAGAAAACCTTATTTTCCCTTCATGAATTCATCTAGTTTCTTTCATAAACTTTGTTCCTTCCTTCAAGAGCTGCCTTACCACCTCGATTTCATGGCCAAAACGGAACAGAAAACCAGCTGTTCTGCTGCTGGTAGTGGCGATTCAAGGTGAGGAATTATAGTGTTGGTGTTTCCATTTGTTTTAGTTATGTTATTAGATGGTATCATGCATGGGAAAGATACTTTCAACTTTAATTTGAATGAATAATTATTTGTAGAAGAAGAGGTGCTGTTCGGCAGTAAAGAAAAAGGAAAGATACACGGGTTATTTTGATGTATGTGAGAAAGAAAATGAAAGCCTTATAAACTAGCTAAATTAATTGCTTAGAGCTAAAAGGTAGGTTAGGCTATAGAAGAATGGTGAGGATTTCTTGCAAAATATGCAGTGGCGTGGAGAATGGAAAATCAGTCGGCCAAAACAGGGGATAAACGTGGATGATGAAATAGTGATGAGTTGTATGTGTTTGATGAAAATCCTAGATGAGAAAAAGAGGATCATGAAACCATAATTGAATTAAGGGTGAGAACCATGAAAAATATGATAAGAGATGACTCACGGCAATAGAAGAATGGAATGGCGTGGGAAACTTTTTATTAAAGGATAACTTTATAATTCATACGGTAACTATGAAATTTATACAATAATGATGATAAAATTGGACAGGTATAGCATACAGCTAAGACGTTTCACGAGAACCTAATATCCATTTTTAGGATCTAATGGGTAAAGGAAAATAAATTTAGAATTTAATTGGTGAAATTTTGATCTAGCACCAATGTAAATTAGACTGATTTAATATTTCCAATGAACAATGTGGCTGCAATTAGAAGTGAAAAATGGTTTAAAAATTTAAGTCAAATGAATTAAAAATATTGACAATGTTTTGTAGCCTTGGGAGGATTAAATCACGTGTGGTAATATCGGGAAGTTCAATAATGCTAGTCAGGTAAGGGATGCGTGTATGAATTTGTAGTGATATCTGAATACATGGTTTTCATGTTTTGAATTTTATAAGATTTATTGGATATTGAATTGCCTCGAAATGCTACGAAATTGTGGTTTCTAGTTGTTGAGATTATGTTTGAAAGTACAGGGAGGCTAGGACTCTGACAGTCGATATACTGCTGAAATTTACTAAAGATATTTTCAAAAATATTATTAAATATTTTTAGTACATCATTGGTGTTTATCCTAGCCTCAAAAGTGATAAATTATTTATTTTTTATAAATGGTGGAATTATCGAAAAGTAGTGATTAAATATTCATGATACTGATTTCGGTAAAGGTTTCACTACTGAAAATTCATCTCATGTGTTTTATAGTGAAAGGTGTGATTGGTGAAGTGAAATGGTGAATAGTGAATATTTTATAATTATTTTCAATATGATATTCACTATTTTATTTATGATTTTCCTTTATGGACAAAATAAATTCTATCACATGTAATGATTTCCATAAAGGCTTTATCACTGTGTAAATATGATTTTGAGACTAAAATGTCTCTACATGTGTTCTATAATGAGAAATGTGTTTGGTGGAATTATTATTAATTTTGGAAAAATAAATATTTCTATTTTTCCATAAAATCTAAAACCACCGAAAATGTTTTCTAGTATCTTGAATTTAAAGTTTTGAAAGGCAAGCATGGAAATATGAGTATATGTGTTTACGGTGAAATGAAGTGTTTATGAGATTTCCTACTACAATGTAATTATTTTATAACACTGTTTTCACCGCACAAGATAATGTGATTTATACCGTTATAGATTTTCTGAAAGATGTTATTGGTTTTACTTAATTCCATAAAGGTAACAAGATTTCACATATATTGTTTTGAGACTGATAGGCCACGTATCATGCTAATATATGACATGTAATATGTGATATGTGAAGCTGTTGACACTGATCCTGTCTTCAGCGTCTCGGTTGACACCTGATCAGTGTACGACCGAGGACACCTATAGACTATGGTCATAGATTACATGTGTTTATTATACTGTCCCCACAGGGATCTCACGTGTACCATATCCCTTACGGGACTTATAGCATGATATCATTTGTGTGTTGCCTTAGTCTCCACTATTTTTATGACATGAAAAGTGATAATTTTACATGAATGATGACATGAAAAGATGAACGGTTATTATATGTTTTAAATGAAATGAATGGTGATTTTTCTAAACAGTTTACAGTTCTAAATTCAGTCCAATACTGTTTATGAGATTTCAATGATATATGTGACACGTGAAATGTTTTCAAAAAGGAAATGGATTTTTGTAAATCTAATATTCTTTTGTGAATCATTATGAATATTAGATTATTTGGATTAAATGCTTTACTATATGAAAGCATAGCTTTGAAGATTATTTTCAAAATGATATGAAAAAGTGTTTTATATAGAAAAATAAACACTTACTCCTTATAATCGCTCTAGGTTTCCGGGATAAGATAGGTATTCCAAAATACCTTTCATACTCTATTTGGATTTCTCGGTCGATTATAGTATCCTTTCCTTTTAGTGTGCCCAGCATATCGATAGCAAACTAAAATGTTTTACTACATATAGTCTTCGAGATATCAAAATTTGCATACAATTCTCTTACTGAGTCATAGTTTGCTCACTCCTTTACTTTCATCATCACAGATTTGATATAAAGAATAGTCGAAGTACCAAACCATGACTTAACTACTCTTGAGAAGCTCAAAGCGTCATATATTGGATTCTCGAAGTATCGTGTTTACATTTGTATATTCAGACATATTCATACAGTACTACTTGTTGTAAAATTTAAATTCAGGGGATGTAAACTAACTTTTATAGCAGGGAATATTAATCTGTAAAAACTATAAACCTTGTACCACGTTAGTGAATAAATGAGAGACATAGAATAAGCTTGGTATTATGATTTCAACTTGTAATTTCCATTATTCCTCGTAATGAGAATGAGGTTACAAGTTTAAGCAAGTTAGCAACAAATGGTCTTTAAGATAAATTAGAAATCTTATATAAGTTCAAAAATTATATAAGAACAAATAAGTGCTTGAATTCCATAATATAGAAGTGTATTTGTTTAAAATGAAATAAGGACACAAGTATACTAAAAGAAATGTAGTATACTTGAATATTAAAATAATCAAAATAAAATAAACAAGAAATACCTATATATGTGTATTGAGTGTTAAATATATATACATATAGATATGCAAATTTTGAAAGAATGGAAAAAGAAAATTTATATATGAGTAAATGGATATATATATATATATATAAATATGTTAATGTCAAAAATATAAGTACAAATATATATTACATGTAAGTAGTATAACAAATAAATAAATATATATATATATGAATACATATATTAGACATATACATGTATAAATATATATATATATATCATTATTATATAAAGATAATAATAATTATCATGAATATAGATAAAATGAAATAAAAATAAAAGAATATAAAACAAAATATATATAATAAATAAAATTTAAATAAATATAAAATGGAGTTAGTGGAGTTTGATTGGACCTTTCCCATCAAAATCCACTAACCATTCTCAAGTAAAAAGAACAAGAGAACCAAAAGCTTCTTGAGGAAGCTTGGGAAAAATCCAAAGAAAAGAAAAGAAAGTGTAAAGGAAAGGGGAGGCTCGTGTGGAACCGAGAAAGAGGGAAAAGAGGCTGTAGCCGAGAGGGAAGGAAAGAAAGAAAAGAAAGAGTAGCCAAAGGAAAAACCGAGAAGGAAGAAAAAGGAAGTTCCAGCCGAGAGAGGGGAAAGAAGAAAAAAAAGGAAAGGAGGAAGAGTAAGGTTGGAAGTGGCGTGGAACAAGGCACCTTGGGCTGAAAATTTTCCAAACCGAGAGGAGCATTTTAAAGGGGTGATTTCACAGCCAAATTTGGAGGTACTGAATAGGGGATTTGAACGTGGTTTTGGAATGAGAGCTACTGTTTCAAAAAAAATAAGGAAGAGCTGCTGGAAAAATTAGGTAAATGAGATATTCTTCTAACTTTACAATGTTTATTTATTAAGTATGAAAATGAAATTATGATCAATTGAATCAAATGGGCACTCTATGGATGAAGGATTGATTTAATTCTGACTAGATGTTCAAATCTGAAATTGATGACCTGTTCTGGGTTGTAATTAAAATGACTAGTTTAATTGTTTTACATGGAGAAAAATTCTGGAATATTATGATTAATAGCCCTTTAAGTTACAAGAAAGTCGGTTTTGGAATTTCTTGATTTGGATTTCTATAACTTGAGATATGTACAAGTAAGTGCAAGATACTCTGTCCAAAAACGTGAATCATGAGTCTGACTTTGAAAAAATTGTAGAAGATAGCCTACAATGAATTAGGTTGCAAGCCTTACATCTATAGAAAGGTAATTAAGTTAGGATTGTGATGGTTCTGGGTTTGCACCAATTGGACATGTGTATAATTAAATATGAAGTATTTTGTGCAAGTAGGTCAGTGTAACCCTGTGCTTGAATACTGCTGGAAGATAGTGTAACTTTGGAAAATTGCTAATGTTGACATAGGAAGAGTTAAATCATGAACCTTATATTTCTAGATAGGGAAATGAGTTAGCTTTCATCTAGTTTTGGAATTTGTGGATTTGGAATTATGTAGCTTAAGCTATGAATGCATGATACTCACTGCAAGGTATAAACAACCTAGTGTCAACTTCAAAAATTTCTAGAAAATAATTCAGATGGAGTTTGATTTCAAACTTTACATTTTCATAAAGGTAAATGAGTCAGGATTGATATGGTTTTGGCTTTGTACAAATTGCATATCCCTACAATTAGTAATCTAAATTTTAATGAACAAAGGTCAGGAAATTATCTTACCTGATGTGCCAGATTTAGACCAAAGTTTGAAAAATTATTGGAAATAGCACAAGATGAATTAAGAAGTAAGCCTTATACTTCCGAATAGGGAATTGAGTTAGAAGTAATATAAAAATTTACGGCTTGACGATTAAATTCTGAAATTTTTACAAAAGGCTAACAAAGATGCTTAAAACATATATATATATATATATGTATATAAGGACTTGTATCCATGAATACGTCGTAATTGACGATAAGGAGGTAGCTTTAAATTAATATGTTGGCTCTATAGGCTATACCGAGAGGGGGGGTGAATCGGTTTTTCACTAACCTTATGTTCGTTTTTCGGTTTCTCTAAATTCTCTAGCCTATATTGATATTTTCTAAGTTCTCTAGGCTACTCAATTATGCAATATAAATTCAAAACAATTAACACAAATATAATTGCAAATAAGTAAAGAGTAGGGAGAGAGAGATTTACACAATCGATTTATAGAGGTTCGGCTACCTTGCCTACGTCCTCTGCCTTGAGATGCTCCCAAGGATTTTCCCAAAATTCACTAACTTGAATTTGTGTTACACTCCCTCTTTTCAAGGATCAAGAGAAACCTCTCTCTTTTTCTAGGCTCAAGAGAAACCTCCCTCTTTTTCTTAGGCTAAAGAGAAACCTCCCTCTTTTTCTTAGGCTAAAGAGAAACCTCCCCTTTTACAAGGATTGAATGTGTTTACAACTTGTGTAATCAAAGAAAGGCCTCTAGATAGGCAAGGGATTACAATGTTTAAGCACAAGGATAAAGCCTATACAAGATTTGTGCTAAGCAATACAAGAAATAGATGAATGATAGAAGATGGAAACTTTGTAGCTCTTGATTTGTTGTTTGAGGCTTGTAGATTTGAGGAATATGAGATTTGGAGTTGCTGAGTGGTTCCTCTTGCTTTCTTTAGCTTCTAAGCCTCTATTTATAGTCCCTTGGATGTATTCTAGCCGTTGGATGGAGCCAAAATTGAATCTGATCGTTGTATCTCACAAAACTAGCCGTTATAGGCTATTTTTGGGCAAAGGGATCGATCCTGCTACAGTGGGGATCGATCCCTTTTGTCCAAAATCTCGATTCTGGGCTTCAGGGACCTTAGGAAGACTTTCTGCCAAAAAGGGATCGATCCTACTACAGTGGGGATCGATCCTTTTCTTCCAGAGGGCATTTTTCCTGCATTTTTGGGTTAAAAATGATATGATCTTTGATCCTAATTCAACCCAAAACATTTATAAGCTTTAAGGGAGTTTTTCTTGACTTTCTCAAATGAAAATATTGTCCAAGAAATCATCAAGTGATTTTCTAAAATGTTTATAAAGAATTAAGACCAATAAGAATATGCATCATTAAATCATGGTCTTAATGTTTGATATGAACACTTGAAATGTATTGAGAAAATCATGTGTGATAAGGCAAATTTACAATATGAATTAAAACATTAACGCTTACTTAAGTTTTTGTCATTTCAAAATATATATGGCAATTTAAAGCTAACAATCTCCCTCTTTTTGATATGACAAAACTTAATGTAAATTTGCTTTGAAAATTCTTTGATAAAATACTCCCTCTCAAATAAAGCAGGATTTTATAAAGCTCCCCCTTAATATAAGCATGGGTTTTGAAAGTAAATTTTCCCTCATTATCTCTCCCCCTTAATATCTCTCCCTATATCTATCTCTCCCTTTATCTATCTCTCCCCCTTTTTGTCATAGCAAAAAGAAGGAAAAATAATAAAAAAATATGCTCCCCCTAAAATCATGGCAATGTGAGAACAAATAAAAATGCTCCATCCAACAAGAAACATGTTAGTACATGGGACTCATAGCACAAATAAATAAGTCAATATTCACAAAGAGTATGAAATATTCATGGAATGAATATGACTTATGATCCTATACCAATTGTTTATAAATAATTTGGATACCAATTGTTGATAAGTAATTTTGCAAGAAGGTTCCAATTGGAAAGAAGTTAAGCAAGCACCTAAGTATATCAATTGTTCTCTAAGGTCCAACTAAGGTGCATGGTAATACATCATGATTATGAGCTAAAATTAGATAACATATCATATGCATGTGCTCATAAATCATTTTCAAGAAATATTGTGCCTAGAATTAAGATATATAGCAATTAACTACAAATTCTAGCACACAAGAGTTTCATGCAAAAATATCCTAAGTGAATTCTTCTCTATTTGTCATTTCAATCTAAGGAGCATGAGAAGAATTGTCAATTTAAAGCTCATACCAATTGGCAATTTAGTTTTGGCCTACCAATTGTTGAAAATGATTGCCAATGATACTAATTGTTATTTCAATCTAAATGCCAATTGTTACTAATGGTTGACTTAGACATTTTGCATGAATCCAATATTTATGTGTAGTGTGTTCATGTCAAGAAAATAATCATTCTAAATATGCAAGAACACAATCACACATCATCAAATATGCATATGGATTAGTTAAGCATTAGCACACTATCATAAAGTATTAATCCATATTCATATTCACAACATTATACCACATGGAAGATACAAAATGTCAAGATATTCAAGCAAACACATTTTCTTCCATGTTTTCAATCACAAAAATCCTATGCTCATATTCAATTTAAGTTCTTAACCAATTATGAGCAAGGAAAAATCCAATATGACCATTTTAATCAATTAATAGCCATATCCCTAGTTGTTATTATCATTTAATGTTGTAGAGGGTATATGCTATTTTAATTAAAATGGCTTCACCTAAGTGAATCAATATTATCAAGCTAAAATATATTTTATCATTAAAATCCATAAACTATGAGTGAGGTTAAGCACATAATATCATGAAAACAACTATTCTCATCTCATAGGCATGATTATTGATTCAACTCAAGCAAGCATGTAAGTTCAACATCAAAACAATCAAGAATAAATGCATGGATATCAATCAAGGTACATTTGTTCAAGTTTGCATTTATCTTTGAATGTTGGTATTGTCATTAAAGCCCAAGTTCTTTACTAATTTGGCCATAAGAAAAATTTAAGTACATGGATGATAAAGTTTCATGCTTTTGAACATTTAGGATCCATTTACCATCACAAATTATAGACCAATGACTATTACCAATTTGTTGAATTTACATTTGGAATCAATCCACAAGGTCAAGTTTCAATCATTTTATCATTAAAGTATATGACCTTAATTATTCAACTTCCACTAAGAATTATATCATGATGCTCAATGGGAATATGTGAGTCAAGCTATAAGATAAAATTCTCTAAGCATGCTTGACTAAGATGAAGATTATGAATGTTTGCAACAAGAAAAATGATTTTGCACTTGTGAGCTCAAGAAAAATGGTATTGATTGTTGAAAGTGGTATCAATTGTTGGAAATGATACAAATTGATGGAATTGAAGCATGATATCAATGAAAAATGAATTTTCATATATTACAGATCATCAAAAAGAAGTTAAAACAATGAATTTTCAGTTGAGAAGAGAGAAAATATCAAAACAATGAAAAGTTCTTCTCAATTTCGGTTGAAAACATGCAGGAGTGCCTTTCTGGCCTGGGGGGATCGATCCTGCTACAGTGGGGATCGATCCCTCATAGTTTCCTGCAAATTCTGCAATTGTTTTGACAGAAAATTCAACTTGTGAGGTACCAAAACTTCGTTTTTGAGTAAGTTAAGCTCAAGTAAAGGTTTAAACATTTGTAGAACATGATTTTGGACTTGTATGAATGAAAAACATGAATGAAAAACCATTTAACAATAGATTTTGCAATTTTGGTAGGATTTTCACCAATAAGAGCATTTTTGGCCTCAAAGGGGGTCATTTTGAGATTTAAGCATGTTTTGACCAAACCAATGCATTGAATTACATAAATATGTCAAAACAAACTTGTTCACATAGGTTTTAAGCATATATATCATCAAAGCATACATTTTGTGAACAACATGCCATGATTTCCAACATACAAATTCTTCATTAATGCACATGACATAGCAATTAGCATATATGACATATTTGACAGCTTTTGAGCAACTAAGTATATTATCTAAACATATCAAACTTGCTCAAACTGCAGAAATTCAATAATCATTTCAAAATCATAAATCATGCCTTTCATTCATCAAGAATAGTCCATCAAGCATTCAACAATCATTCATCATGCCTTTTGCTTATTCACAATGCATCATTAATCATCAACCAAATTTCTCATCAAATCACAAATAATCAAATAAAAGTTTTAAGGAGTAAAGAATTAAGCTTACAAAACTCCTTTGCTTGATTATGCTTTGCCTTGAATTGTTGAGTCCACCTTGAGCTATCCTTTGAAAAATTAATGTGATTTGTCAAAGATGGATCCTCAAGCTTTTCCTTTTTCTCATTGGCATATGCAAACTCCATGAGGATGTGTTGAGCATTTAAACTCCATTGTTCCATTGTATTCCCATGCTCTAACACTCCTACAACAAACATATTCAAGCATGCTTTGGTACCCAAATTTTCTTGGGTCCATTCGAGTTAGTGCAAACAATTTTTGATCCTTTTGGGATCCATTTTAAGCACAATTCATCATTATTTATTGCATGCTTTGGCATCCACATTTTTCTAACAACTCTTCCTTTAAATGTGGTTTTTCTATATGTGCATGCTTGTGAAGAGTGTCATATTCTATTGCATAATGAGCATGTGAGAGATGTATCATGCATAGTATTTTTGCTCACAAGGAAATTCTTTAGATAAGTTTCTTTTTGTATTGCATTGTAACCTAACCCATCTTTGTCAAAGAAAGCTCTTTGGGTCTCAAGCATATGATCTAATTTTTGTTGACCCATGTAGAATCTAGAAAATGAATTATGCAAATTTAAGTTCTTTTTATTTACTTAATCAATTTCTAGATTTGCTTCTTCTAATTTCTTTTCAAAATCAAGCTTGGCATTCAATAACTCATCATTTTCCATTTCTAATTTTGTAATCATTTTCTTGTATTTTGTGTTCATGCATTCAAATTCACTAGCTAGCTCATCAAAAGCATTTTGCAAATGGCCATTACATTCACTAGAGCTAGGTTTCTCATTTTCTTCCTCAATAGTCAAGAGGCTAGGATTTGCCAATTTATCTTTAATGTCTTCTAATTTCTTTTCTAGCTCTAATTTCACCTTGTTGAGTTCATCATTCCTTGAGCCTAGATCTTTTATTTTCTCCTCCAACTCAACATTAGTATTCATCAAAATTTCATTCTCTTTTCTAAATTTATTTAACTTTTTGTTATATTTTGCATGCATTGATTTATATTCATCACTTAGCTCATTAAATGCATCTTGAAGCTCATCAAATGAATATTCTTCTAAACTTTTTGAGCTAGTCTCAAAATCATCACCTAGAGCCATTTATGATCTTTTTGCTCGATAGAGGTTAGTCTAAATCAATCTCGAGCCCAAGCTCTGATACCAATTATTGGCTCTATAGGCTATACCGAGAGGGGGGTGAATCGGTTTTTCACTAACCTTATGTTCGTTTTTCGGTTTCTCTAAATTCTCTAGCCTATATTGATATTTTCTAAGTTCTCTAGGCTACTCAATTATGCAATATAAATTCAAAACAATTAACACAAATATAATTGCAAATAAGTAAAGAGTAGGGAGAGAGAGATTTACACAATCGATTTATAGAGGTTCGGCTACCTTGCCTACGTCCTTTACCTTGAGATGCTCCCAAGGATTTTCCCAAAATTCACTAACTTGAATTTGTGTTACACTCCCTCTTTTCAAGGATCAAGAGAAACCTCTCTCTTTTTCTAGGCTAAAGAGAAACCTCCCTCTTTTTCTTAGGCTAAAGAGAAACCTCCCCTTTTACAAGGATTGAATGTGTTTACAACTTGTGTAATCAAAGAAAGGCCTCTAGATAGGCAAGGGATTACAATGTTTAAGCACAAGGATAAAGCCTATACAAGATTTGTGCTAAGCAATACAAGAAATAGATGAATGATAGAAGATGGAAACTTTGTAGCTCTTGATTTGTTGTTTGAGGCTTGTAGATTTGAGGAATATGAGATTTAGAGTTGCTGAGTGGTTCCTCTTGCTTTCTTTAGCTTCTAAGCCTCTATTTATAGTCCCTTGGATGTATTCTAGCCGTTGGGTGGAGCCAAAATTGAATCTGACCGTTGTATCTTACAAAACTAGCCGTTATAGGTTATTTTTGGGCAAAGGGATCGATCCTGCTACAGTGGGGATCGATCCCTTTTGTCCAGAATCTTGATTCTGGGCTTCAGGGACCTTGGGAAGACTTTCTGCCAAAAAGGGATCGATCCTGCTACAGTGGGGATCGATCCTTTTCTTCCAGAGGGCATTTTTCCTGCATTTTGGGTTAGAAATGATATGACCTTTTATCCTAATTCAACCCAAAACATTTATAAGCTTTAAGGGAGTTTTTCTTGACTTTCTCAAATGAAAATATTGTCCAAGAAATCATCAAGTGATTTTCTAAAATGTTTATAAAGAATTAAGACCAATAAGAATATGCATCATTAAATCTTGGTCTTAATGTTTGATATGAACACTTGAAATGTATTGAGAAAATCATGTGTGATAAGGCAAATTTACAATATGAATTAAAACATTAACGCTTACTTAAGTTTTTGTCATTTCAAAATATATATGGCAATTTAAAGCTAACATAATAGTTACTCGAAATTAATAGCGTTTAAGGTCCTTATTTTAAATACGTGATTAAGCACGATGATGTAAACTTATCGAAATGTTAATGGATTTTGTGTAGCGAAGCGGAACGGTGTAGAAGTTTGAGTACAGACTTGGAAGCGCAAGGAGGATAATTACTAAGCCTCGAGGTAAGTGGGTTAAATAAGCCTTGCTAGTATCATCTTGTAAGAGATGAATGAATACTTATTAAAATACTTATCTAAATTTACCTCAAGTTGGTGGAATACTATGGGTAAGACTATAAGAGTAAGTGCGGTAAAATACAAATTGGACATAATGTGATCGTGAATAATAGTTGTTTTAGAAAGGAATCTTGCTTGTGATTTGCATGTTATGTGTTATAGTTTGTTTGTGGTTGTTGAATGTTTAAATTATATACTATTTGGTGCTTGCATTTTTAGGAATGCCTATGAATTAATTAAATCACACCGAGGGAGCATGTTAGCATATTGTGATACTTTGACGATGCATATGTGATTTGTGTGCGGTATGTATAGCTCCCAATATTGAGTTCTTAGACCTAAATTAGTGCCTAGTCGTGTTTGTCGAAAGCTAGGAAAAAGGTCAACCCGAGTAAAGACTCGATCTTTGTACTGTGTGAGCCACCTCTAGAGAACTCAAAGGACCTACGTGCTACATAGAATCTTCAGAAACTATAGGAGCCACCTCTAGAATCCTTTGAGAGCTAAGTACTACACGAGTTCCGATGTGATAGTAGAAAGTATGTGTCATAAAGGCCAACCCGAGTAAAGACTCGACCCTTGTACCGTGTGAGCCACCTCTAGAGAACTCAAGAGACCTAAGTGCTACATAGAATCTTCGGAAACTATGGGAGCCACCTCTAGAATCCTTTGAGAGCTAAGTGCTACACGAGTTCCGATGTGATAGTAGAAAGTATGTGTCATAAAGGCCAACCCGAGTAAAGACTCGACCCTTGTACCGTGTGAGCCACCTCTAGAGAACTCAAGGGACCTAAGTGCTACATAGGTTCTTCAGAAACTATGGGCCGATGAGATAGTGGAAAGTATATGGCATAAAGGCCAACCCTAGTAAAGACTCGATCTTTGTATCGTGTGAGCCACCTCTAGAAAACTCAAGGGACCTAAGTGCTACATAGGTTCTTCAGAAACTATGGGAGCCACCTTTATAATCCTTTGAGAACTAAGTGCTACACGAGTTCCGATGAGATAGTGGAAAGTATATGTCATAAAGGCCAACGCGAGTAAAGACTCGATCTTTGTACCATGGGAGCCACCTCTAGAAAACTCAAAGGACCTAAGTGCTACATAGAATCTTCGGAAACTATGGGAGCCACCTCTAGAATCCTTTAAGAGCTAAGTGCTACAAGTGTTTTGATGAAATATGAGGAATCGTAGGTTATTGTGACAATAAATAAATGATTGTGATTTGTGAATGTGATGAATGTCAGTAGATGGAATAGATCTTATACATAAGACAGAGAATGTGTATAATCATTGAATTATACTTATATATGCCATAAAAAACATGTGCTATTTGAATGTTTGTCTTCTTTCACACTTAACCATAATGATAAAAAGAATGATACTTTGTGAGTTTGTGATGAACATCAGTAGATGAAATAAATCTTATACATAAGACAGAGAATGTGTATAATCATTGAATTATACTTATATATACCATAAAAACATGTGCTATTTGAATGTTTGTCTTCTTTCACACTTAACCATACTGATAAAAAAGAATGATACTTTGTGAGTTTAAGAATGGAATGAAAGCATGAATAAGCTTATGAAATCTGTGTACTTACGAATTGGTAGCGAACCTTGATATAATGCATACATGCCATTTTATAAAACTCATGCATGTATGATCGTGTTTTACGATATGAGCCTAGTATGTATTTATTTAAACTACTTGCTGAGCTGTGGATTTGCTCACCCCTTAAATTTAAACATCTACAGATCTTACAAGTTGATAGCCGGCTCAGGCTTCGTATAGGCTCCCGAGAATTGTACCTAGTAGTGGTACTCGTTTGTGTTCTCCAGGCCTAGCTTTTGTATTTTGAGGTATACTAGTTGTATATCAGTTGATAGTTATATGTACTTTAATTTCACAGTACTAGGAAAGAATATGGGATGTAGCTTTGGATCGCACTAGATTATTATGTGAGTCTAGGTGATTATCGAGTTCGATCCGGGTTGTGATGTATATTTTGAATGATGTATAATTTGTTAGATGTGGACTTATTAATGATTAAACCCTTGAGAAGCATGAGATGTTTAATTGTGTGAACTGTGGGGAAACAACAGCTGGCTGTATTGTGAAGTTTAAAAATGTATCTTTACGCAGGTGATTTTACTGGAAAAATCGATAAAATACAAGGGGGAGGTTTTCGACCCACTTCTTTTGGAATAGTAAAATAAAGCTAAAATCATAAAAATCACCTTGAGAAATGTGACATAGCTCAAGAAATAATATTAGTAAGATAGGATTTGAGTTAGATACTACACTAACACTGAATACAAACCGTAAGTAGAAAAAGAAAAATTTGGTTCGTAATTTTCATAAGCAATAAAGTAAGTGTTAAGTGGACATCATTGGCCTTCGAGTCGTGACATAATCTCCTTTAAAATATATATATATATATTGTCTAATGTGTTTACTGTGGTAAATGAACAGTGTATAAAGACATCACAGACAGCCCAACTAAATCATGTGTGTAAAAATGTGAGAAAAAGTATGAAATACTATGTACTTGGACTGTGACACACCCAAAATATTTACCAAATTCTGTACTATGTCTCTGCATGTACAAATTGTGATCCCATGCACATCATCCTCAATCACACTATTAGAAGACAATAACAATTTAATAAGTAAAACCCTTTGAATTAATAATCCTTCTAAATTATACTTAATGATGCATCTCAAAAGTATTAATTTAGAGATGTTCTATTGCATTGAAAAAAGCTAACTATTTTTATACACTATTGATGAGTGTCGTCAGTCACCAAAAATAAAATTTCCTAACTCTACTATGTAGATAGCGGAGTAAGGGTCGAACCCACAGAGACTGAATTTTTTAAGTTAATTATTAAATTAAAAATCTAATCTTAGGGTTTAGGGAAAGAAGAAGTTTGGGGGTTTTGTAAACTAATCCAAAATAAAGAAAACAAGAATTATTAAATATAAAAAAACAAATAGCAAAAAGCTTCAGTTACGAGGCAATCAATCATTCTTGGATTTTGATGTTGATCATTGATTACAAAATATCACTGTCAATTAAATAGTCAACCGTAGCATAACAACAAGCTCTGTTACACCATCTTTCCTTACTGAGTCGTTAGTTAAAACAAGCTCTTTAACTAATCTCTAACTACTTAACCTACCTAGAACAAGCTCTCTAGATATAAGTTGTAGCAGCATTAACAACAAGAAAGATATGGGTTGACATTAGATAACAAACACATAAGCTCGGTTCATTTAATCTAAACCTTAATTCTCCTCCATCCCTAGTGATTAACTCCACAAGCAATTACGGACTTATGTTTTTAATCTGGCGGTAGATTATTTAATTTAACTAAATAGTGTGCACCCTATCTAACCAAACAAACAATCATTATAATGTGCTCAGAGAATCTTGGATACTTAATCAACAATTATATAATAGGTTCAAGAATCTCACAACATGCTTTTCCCAAGAATAATCAATTTACCTCATAACTGAATAAGAAAACTACTCACTAGTCATATTCAAGATCATAAAATTCAAGTTTAATATTATAAAGATTACAAATATCATGCAAGAAACAATCAAAGAAGCAATCTTTAATAATATAAAATCAGAATTACTAATCAAGATTATAAACTAGCAAGCAAGAACACACAAATAATTTTAATTTAAATAAAGAAAACAAAATCAGAATTAAAAATAATAAAGAAATCAGCAACTAATTAAAAATAAAGAAAAAAATAAAATTTTATTAAAAACCCTAAAGAAAATCCTACAAGACTAAAAGAGAAGAGGGATAAGAGGGATTTGAAGGATTTGAGGGCTAAGAGGGATGCTGTTTATGAGAGCCTTGTGCTCTTTATATAAGCCTAAGGAAGAGTTTAAAAGACTTTCCTAAGCAATGTGGGATTCAGATAAGAGTTTACTTGAGAAACAAGTAATTTGACTAGTCAAACTCTTACCTTTATCTCATCATCTTTTTACAATTATTTTCTAAGTAAAATTCCTAAGGCCTATTTTTATTAATTAATTACAGATCTAAGACAAAATAAAATTAAGAAATTATCTTCTCTCAACAAAATCTGGTCTTTGAACTTGCTTTGTTGGAATTTCTTCTCAATCTCGTTTTTCTGCCCAGAATTTTGTACTGATTTTGTCCAGACGTTTGACCCACCAAATGAACTCCGATTTTTGCGATCATGTGCATTCTGGAAAGCTTGAGAAGTCATCTACAACTTTCATGAAGGACACATCTTGAGATCAGGTCGTTAAATTGGTCAAAAACGTCAATCTTTCAAGCTGGACAGAAAATACTGCACTTTGCTCCTTTTAGCTCCTTTTTATTCCAACTTTGATATTTAATACCTAAAACATAAAATAAACATTAGTAAGCTCTTTTAGGCATAAAACATCGATAAAGCAAAAATATTAGCACATATAAATTCACAAAATATCATCCTATCAACTATTAGCGCACTAGAGGCTGACATTTTATTAATGAGTAAATTGAAAAAATGCTAAACACTTATAAGTAAATTGAAAAAAAAATTGTATTTATGTTCAAGGGTTTAACATATTTTTTGGTTTGCTCATTAATAAAGTATTAAACTCTAGTGTATTGATAATGTATAGAAACTATACACAGTTAGTGCATAATATATATAAACCCATTTACTATATATATAAATATATAGGATTATTATCCATATATATATATATATATCACATATGATAATTATATATATTATATTATAAACTACATAGCAAATTTAATAAGATACCGACATAAACACTTACATGGACAATCTCTTTGAATGACACTTAAGCATCATTAATTTAACTTCTCTACTTTTTCATTTTCCTAAAATTTCTCTAATCCCTAAAATTTCTCAATCTTTTTTAAAAAATATATCTTAAATTAATTTTAAATACTATCTAATTCACAAATATTTTAAAAATATAATTTTAATATTATCTATTTGGAAAACTAAATAAAATATTAATTGATGTCTATTTATATTATAAAATAAATAATTTTAATTTATTTGAAAAATATATTATTCTTTAAAATGAAAAATATAAAAATAAGCCATCAATATCATGTATACATTTCAAATATTTAAAATTATTATTTTTCTAAATAAATAAATCTAATCTAATATACATATTAAATTACAAGATACATAGCAAATTTAGTAAGATACCTACACAGATGCTTACATGGATAGTCTATTTGAATGATATGTAAGCATCATTAATATCATTTCCAATTAAGTGAAAAGGAATAATAAGTATTAACTATTCTACTTTTTCACTTTCCTAATATTTTTCTGATCCCTAGAATTTTTGAATCTTTTTAAAAAAGAATATATTAAATTAATTTTAAATATTATCTAATCCAAACTATTTAAAAAGAAACATAATTTTAATATTATCTATTCAAAAAATTAAATAAAATATTAATTAAGAGCCGATTATATAAAATAAATAATTTTAATTTTAATTTCTTTATCTAAACTGAAAAGTATAAAATTAAGCCATCAATATCATGTATATTATTTAAATATTTGAAATTATTATTTTTCTAAATAAATAAAATTTATGTATAAAACATATAAATTTATAAATATATATATGCTGCATACATATTTAAATAGATAAAATTAATTTGTGCATTACACAAATTTGTTTGGTTTCATATATAAATATAAATACTTTTATGTTTAATCATTTATATATATAAATACTTTTATGTTATAATCATGTATGTATGTATGTATGTATGTATAAAAGAATGCATATTTATATTATATGTATATAAAATGCATATTTATAATAATGATTATTTAGGTCAATAATAAAATATGCCTCAAAATGTTACTCTAACACTTGAAATTGTTAAAATATACTTTTAAGTTCTATTTTAACATTTTGTTGATGTGTTTAATAATATTATTTATGATATTATATATATGTATGTACAAATATAAAAGTATATATATATATATATATATATAAATAATAAATGTTATTTTGAATTAAAGTGTATATATATTAATGAACAATAAACTGAAAAATGTATGATTTAAGAATTATATATAGTTATAATATAATTTATACTTATGTGTGTTTTAAAAATATATATAGATGAAATATAAATTATATTATAAAATATATATATATATATATATATATATATAGTATATGTTATATATCTATATAATTGTAACTCTAAAATAGATTTATAATATACATTGTATATTAAATAAATAAATCTGAAAAAAAAAAAAAAGGAAAGAATGTCGCAGCAAACTTTTCGTGGAAGCTTGCTGGAAAACCAATTAAAAGCGTAAAAAGGTCGGAAAAAGAAGAGAAAAGATTAGGGAAATTATATTAAAAGACTACTGGCAAATTGTTATTGGATGGTATACTAATAAAGAAGACAAGTAAAGTAAATCTCAGCCAATTTGTCCTCAACAACCGACTTTCCCCTGATTTTTCTGGCTGCACCGACTCCCCTGTTGCTTGCTGCTTGGTTCTGTTTCATTTTCTCCCTCACGTGTGCCTTATAAAATCCCATCTTCCCTTCATCTAATCATCTTATCTCCCTCACAAAACATCTTCCTCACTCCAAAATTACGTTAAATCTGGAATTAGAGGGCTGAAAAGAACAAACAGAATGGGTTTTTGGAGGAGCTGAATTGACGATGGAGTGCTGATATGATGCTGCCCTGTTCGGTTGCAAGGAAGAGGTGAGAAAAAGAGATACTTTCACTCAATTTTCATTAGTGTTTGTGATAGAATAAAGTGAGTAAAACTTATCTACAGCTTTGGTGTTGAATTAAATTCATGAACAGACAATTATGGTGTGTTCTGTCATGAAAAAGAAACAAGGAAAATTTGTTGTGATTTTGATGTTGGTTGAATGGGAACTTGTTGTACATGATGAGAAAACTTGAATTCAAACTTGATCATAGTGAGGATTTTTGCAATATATGAATCGGTCAGAACAGGGGCTGGGTATTAGTGGTGTTATTTTGATGAATTGAATGCGTTTGATGAAAATCTTGGATGAGTAGAAAGTGTTTATAACACTAGAGTTAGATGAGAAGGAACAAAACATGAAAATATGGTAGTGTTGAGCTGTCGGTTTTGGCTGTTGGGAGGAGGAAAAATGTAGGCTGCCGACAGTGAAAGAAATGAAAACCAGAAAAGAAAAAAAAAAGAAAAACAGAAAAGAAAGAAAGAAAAGAAATATAAGGCTGTCAACCATTGAAGAAAAAATGGAGGAAATTGATGTAATTTAATAAGTGAAAATTATAGAATAAATATAAATAGTAAATAATGATCAATTGAGAAATTAAAATTGAAAATTTACAAGTAAATTGCAATAAGGAATATGAGATTAAGATTTAGTGCTTGTGGTTTCCATGTAAATCATGTGATTTAATAGTTAATACATAATACATAAGGATTAATTAGAGTGTTAGTGAGATTGAAATTTAAAAAAGAATGAAATTAGACAAATATTAAAAGAATTGGTTAAGGAGATTGTTAGATGAATTCCATGGTAAATGATTAAAAGAATGTTTATAAAAATAATGAGATTAGTGGTGAAGTTAGATTTAGAAAAAAAGAATGTAATTTAATTATAGTTAAAATTGGCATTTGATAAGAAATAAAATAAATTATTATGAAAAGAATAAATTATAAAATAAAGACTTATAAAATATTTCTTAAAAATTGAAATATGAATAATTGGTGGGAAGTATATAGAGTATTTATTATAGTGATATATGAGATTTAAAATATATATTGAGACTTGTTGATGACATGATAATTGAAGAGAGAATGGGAATTTAATTGAAATTATATTTGGGTAATTAGTAGAAAATAAAATAAATAAATTGTTGAGAATGATAAATAGAAAATAAAATTAATGGAATGTTTACTAGAATCATAATGCAGAATTTTGAATGTAATTTAAAATTATTGTGCAATATGAAGTACGAGGAATAAAGAGGCTCAAAAGGAGTTACTGGACTTATATATTGCATGGAAATTGTTACTGAATTTTTAATGAGTGTACCGCAAATATACGAACCGTAGCAAGTAATAAAGTGATGAGTACAAGATTGTTCTCGCGAGGATTGAAAATGTGAGTTATTTACTAAGTATTAAAATTTCACATCCTAATTTTATTCAAATGATTGAAAGAATTTTTTAATCAAAACACTAATATTTCTGAAATAGAAGTAGCAGGAAAGTGAAAATAAAAAAATATTTATTTAAATCAAGACTTCTAAAATATTACAAAATAAAAACCGAAAGAAATTTCGATTAAAACTTGAAAACTAAAATAAAGAGAATAACACTAAAACTACTTCATATCCCCTAGTGGGATTGCATCCTCTTTCATGGTGCTGAAGTTGGCTATTTATAGAGGTAGTGGGGATAATGATTAGCTCAAAATCTTGGCTGATAAGGCTCGATCTTTATCTTCAAAGAATATTTATTTTTTATCAGCTCTCTTGTGTATCTCTATCCTTGGCAAAAAGTCCATCTTGATAATTTATCTTCGTAAAAGACAAATGCAACAATTTATCTTTCTTGGCAGCAAGTAGAGATATCCATGCATGAAGCTTTATCAACAAAGTCTTGTGTTTGAATGGAATTTGGAACTAAATTCTTTCACATCTTTGACTTCTTTATGAATTGGAGTTCCTACATCATTGAGAGAAATTTAATAAATAAATGAGGGATTTTAATGTAATAATAATTTAGAGATAAATTATATCATTAAATTCATGATAATTCTATAAATTATAAAATTATCACACCCCCAAACTTGAATTTTTGCTTGTCCTCGAGCAAAATAAAATTCACAAAGAAATGTACCTAGAGGTCAAAAACACCTGCAAGAATGATTTCCCTTTAGTTTCCTTAAAGATTTTGAAAACATTACAACTTCATGAAAATCCGTAAACATTAGCTAAATATGTATAAACTCATTCAAAAGAGAGTATCAATTCAATTGAATTTTTCTCTCTCTGTGTGTGTAAATGTTTCTGCATTTTAGTTCATGCAATCCGGATAAATTTATACAAATATGAACACAACAAAAGATCTCAAAGAATAGTTATCTTCCATAAGTTTGTTTTTCTCATCTTCTCTCCACTAATGTAGACACACATAGCCAAAGATCAATAGGACTTTATAAGCTTGTAATGTATGGCTAGGGTAATAGGTACGAGAAATAGGATTTTTTTTTAGGCTCAACCCCTAATCATGCATTCTTTTTCTTGGACTTTTTAAGAGCTTTCAAATAATTCCCCCAACTTGCTTTTTTTTCTTTTTTTCTTTTTTTTTTGAATTTCGCCCTTTCTTCCATAAATGCGTAGCTCTAAATATATCTTGACATAGTCCTCATGCATATAATGGGGTATGGGAAATTTTTTTTTATAGACTAAGCTAATTATTAATGTAGGTAAAACAAGAAATAAGGTCTACTTTAAGCTCAAATTGTGTGACTAAGGATAAAATATATCATGGTAGTCTTGAAAAGCTCAAACGATTTAAAGATAGCCTAAATCACCTCTTTAGCTAAGTGTGTTCTAGGATTTCACCTTGAGAGATGATAGAACAAATTTTAGACAAATAACAAACTTTAAAGACTAGTGTTTATTCCTATTCACATAAATCTTCTCTAAATATGCATGACTTCAATGATAAAAACATGGTGCATTTAATTTTTGGAAAAATCTCAATCAAAAAGATAATTCACGAAAGAATTCATTCACATACTTTGCACATACTCATGAATTTCATTTTGCTATAACATTTTCAATCCATGGTTAAATATCAAGGAATTATTAAGCAAGCATATAATCACTTCAAGGTAAAAACCATTTTAAAGCACAGAATTTTTGCAAAGATTTCAAAAGAAAATTGAAAATTTTTTTGCTCAATTTTTGAAAAAAAAATTTTGCTCTTCCCCCCAACTTGAAACATACATTGTCCTCAATGTATAAGAAATTCAAGAATTCAAGAAAAGGAAAAAGGAAACTCCCCTGATTTTTTCAATGAAGCTCAAACTGCAAAACTTGCCAAATTCCTTTATTGCTCACCCAAACTTAGACTCTAACACCTATAAAATAAAGAAAAGAAATCAACTAATGAAATATCTAAACTAAGAAATAAGAGAAATAACTAAGAAAGCAATAAAATGCTAGGGTTGCCTCCCTAGAAGCGCTTGATTTATAGTCATAAGCCTGACTACACTACAACAAAATTGATAATTTGTGACGATTTTTCTGAGTGACACATAATCTTTCGTCACGCAAAGTATACAATACATGACGAATACTATAATTCGTCACACTTATTTATAGTTTTAATATTTTATATGACGATATATAAAATCGTCTCAAGATAGTGTCACTAAATATTTGGCGTCAAATTTTACCGCCAAATATATTTGGTGGGAAATTTTTTGTGACGTTTTTTTATTTTTTGTGACATTTTTGTTTTTGTCATAAAATAGACATTTTATACATGACAAATTGCAAAATGTCTTATTTTATAAAAACGTCACCATATACTTGGCGCCAAAATTTACCGCTAAATATACTTGGTGAAAACTTTTTTGTGACGTTTTTTTGATTTTTTGTGACATTTTTGTTTCTGTCATAAAATAGACACTTTATACAAGATAAATTGTAAAATGTCTCATTTTTATAAAAACGTCACCATATATTTGGTGCCAAATTTTTCTGCCAAATATACTTGGTGGGAAATTTTTTTGTGATATTTTTTTTGATTTTTTGTGACATTTTTGTTTTTGTCATTAAATAGATACTTTATACGTGACAAATTACAAAATGTCTCATTTTGTAAAAACGTCACTATATATTTGGTGCCAAATTTTGCCACCAATTAGAAACTGTAGAAGTTTTTTGTGACATTTTTTGATTTTTTGTGATGTTTTTTGTTTTTGTCATTGGTTTTAAGAAAATACGGTGACGCAAACATGCGTCACCAAAAGATAATTATTAATGATGATATAGTTTTGTCATATAAATATATGGTAATACATGACGACATGAGTAATGTCACAAACTTTTTATTGATTTGATGATGATATTTATTTGCCATTGGTTTTACGTATATATAGTGACACACACATTCGTTACCAGAAGACAATAATTAATGACGATACAATTTCGTCACATAAATGTATGCTAATATATGACGACATTAGTAACGTCACAAAATTTCTATTGAGATGATATTATTTATTTGTCACTTAATATAATTAAATCAGTGTAATTAATAAGTGACAATAATTTATTTGTCATATATATAACACATAATTAATGACGTGTAATAACGTCACTAATTTTGAAAAAAAAATTAAATTAGTTAGCAAAAAATTTAATTTTTAACTAATTTAAAATTTTAAATAAAATTAAAAAATAGGTTCAATGAGAAAATTATTGGTGACATACGTACTGAAAATTATCATGTTACAAAATTTTAATTTATGTATATGCAGACTTTATTTTACCATTTCAGTTATCAAAGATAGATAAGAATAACAACAATATCATTTGTTTAAATATAATTTTCTATGCTTTTATTTTATTATTTACTTAATTTCGTAATTATATGATTATTAAATTTTTAATATTTAATTTATAACTCAAAAAAATATGATAAAAAAATTTATAACTCCAAATTAATCAAAAGCATAATGTTCCATTTTGAGCAATTGTTCATAGTTAGAGTTAATTTGAATATTGTTTTTAACAAAAAAACTATAGATAAAAAACTAATTTTTCATTTATTTATTAAATGACTTGTAATATCTCTTTTCTCCAAAGTTAAGATATGGAGCATTGACATCTTAATTAGTATCATATTCTTGTGAATATGTATATGTGTGTACACACACACACACACACACACACACACACACACACACACACACACATATAGAGAAAGGATCCACTTACACACGTGTAAAACAAATTTAGTTTTATACACTTTCATATCTTTTTATATGATTTATAATTTTTTAATCTGACCGTTGAATTTATGTTATATTCACATAGATTATGCATGCCAAATTTCAAATTAATCGAATACGTCTAACTATATATTTCGTAAAATAAAATTTTAATCGTTGATATATATTGAGAAAAATACTATTCTCGATTAAAATGATAGAAATAACAGATTAATTCAAAAACTTACATACATAATAAATATGAGTAGGTTGTTAAATCCAACGATTGGTTTGCAAAAATATTAATCCTATATGAAGATATAAAACTGTGTAAAACAAATTTGTTTTACACATGTGTAAGTGGATCCCTACTCATATATATATATATATATATATTCAACTTTCTTGGTACAAATATGTATTCAACTTCCAACATAAAGCCATGAAGACGAAGAAGTTGATCGGCCATCTCCGTTGTCATCACTGACCTCCTGGAAACCTTTGAAATTTTGCTAGCTTCCCTGAATTAAGGTACCAATTTTTTTTTGATCTAGAGGAAAAATTAAGGTACCGTTATTCAAATGAGAAATTCCAACATCTTACTAATATTATCAAAACCGAATATTCCACTAGGATCAGAATAAATGTGACTAATGAGCACCACCACCTTTGAAATTTGATTATATTACCATTTATTATCATATATTTTCAATGCTGTTGTGTTTGATTTTGACCAGCTCCGGTCAGCCCACTTCAAAACTTGAGGTGGGACAGCAAGAAAAAAAAGTTCTCTATTTTATTTACAGAATATAACATTATTTATTGAATAAATTGCGGAACATTTTTAAGAGTAGTAGTAAATATTAGCAACAGAAAAACTACATGTACTATAAAATTAATTAAAACTAGCACTACAAAATGTAAAAAAACAATAGTAATTATTTTTATTAAAATATTTAAGATTTCATTTGAATGATATTTTATTATTTATAGATGAAAATAAATAATAAAACTATCAATATTCAAACGGAATTGAAACATAAAATGTCTTTAGTATTTAACGTATTTTATATGGAGAAAAATTTATAAGGTTTTTATTTGTTATTTTTTTGTAAAAATCATTAAAAAATATTTCTAAGTAAGGGTTATAGATGAGTGCAAAATATTTCTAAGCAAGGGTTTGTTGTGAAGAATCAGAAGTTGGTTTGTGGGGGCCGGAAATCTCCAAATACTGCTGCTTTCGCCTTAAGGTTTTTCTTTCGCACTAACTTCCCTAGCTTCGGCAACAAATTCCTAAGTTGCTCCGTTTCGGGGTCTGACGCCGCCTCGATCGCCACAGCCAAACACATGGCGGCTCCGATTTGTGAGTTCACGTCTTGCTCGACAACAAGCATTTCGATCAAAGGCTTCAACAAAATCGAAAACGGAGGTTTCGTGATGTAAGACGACATGGCGGTGGTTGCCTCAACACAGGCGGATCGGACGGCGGAGTCGGGGTCCCGGAGCTGCAGGCAAGAGTGGAAACCATCTTAGAAAGGTGAGGAGACAGAGTGTCACCTTGCGAATGCGACAAAAAAAGTTAAAATGCTTATGCATTGTCTCCGAACAGGAGTCTTGGACGAAGAGTCGGTGTTGTAGAGGCAGTTAAGGAATGGGGAGATGGAATCGACTGACAGGTTTCCAGCAATGGACTCAAGCTCAGTGGAAGCAATGGCGAGTGTGTCGCGGTCGGCGAGTTTGTTTAGGCAACTAATAACGCATTGTAAGTACGTTATATTTACAAGCTTTGGTTTGTGGGTTTTACACACAATCTGAAGCTAGCTACTTATCATATGGAATTAGATTAAAAACAAGTATATATAGATTGAGGATGAAATAATTATGTCAAATTCTTCCATGTTGGTTGTTCATCTTATATAAATAGTTACAGAAATATATGAAAAATATTTCTGTTATTGGGCGAGCAGCAAAGCCTGCACTTCAAGCTGCTATCGACGATGTCAATTCTGTTCCAAGCGTTCTTAATGGGATAGAATTGAAACTCCTTTTGAAGGATACAAATTGTAGTGGATTTATTGGAACCATGGAAGGTATTTTCTTCATTTCTTGTACTGTGCAATTTGAATTGAGCTTGAACTACTTTTTGTCTATTTGCATTGCTGAATTAAATGTATTTTTTGAGGTTTTTTTGAGGAATTAAACTGAACTATTTTTAGACAGAGAATCAGTATATTCTAAGAGGGGAAGTGATGATAATGACATTAGTGGCTCCTTCTTTGCGTTGGGTATCTTTTTACTATTCCATATGCCATTTACTGGCAAAGCATTGGGTTGTTTGCGTAATTTAGACCCCAAATCTGTCGCCAGCAATGCTAAGACTAGAGAGCCTAGGCTTTTGGTTGTATTTACCTTATTTGATGTCATTTTACAACATTGACTTCATGTAATTGATATCGATTCTCGAAGGTTATAGCTATTATGGCCTATATGGGACTCTGTTTGATCTAGACTGCATTGCTAGCTTACATTACAAATCAGGCTGTTTTCTCTGGTCTTGACCTCAGGAGAGATTGCACAATATAATTTCTTGATAGTATCAACATTATGTAAGGCTGCCTTTCTGTCTGTTATATTTGGTTTAGTTGATATGCTTCTGTGCTGTAATTTATACGATTATGTTTATTCGGCAATGTTTGATTTTAGGCCTCCAGAAATGTCTCATAAGTTCTGGCTATTGTAATTTAGGAATCTATTAGGTTGCATTGCTATTGTTTGTTTTAAGAAGTCCTGTTGATAATTAACCGATTACTTAAGATATTAAATCCCATGGCATAGTGGCAAATCAGGAAAAAACATTATTTAACTCACAATTTGTATCAACCAGCGATATGCCCACCATTTTCTTTCCTTTTTAGTTGGGAGAAAACACAAAGCGCTTACACCTAATACCTTGTACAATTTGCATTGTTGCATAAGTGTCCTGCAAAAAAAATCGCTGAAGAATACTAGAATAAGCTAGCTAGGATTATATGGGTATTGCTTCCCACACCCTTCCCTTTTTTCTCTCTCAGAAGAGTGGAGACATTAAACTTTAATTCTGTTGTTTGTGATTGTGTAGCTTTGCAGCTGATGGAAAGTGATATAGTTGTTGCCATTGGTCCACAATCTTCTGGAATAGCTCATGTCATCTCCCATGTTGCTAATGAGCTTCATGTCCCTCTTCTCTCATTTGGAGCTACAGATCCCACTCTTTCTTCCATGCAGTACTCGTATTTCCTCCGTATTACACACAGTGACTACTTTCAGATGTATGCAATTGCTGATTTCGTTGACTTTTATGGCTGGAGGGAGGTCATAGCAATATTTGTGGATGATGATTATGGAAGAAATGGGATTTCTGTTTTGGGTGATGCCCTGGCAAAGAATCGTGCTAAGATTTCTTATAAGGCCTCCTTCAGGCCTAGAGACTCCAAAAGCAAGATCAATGACTTGTTAGTTGAGGTGAACCTGATGGAATCACGAGTTTATGTAGTTCATGTCAATCCTGACACCGGTTTGAATATCTTTTCTGTTGCTAAGGCTCTTAATATGATGGTTATGTTTGGATTGCTACGGATTGGCTTCCTTCTTACTTAGATTCGATGGGAGCAATTGATCCTGATACAATGAATATCTTGCAAGGTGTTGTTGCTTTTCGCCATTACACCCCCGATACCAATCTCAAAAAGAGTTTTAGGTATAGGTGGAACAATTTGAAATATAAGGAAAGTGCAGGTCCTGCAGGTTTCAATTCTTATGCACTTTATGCTTATGATTCTGTTTGGTTGGCTGCACATGCCCTTGTGGATTTTCTCACTGAAGATGGAAATTTATCTTCCTCTAATGACCCAAGTTTGCATGATGCAAATGGCAGCATGCTGCACCTAGCATCAGTTCATGTGTTTAATGGAGGCCAACAACTTCTCTAGTAATATTCATATGCCATGAATGTTTTTATATTTTATTTTGCATTCTTATGTAAATGAAGAGGAGGTGTGAGATAAATGCTAGAGTTCGAAGCAAAGTCAAGTTGATCCATAACCAAGGATCAACAGCCTTTGTGGCTAGTCGCTATTCAATGGTAAATTTTTATATTTTAAAAGTTCTTAAATATTAGATGTTTTTTATATTATTACCTTTATTGAATGGGCATTTTGAAAGCCAAATTGAAGCAAAGAAAAATGCTTTGATAGCTGCTGGAATTCAAGTCCCTATCCCCCAATCTTCAGGTATTTCTTTTCCTTCTCACACTTTTTTTAGCATAAAGCACACTAAATGCCATTGTATAAATCTAGGCATTTAGAATTTAAGACAAATGATTAGACCATTCGGCGTTATTACATAGTGAAAGAATGCAATTTGTTTAATTTATAATTTTACTTGTGGTTTAAATTTGAGATGAACTTCAACAATATGATAAACACGCATGATCTTGAAAGTGAGAAAAGCAAGTCTGCTACAAATTGTTTGCTATATTCTCTCTTAGTTTGTTATATTCAATTAAATTATTGATTGGAACTTGAGCTTATTGTGTTACATTATTTTATTTATCTTGCTGTATTACAATTACTGCTACAAATTGCAAGCTGTAATATACCTGCAAACTCGAGCTTACTTGCTGCATTACATTGGTTGTATATTGTTGTATTACAATTATTGCTACAAATTGCTTGTAGTATTACACCAGGGAACTTGAGGTTGTTTGTTGTGTTAAATTGTTTGTTATATTTACAATTGCTATATTAAAATTACTACAATAAATTACATGTTGTACTATACTTGGGAATTTGAGCTTGTTTGTTGCATAAAATTTGTTGTTGGATTTACAATTGTTATATTACAATTATTGCTGCAAATTGCTTGTTACATTACACCTTGGAACATGAGCTTGCTTGTTTTATTACATTGGTTTTGTATTTATGAAATTCATGATGAAAATATATGTGTAGTGCTTTTTAATTGCTGTCTTTTTGACAAAGTCTTGCGATAAGTCGTAGATTATTGCTCTTATTTTTTTAATAATAATTTATTATTTTTCTTATCAAATTATGTAATATATTGTATTGATAGTTTGTTAATATTTGTTTATTGCAGTTTCAAGTGACACTAACTCCCAATCAACACAATCACCCTCGACTTAAGAATTGGATTGAGAGCTACAATTCAAGCTTGTTCTAGCTATTTCCTAGATTTGGTATATTTTGTTTCGAACTTTCAAACTTATTAGGTGATTTTCATTTTTATTTATATTTCTGAATATTAGACAATTTAGATCGTATTAGCTTTATTTTATTTTAAACAATATTATTTTTATGTGATTTACATTGACTTTATTGAAGGTATTAATTACATTTGAGAATCAATGCAAATGCCAAAACAGTTATTTATATTCCAATATTATTTAATCGAGATCTTGCATGAATAATACTATTTTTATTTAATTATTTCAAAAAAATATAAATATTATTTATAATTAAAGAAATGTGACGCATAATATTGTGACATTAAATATTTCGTCACTATTATAAAATCAAAATATCATGACATTTGAGATTTTATTATGATGTTACTTTACTAATATAAGTGACATTAATTTATGTCACCTATAGGGTGACGATTTTATATTTCGTCACCTAAAATTAAATTTGTAATTATCTTTAGTGACATTTGGGCATTTTTTATGACATTATTATAATATTATAGTTGACGAAAATTTATGTCATCTAAAGTGTGACAAATTGATATTTCGTCACAAAATACCTAAAATTTTAATTACTTTTAGTGACATTTAAGAGATTTTTATGACGTTATCATACTACTATAGGTGACGAAAATTTATGTCACCTATACAATGACGAATTGATATTTTGTCACACAAAGCTTAATATTTTAACTATTTTTAGTGACGTTTAGAAGATTTTTATGACGTTATTATACTATCATAGGTGACGAAAATTTATGTCACCTATAGTGTGACGATTTGATATTTCGTCACTAATATATAAAATTCTTTCACATCTTTGGTGACGATATCAATATTTAGTGACGAATTTTTATACTAATTTATGACGTAATCAGATGTCACAAAAAAGTAACCATTAGGTGACGGTTTATGTTATCGTCACGTTAGAGTCACGCATAGGTGACGAAAATTATAAGATCGTCACGTTTGATTTTTAGCGACGGTGCAAAGGTGATGATCGTTGTGACGATAAAATTTTCGTCACCAAAATCTATTGGTGACGAAAAATTAATATTTTGTGACGTTATTTCATGCGTCATAAATTGCCAAATTTGTTGTAGTGCTATGTCTGTCATTCTTCAAGGTGGTTCAAAAATTCTGAATATGGATGGATGCATATAATGCTCCCTCCTAGTAGGAGACTCGAGCAGATTCTTCGATTCACAGGATTTAGCTCTATAGTCTTCACTTTCTTCTAATATATAGCCCAAGTCATTAGCCTGTAGATAGCCTTGGATAGCAATGAAGGCTACCTCATAGAACTGCTCATCAACTTTTGGAGTTACGAATTCTATTTTAAGCTCATCTTCTTTCTCACTCTTACTATTCTCCATTTCAATTATTTCCACCACACATTTTTCTTCAATAAGCATCGATGGTAAAAGTTCTTCAACCTTGACTTTTTCTTCAATAATGAGTTCAAGTGGTATAGGCTTCTCAACCTCTTCAGTTACATCTTCTTCAAGTGGTGTAAGCTCTTCAACACCTTCAATTACCATCTCTTGTGACGAAACTTGCAATGAAGCTTGGTAAGCAAATTCAACGATGTCTAGTGGCTCCAAAAAAGGTGATGGTTGCCTTTCAATGATACTTGGAGAATGACTATCTCCAATTTCCATGATTTCAACCACACATTTTTCTTTAATAGGCTCTGGTGGTGTAGGATCTTCAACATATACAGTCACCATCTCTTCAACTAGTGGTTGCAATGGAGCTTGATACTCTAAGTCAGCTATGTTCGGTGGCTCTAAGGAAAATGATGGTTGACTTTTGTGATAACTTGAAGAATGGATCGGATGACTCTCCATACTTTGATTCTCAATGTTAACTGAGGTGACAAAATCCAAGCTTACGAGACAAAACTCTCTAACATGGTTCCCTTCACCTATCTTACAAGTAATAAAGGGACTCTGATAGACTTCTTCGGGCAAGGTGGCTACTTGAGAAGTCGAAGTCACAATAGGATCTATACTTTAGTGTTGACGACCTTCTTAGGCATAACTCTTCCATAGTACCACTGGTAGTCATTGGAAGCCATTACCTCGACCAAATCATATGCTTCCTCAACAGTCTTCTGCATAAGAGCTCCACCTGCCGCTGCCTTGATCCATGCCTTTGAAGGATCACCCAAACCAATATAGACTACTTGGACTTGTAACCATAAGGGTAATCCATGAGAAGGACATCTTCAAAGTAAGTCTTTAAATCTTTCCCATGCTTCACAAAAACGCTCAAGATCATATTGCATGAAAGACAAGATGTCATTCCTCTTCTTCGCTATGAGTGCTGGTGAAAGGAATCTAGCAAGGAACTTACGAGCCAAATCATCCCACGTAGTGATTGAGTGATGTGGAAGTACGTTTAACCACTTTTCTGCCCGATCTCGAAGAGAGAAGTTGAACAATCTGAGTCGAATGGCATCATCAGTAACGCCATCACATCTGCACAGGTCACTCATCTCCAAGAACTTGACTATATGACTGCATGGATCTTCATTGGGCAACCCTCCAAATTGAACCGACTTCTGGATCATCATGATGATCTTTGGATCTATCTGAAAATCAACTTCGATTTTCGGTAACTTAATGCTTGAATGGATTTTGAAAAACGAAGGATTTGCATAGTCTCCCATGGTTCTTGGCTCAGCACGATAAGCCATGGTACCTCGCAAAAATAACAAGAGAAGATATTAGTACAAGGAAGGAGAAAAAAATATTTGAATCAAAACTAGGTATGCTTGGTATTAATATTAGCAAAACAAATCCTTCAATCTCCGGCAACGGCGCCAAAAACTTGTTACCGAACTTTCAATGAGTGTACTGCAAGTATATGAACCGTAGCAAGTAATAAAGTGATGAGCACAAGATCGTTCCCACAAGGATTGAAAATGTGAGTTGTTTACTAAGTACTAAAATTTCACACCCTAATTTTATTCAAATGATCGAAAGAATTTTTTAATCAAAACACTAATATTTCTGAAATAGAAGTAGCAGGAAAGTGAAAATAAAAAAATCTTTATTTAAATCAAGACTTCTAAAATATTACAAAATAAAAACCGAAAGAAATTTAGATGAAAAACTTGAAAACTAAAATAAAAAGAATAACACTAAAACTACTCTATATCCCCTAGTGGGATTGCATCCTCTTTCATGGTGCTGAAGCTGGCTATTTATAGAGGCAATGAGGATAATGATTAGCTCAAAATCTTGGCTGATAAGGCTCGATCTTTATCTTCAAAGAATATTTATCTTTTATCAACTCTCTTGTGTATCCCTATCCTTGGTAGCAAGTAGAGATATCCATGCATGAAGCTTTATCAACAAAGTCTTGTGTTTGAATGGAATTTGGAACTAAATTCTTTCACATCTTTGACTTCTTTATGAATTGGAGTTCCTACATCATTGAGGGAAATTTAATAAATAAATGAGAGATTTTAATCTAATAATAATAATTTAGAGATAAATTATATCATTAAATTCCTGATAATTCTATAAATTATAGAATTATCAGAAATAGATGTAAGAAACATGTATAGGAGTTGCATAGGATATGTTTTACTTGCAATTGAAAATGCTCGAAAATCTCATTTTACTCATTTCTTAACTAATTTTCCCGAATACAAGAAATAGAAATTATCTTTGATTCCTACAAGTTTGATTATTTCATTATATGAAATGTTTTGCATGAGTTGATTTAAATGAAATGATTTATATCCATTGAATTACATTAAATGATTTACATGAAATGATCACATGATATGATTTACACAAATTAAATTGCATGCAATGACTTACATGAATTGCAGTATCTGAAATGATTTATACAAATTTCATTATATGAAATGAATTACATGAATTGCAGTACACGAGTGATTTACATGAATTGATTTACATAAATTGAATCGCATGACATGATTTACACGAATTGAATTACAAGAAACGGTTTACATGAATTAAATTACATGAAACGATTTATATGATTTGAATTATATGAAGTGTTTTACATGAATTGAGGTTCGTGAAGTGCTTTAAATGAATTGAACTATACAAAATGATTTACATGAACTGAATTTCATGAAAGGATTTACATGAAGTGATTTTATGAAATTGATGTCTCCCTAATGATCGTGCATACGAGACAGTGATGATTAGGCTGGAAGACGTCCCAGACCTTCCCCTTTACATGATATGAATATGGGAGTTATGGTCAAACTCACAGGTTTACATAGTGAGTACCTGACCAGTGCGAACTGTGAGTGATCGACGATGGCCATTCGTTATAGTGTTTCGTAGGATTGGCTAAGGAGTTTCGAATCCCTGGCCTTCCTATACAGGTCCCTTATGGGATATAGTGCGTGCATGAATCTCTAGGAGATTATTTTCTATCGATAAGAGATATTTGATAGATGATTGATTTATTGAATGATTTAATTTACGAGAATAGTGAATGATTTGATTTTGACAAAGGAAGTGATACAAGTTTTACAGTATATGTTTTTCTGATGCAAATGCATTTATCCGATTTTAAGGATTTTAAGTGAATCGCATTACTGCACTGAATGAAGTTTCTGAAATTATTGCATTATCTCATGATTTTGAAATTATTACCATATTGTTTACCGAAGTTGCATACTGAAATGGTCTTATAGCATCGCCTACATAAATGGCTTATACATTGATTAATGATTCGAGATTGCATCACATAAATTATAAAATGTTTTAAACGGATTATTGATTTAAAATAGCATCACATGAATTATTAAATGTTTTATATTGATTAATGAATTGAAATTGCATTGCATAAAATGTTAAACGTTTTATATCGATTAATCGTTTTATCGTCAACTGAATTTACTCCTTATAGTCGCATCTAGGGACCGGAACACGATAGGTACTCTAAAGTACCTTTCATACTCTACCTGATTACCTAATCGACAATAGTACCTTTCGATAGAATTCCCTAGTAAGCTGCTAAGAAATAAATATTTTTATGCATTTTAATAATTGTATTTAATAAGCCTTTTTCTTAATCAGTAAAATAAGTGATTTTTATTTAACTGCATTTTATATGCACTTTTATATATGTTTCTTACTGAGCTTTTCCCAAAGCTCACCCTCCTTCTTACCATCCCAGATAGCTTATCTGTATACAAGAAGTCTGTTGCTTTTAGTTAATCGAAGAAATCGCTAGAAGTTAGAAGTACCAAGTGATCAGGTATTTATTAAATGTTTATTTATATTCAGACATGTATTTGCACAGCAGTTGTATTTATGAAATAGAGCATAAATATATATCGAAAATTAGTGGGATGTAACTTATGTGAAGTTTATTGTGAACGGAATCGTAGTTATTATATTATAGTTTGTATTTAATTTATTGTTATTAATTGAATTAATGATATACTGAGTTGGTTGAAATGAAAAGATGAATTGTACTTACACTGATACCGAATGCAAGCCTATTGTTACCGATTAATTGAGAGAAAAAGATAATATCGAAAAGAAAAAATTTAGTAAGGAATTTTTTAATTTCGGATATTACAAAAGTATAGATAACTAAATAGATGACTTAGTTACCCATACATCAATTTGCTTAGGAATATTCTTATATTGATTTTAGCCAAATTAATCGATTGAATTGATTTAATTTGATTAATTAATCGGTTATTGAATTAAGGTTAGCTAACATAAATGATTCTGAAAGAATTTTTAATTTCGATTATTTCAATTTGAAAATCGAATTAATCAAAATTTTAATCGAAATATAAAAATATAAAACCCAAAAAAATGTTTAATTTTTGGAGTTTTGATGATGTTTTAAGTTTAAAGTTGTTAAATTTTTTTAACTTAATACTTTGGTATTTGAATATTTTGTTAAATGATTTATATGCATTGAATTACATTAAATGATTTACATGAAATGATTACATGATATGATTTACACAAATTAAATTGCATGCAATGACTTACATGAATTGTAGTATCTGAAATGATTTATACGAATTTCATTATATGAAATGAATTACATGAATTGCATTACACGAGTGATTTACATGAATTGATTTACATAAATTGAATCACATGACATGATTTACACGAATTGAATTACAAGAAACGGTTTACATGAATTAAATTACATGAAATGATTTACATGATTTGAATTATATGAAGTGTTTTACATGAATTGAGGTTCGTGAAGTGCTTTACATGAATTGAACTATACAAAATGATTTACATGAACTGAATTTCATGAAAGGATTTACATGAAGTGATTTTATGAAATTGATGTCTCCCTAATGATCGTGCATACGAGACAGTGATGATTAGGCTAGAAGACGTCCCAGACCTTCCCCTTTACATGATATGACTGTGGAAGTTATGGTCAAATCCACAGGTTTACAAAGTGAGCACCTGACCAGTGCAAACTATGAGTGATCGACGATAGTCATTTGTTACAGTGTTTCGTAGGATTGGCTAAGGAGTTCCGGATCCCTGGCCTTCCTATACAGGTTTCTTATGGGATATAGTGCGTGCATGAATCTCTGGGAGATTATTTTCTATCGATAAGTGATATTTGACAGATGATTGATTTATTGAATGATTTAATTTACGAGAATAGTGAATGATTTGATTTATGAGATTAATACATGAATTAATTGAAAAGTGACAAAGGAAGTGATACAAGTTTTATAGTATATGTTTTTCTGATGCAAATGCATTTATCATATTTTAAGGATTTTAAATGAATCGCATTACTGCACTGAATGAAGTTTCTGAAATTATTGCATTATCTCATGATTTTGAAATTGTTACCATATTGTTTACCGAAGTTGCATACTGAAATGGTCTTATAGCATCGCCTGCATAAATGGCTTATACATTGATTAATGATTCGAGATTGCATCGCATAAATTATAAAATATTTTATACGGATTATTGATTTAAAATAGCAGCACATGAATTATTAAATGTTTTATATTGATTAATGAATTGAAATTGCATTGCATAAAATGTTAAACATTTTATATCGATTAATCGTTTTATCGTCAACTGAATTTACTCCTCATAGTCGCATCTAGAGACCGGAACACGACAGGTACTCTAAAGTACCTTTCATACTATTCTCGGTTACCTAACCGACAATAGTACCTTTTGATACTATCCCCTAGTAAGCTGCTAAGAAATAACTATTTTTATGCATTTTAATAATTGTATTTAATATGCCTTTTTCTTAATCAGTAAAATAACTGATTTTTATTTTACTACATTTTATATGCACTTTTATATATGTTTCTTACTGAGCTTTCTCCAAAGCTCACCCCCCTTCTCACCATCCTAGATAGCTTATCGATATACAAGAAGTCCGTTGCTTTTAGTTAATCGAAAAAATCGCTAGAAGTTAGAAGTACCAAGTGATCAAGTATTTATTAAATGTTTATTTATATTCAGACATGTATTTGCACAACAGTTGTATTTATGAAATAGAGCATAAATATATTTCAAAAATTAGTGGGATGTAATTTATGTGAAGTTTATTGTGAACGGAATCGTAGTTATTATATTATAGTTTGTATTTAATTTATTGTTATTGTTAGCTTTAAATTGCCATACATATTTTGAAATGACAAAAACTTAAGTGAGCTTTAATGTTTTAATTCATATTGTAAATTTGCCTTATCACACATGATTTTCTCAATACATTTTAAGTGATCATACCCAAACATTAAGACCATGATTTAATGATACATCATTATTGGTCTTAATTCTTTATAAATGTTTTGAATATTTTAGAAAATCACTTAATGAATTTTTGGACAATGTTTTTATCAAAGAAAGTCATGAAAAACTCCCACAAAAGTGCCAATATGTTTTGGGTGGAATTAGGATCAAAGACCACATCATTTCTAACCCAAAAGTGCAGGAAAAACCCATTCTGGAGGAATGGGATCGATCCCCTAAGGAAAGGGATCGATCCCTTTTTGGCAGTGTGCCCCGGAAGGCCAAAATGAAGCATGGGATCGATCCCCTAAGGAAAGGGATCGATCCCTTTATGTCAGAAAGTCTCCAACGGCTATTTTCTGTGAGATACAACGGCTAGCTTCGGTTTTGGCTCCAACCAACGTCCACAAACCATCCAAGGGGCTATAAATAGAGGCTTAGAAGCTAAAGGAAGGAAGAGGAACAACCAAGCAACATCTTTCATCATCTTATTCATCTTTCTCAAGCCTCAAACAACAATCAAGAGCTCCAAAGTCTACATCATCTATCATTCTCATATTCATTGTAGTGCTTAGCACAAATATTGTATAGGCTTCTCATTGAGCTTAATTTCTGTAATCACTTGCCTACCTAGAGGCTTATCTTTGATTACATTATTTGTATCTCATCAATCCTTGTAAAGGGGAGGTTTCTCTTAAGCCTAGAAAAGAGGGAGGTTTCTCTTAAGCCTAGAAAAGAGGGAGGTTTCTCTTTAGCCTTAGAAAAAGAGGGAGGTTACTCTTGAGCCTAGAAAAAGAGAGAGGTTTCTCTTGATCCTTGAAAAGAGGGAGTGTAACAAATTCAAGTATAGTGAATTTGGGGAAAATCCTTGGGAGCGTCTCAAGGTAGAGGACGTAGGCAAGGTAGCCGAACCTCTATAAATCGATTGTGTAAATCTCTCTCTCCTTACTCTTTATTTACTTGCACTTATATTGTGTTTATTTCATTGAACTTGAATTGCATGCTTGTCTAGCCTAGAGAACTTAGAAAATATCAATATAGGCTAGAGAATTTAGAGAAACCGAAAAACGAGCTTAAGATTAGATAAAAACCGATTCACCCCCCCTCTCGGTATCGCCTATAAGAGCCAACAATTGGTATCAGAGCTTGGGCTCGAGATTGATTTAGACTAACCTCTATCGAGCAAAACGATCATAAATGGCTCTAGGTGATGATTTTGAGACTAGCTCACAAACTTTAGAAGAATATTCATTTGATGAGCTTCAAGATGCATTTAATGAGCTAAGTGATGAATATAAATCAATGCATGCAAAATATAACAAAAAGTTAAATAAATTTAGAAAAGAGAATGAAATTTTGATGAATACTAATGCTGAGTTGGAGGAGAAAATAAAAGATCTAAGCTCAAAGAATGATGAACTCACCAAGGTGAAATTAGAGCTAGAAAAGAAATTAGAAGACATTAAAGATCAATTGGCAAATCCTAGCTCTTTGACTATTGAGGATGAAAAGGAGAAACCTAGCTCTAGTAAATGCAATGACCATTCTTATGATGATTTACAAAATGCTTTTGATGAGCTAGCTAGTGAATTTGAATTCATGAATTCAAAATACAAGAAAATGATTACAAAACTAGAAATGGAAAATGATGAGTTATTGAATGCCAAGCTTGATTTTGAAAAGAAATTAGAAGAAGCAAATCTAGAAATTAATGAAGTAAATAAAAAGAACTTAAATTTGCATAATTCATTTTCTAGATTCTACATGGGTCAACAAAAGCTAGATCATATGTTAGAGACCCAAAGAGCTTTCTTTGACAAAGATGGGTTAGGCTATAATGAAAAACAAAAAGAAACTCATCTTAGGAATTTCTTAGTAAGCAAAAATTCTATGCATGATACATCTCTCACATGCTCACTATGCAATAGGATAGGACACTCTTCACAAGCATGCACATATAGAAAAACCACATTTAGAGGAAGAGTTGTTAGAAAAATGTGGGTGCCAAAGCATGCGATAAATAATGATGAATTATGCTTGAAATGGATCCCAAAAGGATCTAAAATTGTGAATACTAACTCTCATGGACCCAAGAAAGTTTGGGTACCAAAGCATGCTTGAATTTGTGTGTTGTAGGAGTGTTAGAGCATGGAGATACAAGATACTATGAAGTTTGAATGCTCAACACATCCTCATGGAGTTTGCTTGTGCCAATGAGAAAAAGGAAAAAGCTTGAGGATCCATCTTTGACAAGATCACAACATTTTTTTTTAAAGGATAGCTCAAGGTGGACTCAACAATTCAAGGCAAAGCATACTCAAGCAAAGGAGTTTTGTAAGATTAATTCTTTACTCCTTAAAACTTTTATTTGATTATTTGTGATTTGATGAGAAATTTGGTTGATGATTCTTGATGCATTGTGAGTTGAATGATAGAACAAAAGGCATGATGAATGATTGTTGAATGTTTGATGAATAGTACTTGATACATTGAATGAAAAGCATGATTTGTGATTTTGAAATGATTTTTGATTTCCTGCATCTTGAGCAAGTTTGATATGTCTAGATAATATATTTGGTTGCTCAAAAGATGTCAAATATGTCCTATATGCAAAATGCCTTGTCATGAGCCTTAATGAAGAATATGCATGTTGACAATCATGACATGTTGTTCACAAGTAGGATGATTTGATGTTATATGTGCTTAAAATCTATGTGAACAAGTTTGTTTTGGCATATTTGTGATTTCTAATGATTTGGTTTGGCCAGAGTATGCATAACTATCAAAATGACCTCCTTTGAGGCCAAAAATGCCTTTATTGTGTAAATTCTTCCAAAATTGCAAAATCTTTTGTAAAATGGTTTTTCATTCAGATTTTTCATTCATACAAGTCCAAAATCATGTTTTACAAATGTCTAAACCTTTACTTGGACTTAAATTACTCAAAAATGAAGTTTTGGCACCTCAAAGGTTGGATTTTCTGTCAAAAACTGCAGACACAGGATGAGGGATCGATCCCTTAGCAAGAAGGATCGATCCCCTTGAGCAGAATGCAGGAAATTTGCATTCTGGAATTAAGGGATCGATCCCCATCCCAAAGGGATCGATCCCCCCAAGCTAAAATGGCATTTCTGCACTTCTTCAACCGAATTTGAGAAGGATTTTTCCCTTTCTTGATATCTTCTTTCTTCTCAACTTAAAATCCAGTATTTTAACTTCTTTTTGATGATCTTTAAACTATGAAAATTCATTTTTCATTAATATCATGCCTCAACTTCATCAATTTGAATCATTTCCAACAAAATGGTATCACTTCCAACAATCAACTCACAAGTGCAAAATCATCTTTTGTTGAAAACATTCATAAATCTTGAAATAATCTTGAAATATACTTTCAATGAATGCTTAAACATAATTTTGAGATTTATTTCAATAATTTATGAATCTATTTGAGAATTTGATGAACTTGTGCATAATGAGTGTTTTTCATATCTTTTGTTCATCTTAGTCAAGCATGCTTATAGGATTATGTCTCTTGGCTTGACTTATCAATTCCACACTAGGTTTCATGATAATTTTACATCTAGTGGATTGATTTCAAATATAAATTCAACAATTGGTAATGGTCATTGGCCTATAATTTGTGATGGTAAATGGATCCTCAATGTTCAAATGCATGAAACTTTATCATCCTTGTACTTAAAGAACTAAGGTCTTAATGACAACACCAACATTCAAAGATAAATGCAAACTTGAACAAATTTAATATCCATGCATTTATTATTTGAATATTTCCTTGCTCATAATTAGTTAAGGACTTGAATTAGAAAATGAGCATAGGATTTGTGTGCTTGAAACCATGGAAGAAAATATGTTTGCTTGAATTCCTTGATGTTTTGAATCTTCCATATGGTATCAATTTGTGAATATGAATATGGATTAATCTTTTATGATTGTGTGCTTATGTTTAATTAATCCATATGCATATTTGATAATATGTGATTGTGTTCTTGCATATTTAGAATAATTATTTTCTTGACATGAACACACTACATATTGGATTCATGCAAAATGACTAAGTCAATCATTAGTAACAATTGGTATTTAGATTGAAATAACAATTAGTATCATTGGAAACCATATTTTCAATAATTGGTAAGCCAAAACTAAATTACCAATTGGTTTGAGCTTTAAATTGACAATTCTTCTCATGCTCTTTAAGATTGAAATGACTAATAGAGAAGAATTCTCTTAGGATATTTTTGTATGAAACTCTTGTGTGCTAGAATTTGAAGTTAATTGCTATATGATTTAATTCTAGACACAATATTTCTTGAGAATGATTTATGAGCACATGCATATGATATGTTATATAATTTTAGCTCATAATCATGATGTATTACCATGCACCTTAGTCGGACCTTAGAGAACAATTGATATACTTAGGTGCTTGCTTAACTTCTTACCAATTGGAACCTTCGTGCAAAATTACTTATCAACAATTGGTATCCAAATTATTTATAAACAATTGGTATTGGATCATAAGTCATATTCATTGCATGAATATTTCATACTCTTTGAGAATATTGACTTATTTATTTGTGCTATAAGTCCCATGTACTAACATGTTTCTTGTTGGATGGAGCATTTTTATTTATTCTCACATAGCCATGATTTTAGGGGGAGCATATTTTTTTATTATTTTTCCTTCTTTTTGCTATGACAAAAAGGGGGAGAGATAGAAAAAGGGAGAGATAGATATAGAGAGAGATATTAAGGGGGAGAAATAGTTTAAAAATTCATTTTCAAAACCCATGCTTATATTAAGGGGGAGCTTTATAAAATCCTGCTTTATTTGAGGGGGAGTATTTTATCAAAGAATTTTCAAAGCAAATTTACATTAAGTTTTGTCATATCAAAAAGGGGGAGATTGTTAGCTTTAAATTGCCATACATATTTTGAAATGACAAAAACTTAAGTGAGCTTTAATGTTTTAATTCATATTGTAAATTTGCCTTATCACACATGATTTTCTCAATACATTTTAAGTGATCATACCCAAACATTAAGACCATGATTTAATGATACATCCTTATTGGTCTTAATTCTTTATAAATGTTTTGAATATTTTAGAAAATCACTTAATGAATTTTTGGACAATGTTTTTATCAAAGAAAGTCATGAAAAACTCCCACAAAAGTGCCAATATGTTTTGGGTGGAATTAGGATCAAAGACCACATCATTTCTAACCCAAAAGTGCAGGAAAAACCCATTCTGGAGGAATGGGATCGATCCCCTAAGGAAAGGGATCGATCCCTTTTTGGCAGTGTGCCCCGGAAGGCCAAAATGAAGCATGGGATCGATCCCCTAAGGAAAGGGATCGATCCCTTTATGTCAGAAAGTCTCCAACGGCTATTTTCTGTGAGATACAACGGCTAGCTTCGGTTTTGGCTCCAACCAACGTCCACAAACCATCCAAGGGGCTATAAATAGAGGCTTAGAAGCTAAAGGAAGGAAGAGGAACAACCAAGCAACATCTTTCATCATCTTATTCATCTTTCTCAAGCCTCAAACAACAATCAAGAGCTCCAAAGTCTACATCATCTATCATTCTCATATTCATTGTAGTGCTTAGCACAAATATTGTATAGGCTTCTCATTGAGCTTAATTTCTGTAATCACTTGCCTACCTAGAGGCTTATCTTTGATTACATTATTTGTATCTCATCAATCCTTGTAAAGGGGAGGTTTCTCTTAAGCCTAGAAAAGAGGGAGGTTTCTCTTAAGCCTAGAAAAGAGGGAGGTTTCTCTTTAGCCTTAGAAAAAGAGGGAGGTTACTCTTGAGCCTAGAAAAAGAGAGAGGTTTCTCTTGATCCTTGAAAAGAGGGAGTGTAACAAATTCAAGTATAGTGAATTTGGGGAAAATCCTTGGGAGCGTCTCAAGGTAGAGGACGTAGGCAAGGTAGCCGAACCTCTATAAATCGATTGTGTAAATCTCTCTCTCCTTACTCTTTATTTACTTGCACTTATATTGTGTTTATTTCATTGAACTTGAATTGCATGCTTGTCTAGCCTAGAGAACTTAGAAAATATCAATATAGGCTAGAGAATTTAGAGAAACCGAAAAACGAGCTTAAGATTAGATAAAAACCGATTCACCCCCCCTCTCGGTATCGCCTATAAGAGCCAACAGTTATTAATTGAATTAATGATATACCGAGTTGGTTGAAATGAAAAGGTGAATTGTACTTACACCGATATCGAATGCAAACCTATTGTTACCAATTAATTGAGAGAAAAAGATAGTATCGAAAAGGAAAAATTTAGTAAGGAATTTTTTAATTTCGGATATTACAAAATTATAGATAACTAAATAGATGACTTAGTTACCCATACATCAATTTGCTTAGGAATGTTCTTATATTGATTTTAGCCCAATTAATTGTCTGAATTGATTTAATTTGATTAATTAATCGGTTATTGAATTAAGGTTAGCTAACAAAAATGATTCTGAAAGAATTTTTATTTTCGATTATTTCAATTTGAAAATCGAATTAATCAAAATTTTAATCGAAATATAAAAATATAAAACCCAAAAAAATGTTTAATTTTTGGAGTTTTGATGATGTTTTAAGTTTAAAGTTGTTAAATTTTTTTAACTTAATACTTTGGTATTTGAATATTTTGTTAAATGATTTTATTTAAATGGTTTCAAATACGAGAATTCAACATTTTAAAAAGATAAATGAACTTAAGTGTATTTATTATGTTAAATCAAAAATTAACAGAATTAAATTTAGTTGATTAAATTTTTAAAATTTATTTCAATTAATGAAAATAAAATAATATCATTTAGTTAATTCGATTCCAAAACTAGAATTAACCATGAATACGCATTAAACTCTTTTGATATTAAATTGTAAATTGCATAGTAGTTGCACACTTAACTTAAAAAATATTTTTATAATTTATATTTATGAAAATGGATATGGTTAAGATATGCATACCTTTATCTAATTAATTAATTATTTTAAATTTACTTAAAGATTTAAAGTCAATCTTGTAAATTTTCACAAACAAATTAAAAACCAAACGATGATAGTATAAAGAAGAGAAATTCTATGTAAAGTCTCGAAATTGATTTTTATAGCTTAATTTTTTCTTCAAAATGAGGTATAAAATAGGATAAAGAGCCATTTGATGGTTCTATATAGAAATTTCCACTATAAAGAAATAAGATGGAATTTCCCGATAAAGAAATTAGATGAAAAGAAAAAGGGCAGCCCTGTGAGAAGAAAAAAAATATAAGTTGACTAATAAAATATTTATTTAATATTACGGTTATTCTTTGGTATTTTGAACATTGTTTGTTGTTACCAACAAGGCAAGTTAGTAATAAAATAATTAACGAATAATGTTTCATAAGGATTCATGTATGCAATTTTTGAGAAAGGATGAGAAGTTTTAATTATGACGAAGTTTCAAATAAAATTAATCTCATATTGTTAAAACGGATAAAAATACTTATTATTTATGTAAAAAAATTTATGTACAAAAAATGAGACTCCATATTCTTCTTTTTAATATATTAATAAATAAATCAATTTATTGGTAAAATTGTAAATAAATAATCTTATATATTATGGAGGGGTAAAATGGTAATACAGGAAAAACATGGAAAATATTTTAAAATTTAAAAAAAAATCAATATCCAGCTGGAGAGCTTAGTGAAGCACTAGGATATAAAAAAGGAATAATAGCCAAATAAGTCCTCGATCTTAAGCCCAAAATGGAATTAAGCCCTCAACGTTTTATTTCGTGGCAATCAGTCCATAAACTTTTATTTTAGTGGAAATAAACTCTCAACCTTCTTAAATTATGCAATTAAGTCCAAATCTGTTAAATGACACTAACTGCCGTTAGTGAAAGCTGACGTGGATAGCTTACTTGGCTGCCACGTGGCATGCCACATGTGCAATACTAACGGCAGTTAGTGTCATTTAACAGATTTGGACTTAATTGCATAATTTTAGAAGGTTGAGGGTTTATTTCCATTGAAATAAAAGTTTATGGACTGATTTTCACGAAATAAAAGGTCGAGGGCTTAATTTCATTTTGAACCCAAAGTCGAGGGCTTATTTGGCTATTTTGCTTATAAAAAAAATAGAAATAAAAAAAGAAGGCATCGGCGGATTGCTTTGGCGTGCAAGTGAAGTTTAAAAGAAAAAAAGAAAATCAAAATGGAAGAGAAATAGATTATAGAGTAAATGCATTTTGTATTTTACTCATCAATTGGGAATAGTAAAAAGGGGAAATCGAAATTGAAGAGACAGGGAGAGAGAAAACAAACGGAAGAAAAAGTAAATGTTAATAATTTATTGGCGCAAACTGAACTCTGCAAAGTTTCCATTTCCTCTCGGCTAAAGATTTTAATTAGTTAAAATCTTTAAAGAAAAAATTAGGGCTCTCCTCTCTTATTTCAGCGTATGAGTTAAAGTTATTGCTTTGGAAATTGGAGGAAGACGAAGATGAGTTGGAGAAGAGTGTTAAAGTCGGCGCAGGCTTTGGCAGCGCATAGCCTTCTTTTATGTTTCACGCTTTTGCTCCTTCTTAAGCTGGATCATGCCGTTTCTTACTCTTGGTGGTCAGCTCTTTAATCCCTCTTTCTCATATTATTTTGTTTGTTTTTACATATTTTTCATTTCAGTTTGATTTTGATCGAATTCGCTTCTCAAATTGAACGTTTTTCTTTAAAAATAATTAAAGTAGTCCTTAGAAAGACGGTTATATATATTTTAATTTTTGGTTCTTTGGGGATAAATAGAAGTTTTAATGATTATTTAGGAATCGCTTGCTGTTGCTGAAAAGAAAATTATTTTTCCTTTGTAATTTAATATTTTTGAGGAACGAAAATATTTTTGCATGCAGAGTTTGTTCCTTGTAGAAGTTTAGTAGACAGGTAAGGAATTTTAGCGAAAAAAAAAAAATCCTTTTTTGACTAAAAATCGATGGATTTGTACTCGTGAAGAATATGAAGTTCACTTTTTCAATCTGTAATTGGGTGCATTGGGTGGATATTTTTATGTTGTTAGAGATGAAATTAATGCCAAACATAAACCAAATGTGCAAAGGAATTGAGGGTTCATTTTGAAAACTAAAGCAATAAAACTTGGAGATGAATGTCAGAAATGTCACTTAAAACTGTTTGGGTGTTGTTTCTTATTGGAGTTGGCACAGTTACAGTTCATATGCCACAGAAACTTACAGTTGCTACGTTGTAGCTCATTTTGTCTATTATTTAAGCAGAAAGGGACTCGTACTGATGGTTGTACTATGACTTTTTGAGAAAGGAAAAAGCCTCTGGACCGGAACCATGACGTACATAATTCCTTTCCACCCTCTAACATGTTTGTGTGTGAAAATGGCAAATGAGTGAGGAAGTACTTCTTGGAAAAATTAAAGTGGTAAAAATATACTACAGGACAAGAACACGAAGTGAAATTGAATGTTGTTGGAGAATAGGATTATGCTATGAACTTCCTTGGTAACATTTAGATGCGCATTGTTATCATTTAGAATAGTGTGAATTTTGCATTGTCTTGTCTGTCAGTACCTATTGGATGGCATGGCTGACATGCACCTCCCTGCATCTTTTGGTGGAGCCATTAGCTTCTAAACAGGAGTATTATGACAATTCTCAGACTTGGGTTGGAAAAGCCAATCTTCATTCTTGAGGTCGGACTAGAGGGCTTCCTGTGAAAATATGGTTTGAAGTTCATGTTTATTGTTGAAATCTCAAAAATGAAATGACTTTTTCATTTAATGTGGTCCAGTTCTGAATGTCAGCTGCTCAAAACTTCTAACTGCTATCCAGATCAGAACGGAGAGCGAACTTTATGAAATTCTAGAACATCAAACTAGACCAAATAAATCATCAAAGTGAAGGAGAGAAGCTACTTTTCCTTTCATTTTTCTGTGCAGAGAAATCAATTTTAAGACATTCAGAATTATATAAACTATATGCAAGTTCAATCATTTAAACTTCATAAATTGAGAATTCAAGCCTTTTGATTTTAACTGTTGAGAAATGGCTTGACATTCAATATTATTGGGGTTATTTTTGCAACATATTACTATTTGTGTCTTCATGGCTGAAGTGGGTGGTGTTGTTGTTTTGATTGGACTGTAAAAAAAAAGCTGGGGATGTGGGGTGCCAGGTGTATTATGTGGATGTTGGTTGGATGGATTAGTGAGGATATCAGATCAAAGGAGTGCTCAGTTGTGAGAGCCAGTTTGACTTCACCATCACTGTACATGCCTGTGATGAGGACTTGGAAGCAGAGGGTGTTCAAGATGCTTGGTGGATCCTTGTCCAATACAAAGAAGAGCTTGAAGAAATGTTGGTCTTGCTGTTTGAGTAGACAGCTTAGGTTTTAATTAGATTATATTGCCATTTCAGATGAAAATTACATGATGGCCATTTCATACGAAACCTGAAACGCCGAGGGTTGTCATGTTCTTTAAATTTGGCATTTTCAGCAAAGTGTTTTATATTTTCTCTAAGTCTTTTTTATTTTTTTGACCTAGCTTTTCTTTCCTTTGGATGTTTTGGATCTATTCTGTATTACTAAATGCTCTTAAAGAGCAAAGAGCTAGAACTTTCATAAGTGAAATAGATTCATTTTCTTGAAGTTGTGGTTGATTGAATATGTAGATTTATGTGCAGTAGTTTTCGATTTAAATGCCAATAAATATGACATCCATGTGATCCTGGGTCTATGGATTTTTATCTTTTAGTATCATATCCTTTCTTTTGATTTTTGGTTTTAATTGTTTATTTAATGGCTTTCGGTTGTAGGATAATCTTTTTCCCACTTTGGATGTTTCATGGAGTTGTTGCGCGTGGAAGGTTTTCCTTACCTGCTCCATCTGTTCCTCATAATCGTCAAGTATGTCTGTCTGTTACTATATCCCTTATTTTACTTGAAATGAACTTTGAGTAACAACAACACAAGCTCTCTGTTTTGGATGAGAATGTTACAAATTTTGAGATCAAGTTTTATGACCATAATTGTTGAAGTTGTTTTGCTCGGACAGTGGGCACCATGTCATGCTATTGTTGCTACACCACTACTTATTGCATTTGAGCTGCTCCTCTGTATATATCTTGAGAGTGTAAATGGTAAAGAGCCAACACTTTATTTTCCTTGTTTTCGTATTACTGGGTTTGAATTTTGTTTTTTCATCTCTCTTAGTTAGGCTACTTTACTTCTATGAACAATGTTTCAACTTTTTAATTCTTAGTCATAGGTAAAGCAAAACATTAAATTGTTCTTTGATGGCGCATGTTCATGAACTTTATTATTTCTTTTGTCACAGTTCACCGTTTTGCTGCTGTAAACTTGAGGATCATCTTTCTTCCATTGTTGGCGCTTGAAATAATTATTCTAATTGACAATTTCAGGTACTATAATGTAAAGAATTTAATAAACTTTTTCATTCATAGTCTGTTAAATCACGCACTTTATTTTTTAACTGATCGTTATTGCTTGTTAACTATTTCCGATGCATTTTCTCCTTGTTGTTATGGATGAGGCTCTGATAAACTGATGCAGGGAGTCAGATAGTGTTCTCTATCTGTGCATTTGACAGATTGGGTTCCAAGGTACCAATCTGTAATTTTGGAATGTGCCTGTCCTCATTAACAGGTTGATTTGGCATATAGGATTTGGCGAAGATGTGGCATCACTCACTAATCGAGAAACAATGTTTAATGGCATTCTCAATGTTATTAAACTTATCTAGTTTAAAACTTGATTGCACATTTGGAAAGGAGCACATCCAAGTTTTATATTATAAAACTATTTGGTTTTATTCAGGGATCAATAACAAATATAGAAAGCTGAGAAGGTTAGCATTATCATCTCATAGGATACAGGCAAATATCCACATTCACCCTTACCTTATTGTCTATTATAATCATGGGAGTACATAGGCTGTTAGAATTCTGTTTCATGCCCTCCTATTAATTGCATTAGTTCAATTTGTCATTGGCTTAAGTGAAAAGCCTTAGGCAAAATGGTGACTTCTTTTGTTAACTTTTCTTTTTTAGTAGTTGAGAAAAGTTTAAATAAAAAAAAAAACTTTTCAAAGTAAAGGATAAACACGTTTGCATTAGCTCAATAGTCAGTAGCTTCTTAAAGGTGAAAAGCCTTACGAGAGATGGTGACTTTTAATGTAAACTTTTCCTAGTAAAAAAAAAAACACTATAGATTGAAGTGTATAAATTTATGTTAGACCAAAAAAGAAAATTGCTTCGTATATAAGTAACATCTGATGAACTTTATCCTGTTACTCTTACTCAGCCTGTGAGTATCATAGCTAAGCCTGAAAGTAGCTAGTAGTAGTGATTTTTGGTTGATAAGCTTCCTTAGAGTTATGTAAGAAGGAAGATTAACCATTTATTGTGTATTCTAGGCTTCTCAGCTGTTGTCATTCTTTGCCATTACCAGGTTTTTCTTTTAACTATGGACCGAAAGAATTTAGTATTATATCATCATCAGGGGATGAAGCCTGGTGAATTGAATTGTGTGTGCAGTCTCTGCCAGACCGAGAGCATTATTTTTCAAAAAAAATGTAAAAGCAAAACAACTATAAGTTTCTGGTGGCTTCTTGACTTTTGAATGAATTGACATAGCTAAGTACTTAATATTTAATAGATATTATAATTTTTTTTGCCTTTTGTAGTAACAAGTAACTGCAAATGGAGTATGTGATGTCTTAGGTATGTGCCTTAGGAATATATCAGATTTGTCTGCCTCCTTCTCTTTGTTATGCTTCTTACTTTAGCACTGCAAACTAGAAATGTGGATTGAGATAAATTACCTTCAGCATTAACCAATTGAAATTTTAATCTCTTTCTCTCTCTTCTATCCTTCCCTTGTTTATGGTAATTCAATTTTTTTGCATGTTCTAAGCAATTTTCATGGTTATTGATTTTATTTTTACCTCAGAATGTGCAGGGCTCTGATGCCCGGAGATGATGAAAGCATTAGTGATGAAGCAATTTGGGAGACACTACCCGTAAGTTCTACTGAACTTACTAATTTGGCAGTCCATTTTTTATGGGTTTTTTCCTAAATTATATATTAACTATTTTAAGAGTTCAGTTTCAAAAATGAAGATTCTCTTCTGATATTTGATCCTATGGGTTTGATTTGAACCTTAAGCACTTTCAACCTAACCATAATATTCAAATTTATGCTTTTTCATGGAGGAAAATGGATTGCACTGTTATTCTTTTTTTTTAGTTATTTTCTTCTTGTTTTTATTAAATATCATGCAGACAATGATGAAAACTATAAAAGGCTCTGAATAGAAGGGACTTTTTTTTTTGGTTCATGAATAGAAGGGACTTGGGGGAATACTGAAATGGATATTAACAAATTGAGTATATGAATTAGTGGATAAGATTGGAACTTGTAAACCTGTCTAATGCGCTTGGATGAAAAATTTGAAACATTTCAAAATGAAGGCATTTCAAAATGCATTAATTTAAAATATTAGCTTTTATAATTGTCTTGTTTGGATAAATATTTTTTAGAAATAAGTTTTTTAAATACTAGAATTTGATGAGATAAAAAAAATTTAAAAGAAAATATAAAAAATATGCAATATGAGTATCATTAGATTTGTAAAAACTTACAGATATTATTAATAATATTAAAAAAGTATATATCATATTTAATTAAAATAATATCTTTCTTTTATGGTTTTATATTAATAGTGGGCTATGTGTAAAAAAACAAGGAAAGATTTAGAGGAATTTTGAAACACTATCTCTTTAGGTGGATTTTCAAGAGGGAATTTGAGATGAATTTTGAAATTCTTCTTGAAATTCTAACTAAATACTGAAATTCTTTTTTTTTGGTCAAACAAGGAAATTGAATTTTTGACTTTTGAATATTTTGATTGAAATGAATTTTCTCTTGAAATCCCTCATCCAACACGCCCTTAGTGCCTTTACTGTTTTTATTCTCACTTATCAAAAAAAGAAAGATTTAGAATAACGTATGATTATTTTGATGTGTCACTACTATGCTATGTTTACGTATCATGGCAAACATCTTGAGCATTATGAGAAACTTGGTTCTTGTAATAGAATACCTTTACTGTTATTTAGGATGTAGGCCTGTCAAGTAGATATAAGATTGACTGTTAATAAGCTCCCAATTTATGACATGTAGCACTTCTGGATTGCAATTTCTATGGTCTTCTTTGTTGCTGCTACAGTCTTCACCCTTCTGAAGTTATGTGGTAATTTCTTTACTCTATTAACTATAATTCAATAATGAGGAGTTGCATGCAAACTAATGAGGCATATTTTTCTTGTCTATGTAAGCTTTATATTCTAGTTCTTGATCCAGTTATCTATATCATTCCTGTAAAACACATAACTCTTGTTTAGGCAAAGTGATGAAGTTTGATACCTTTTCCGATACTTTAAATGTATGTGGATTGGTGGAGTTCATACGGCTCATGACTGCTACTGGATAGATAAACAGGAGGGATCTGTGTAGTTTCTAACTTTCTATAAAAGAGAAACGGAACCGAGAAAATTTTAGTCCTGGAGTTTTCAGCAGCTTGAGTGTTTATGAGTTCTTAGATTGGATAGTGTACTCTTGCTTGAGACCAAATGAAATTCTCAATCCTGTTGGGCAATTTGATACAGGAGACCATTAGTGTGATATCAGTTCCAGAAGCTGTTAATTTTGATACCTTGTTGTAGAGCTAATTTGCTGAGTTGTCACCTTAGGAATCATTTAGTCTATTATTGTTATTATTTTTTTTTTGAAGTTTTTGATATCTCTTTCTCTGGGTAGTTTGACTGCAAATTCCATAGCACTTAAAATATCATTATCTGTCTATTTGTGCATAAGCAGATCAAGGAATAATCATGTGGTCTTTAGTTGTCAGCATTTACTTTAATAGGTCAACCATTTGGAGTGACCTCTTTATCAAATCACCATCCCTAATTGTCCTATTAATGCAGAGTTGACATTGCTTGTTGGCTCTGTATCGTGTCAATAAAATGATAAAGCCTGCTTCCCTTATGGAATGGTGTTCTTCCTTGGATACTGATCCTTGATTTGCAGTGGTTTTCTTGTTGAGACATTTCTTTAGCCACAACTGCTGTTACTTTACTGTTCAAAAGTTCTATGAAGTCTTGGCCTTTATGGGAGAAAAGAGCTGGGGTGGGGGTGGGAGAGGAAGGTCCTAAATGAAACCAGAAAGAGAATGTATTGGTTTAAATAAAGTGGTGCAAACAAAGGAATTCTTGTAGTTCATCCCGTTTTCTTGGATCAAAGGCATATTTGAGCATGTATGTGGTTGGTATACTACATAGTCAAGTTGTAATGTCTTCTTTTGTGCACCTTATCTTTATTTAATCTCACATGTACGTGTGCTCCTGCATGCATGCATTTTGTGCTTGCATGTTTCCATCCTCACAGAAAATCTGGAAAGTTGGGCCCAGAATTGTAGTTCTGAATCTGCATCACTTCCAAAGCACCAAAATTTGATTAATCTAACTGCATAGGTGCTTTGGTTCCTTTTTCTTTGTTAATGAACATTGAAAAATTATTTGCTAGACTCATAGTTTGGAGTTTGCAGAAGTTCTTGAGGCCATAATTTGATTGATCTAACTTTGTATTTTGGTTAAAATTTCCTTCTTCGTGATTACTATTTGTGGCTATCTTCTGCAAATATTGCAGGTGATGTTGGTGCTCTTGGCTGGTGGGACTTGTTTATAAATTTTGGGTACTGTTTTGCTGCTTTTAATTTCACTGATAAATATTTTTTGAGTATTATTTACCATTGGAAGGGAAACCTTAGTGCAGTGGTAAAATTTGCTCCTTTGTGACTTGGGGTTTATGGGTTTAAGTATAAACCGCCTCTCTGTTAATGCAGAGGAAAGGTTGCGTACACATGACCCTCCCAGACCCACAATGTGGGAGCCTTGCGCACTGGGTTGCCCTTTTTATTATTTTCCAGTGGTTCCTGGAAATAGCACTATGATAGTCTGCTTGAGCTTGAGTGACTAGAAAAAGGTGATGAATGCTAACACTTCATGCAGTATTGCTGAGAGCTTTGCATTTCTTGTCTGTACAAAGTGGTCTAATCCCATAATTCATAGAAACTCCCCTGCAATAGAAGCTGGTCCATCTACCACAACCATCAGATATCTTGACTGGAACAGTGGCTTAGTAGTTACTCCAGGGGAAGATCAGCATCAGGATACAATGTGTGGCCTGCAAGATATTGGTGGTCACATCATGAAAATTCCTATAATTGGTTTTCAAGTCCTCCTCTGCATGCATTTAGAGGTGCGTGTATTATTTGTGGTCTTGGCTGTGATTGGGAATGTTATCAACAAATCTATGATTATTTCAAATTTTAGGGAACACCTCCTGGTGCTAGAGAAATACCGCTTCCGATTTTGTTCTCTCCTCTTTTCCTACTGCAAGGTGTTGGTGTGCTGTTTGCTGCATCAAGGTTAATAGAGAAAATTGTACTTTTACTACATAGTGGGGCTGCTACAGGATTATACTTCAGATTTTCGTCTAGAGCCCATGATTTCTTGGGATTCTTGCACCATGGTTCTAGGTACTGACACTAAATAGGCACACAATTTTACTAGGCTAGATTGTGTAGTTCATGAATTGAGACAGCTGATTCTCTATCTGTTTGTAAAATCAGGTTATTGGGTTGGTGGTCAATCGATGAAGGAAGCAGAGAGGAACAGGCACGACTTTACCATGATGGGGCTTCTGGGTTAGTGTAATTCTAGCTTCCTCTACCTTTTATAGATGCAGGAATTGCATGTGGGTTTTCTGTTTGATTGCCTTTTGTTCACTCCACATCTCTGAGTGGTGTGTGTGCCTGGCTTTGTCTGAAACAAATGTGAATTATGTTGCATAATATTCAAGAGTGAAAATGATGAGACTACAGCAGTAATTAAGAAATTAATTAAAAAAATAACTTTAACTGTTTTCTATTTTAAGAAATTTGATTGTATTGATGTGAGCTGATTTTAATGCCAAAAAAAATAACATTAAAAAAATACATTTGGAGCACAGAAGATGTAAGATTTTTAGTTGTTCAAAAAACGAAAGAAGATAAAGGTTTTGAGAATTCTTAAGAGGAAAAATGGACAGGCAAAAATTGATAGATGGAGTAACTGCTTTAGGTGAATAGGTCCCATATTACATAATTTTTTATCTGGCCTAAGTTCTTTTTTTTTTCAATTAAATCTTATTAAAAATAAAGAATGAATTCAAGTTAATGATAACTTTAATTCTCTTTAATTTGGACTAATTTTGGTTTTTCATTACAAAGTTCGAAATCAAATAAAACCAAAAAACAAATTTACTAGTTTTGATTATTTTTGGCTTTTGTGATATCTTTAAATTTGTGTTTGGCTTTTTTATATTGTGTCAACCTATTTGGACTTAATAAATGATTTTAAACTTTATCAAAATAGACTAAGCATTTAAAATTGGTCATATTTTCAATTCAGTTGGTTTTGAACTAATTTGGATTTCAATAGCAATACCTGAAGTTGAATCAAAGCCTTTGGTCTTTTTGACATTGTCGAACCCTATTGAATGGAAATATACCAAACTACAGTGAACATCATGGTTTTTTGGTCTTCTTGATGTTTTTTGGGCAATTCTAGTTTGAGTAAGTTTTCCACCTTGATTGAGGACTCAAAAAAATGCAAACCAAGGAACTGAACTGTTTTTGATGTAGGACAGGCTTGGTATGTCTTTAAATTAAGGTTTTAGGATAAATATTAGCCTAATTGTAAGGGAATAGAATGTTGGGTTAATGTGAGTTTTAGTTAGGGCTGAGATTAGGGTTGAAGTTTTGATGGAAAGCTCAGGTGATTTAGGGCTAATTATGATCTTAAGAACAATACGTGAAAAGTAAAAATAAAGAATAAAAGCCTAGGAGTCTCACCTAAGATGGTTGAATCACACAACCGAAGAGCAACTTTGCTGGAAAATTTGATAATTATTTATTCTCTGCACAAGGTCTATTTACAGGGAAGCAAGTAATTCTATAAGGAAACAAACTCCCTATAAAATCCCTAATTCCCCAACACTACTAATGAAAATAAAACAAAAAAGACAATAAAATCCTAAATCATCAAAAATTTGAATTTCTATTAAACCTGGAAATTACAAAATTACCTCTAACTTTAAAACATAAATAAGTAAAACTAAAATATAATTCCTTTCACATCTTAACCTAACGAAAACTAATAAAAATCTATCCAAGTTCCCCATAAGGAATATCATCATCAAACAAATGCCAAATTACAGCTTGAATCTTGGCACGCCTTTTATACACTTTCAGAGGTTTTTGCTATTCTTCATCATTCTCCTTGGTTGGAAAAAACTTGACCCTGACGAGTTTAAAAACACGATAATCATCACAAAGAGTAGGATTGAGGTGTTGCAGCTCATGCTTTATAATCCAAATGCAATTTGATAACAGGTATCCTTTTCATTGTGCAAGAAACTCTTTCTAACCACTCTTCAAATCTACTCATGGAAAAGATAGAACCTACCATTAGATCCAACATTTCATCTAGCCTAGGAATAGGGAACCTATATTTTATGGTTATCTTGTTAATTGCATTACTATCAACACATTCTCCAAGAATCATCTTTCTTGGGTGTTAACAATGCTGGGACAACACATGAACTCAAACTTTCACAAATAAATCCCTTGGGCAACACCTCATCTACTTGTCTCTTAATCTCCTTATGTTTACTCGGGTTTAAACAATAGGCTGGTAGGTTTGGTAATTGGGATCTTGGAACAAGATCAATAATATGCAAAATATTATGCATGGGATGTAGTCCTTTTGGTAGTTCTTTTGGCACAAGATCAAAAAATTACACAACTATTTGCTTACTTCAGGAGGTACTTCTACTGTAGGGATAGCTCCTGACTTTTGAGCTTCTTTTGCCATGTCTACTTTCACCTTTTTAGTAATATCTCTAGCATAATCATGGGGCTTGACACGTTCTCCTTCAACTATGGGTAGTTGAGCAACAGGTTGGGCCTGAACAACTCCTTGAGAGGCTTGAACTAGATGTGCTTCCATTTGTGCCATAGGAGCTGCTAGTGCTTTAACAGAGGTGCTCAGTTATATTTACCATAGATTTCTTAGTATTCTCATGGTATTGCGGGAGTTCCCTATAGCCTTATTTAATTCAGCGTTAGTCACTATTGTAGAAGCAAAATTGGATAGACTGATTTCCATTTCCAAACACAAATCTATCAAGAGCTTCTCCAAAAATCAGACTTTCTTTCATTCCGATAGATGGCGTTCCCGCAAACGACGCCAATTGATGTAGGACGGAGCTGAGATGTCTTTAAATTAGAGTTCTATGGTAAATCTTAGCCTAAGAGTAAGGAAATAGTTTTAGTTAGGGCTCAGATAGATGGAAAGCTCTGGTGATCTGGAGCTATTGTGCTGCTAAGAACTTAGGATTCACACCTAAGATGGTTGAGTCACATAACCAAAGAGCAAACTTTGCTGGAAAATTTGATAATTATTTATTCTCTGCTTTAAAAGAGAGTACAATGCTTTTTTATGGGGAATCAAGCAAGAGAAGCAAGCAATTCTATCAAGATACAAACACTATTAAAAACCTAGTACCCTAAGCCTACTAATAAAAATAGAACAATAAGACAAAATAAAATTTTAAATCATAGAAAATTTGAATTTCTAGTCAACCTTGAAATTACAAAATTACCCCTAACTTTGAAACGTACATAAGTAAAACTAAAATATAATTTCTATCACTTCTAACCTAAAGAAAATTAATAAAATCTTTTCCAAGTTCCCAATAAGGCATCTCATCATAAGACAAATGCTAAATTAAAGCTTTAACCTTGGCACACCTTTTATACACTTTCAAAAGTTACTGCTATTTTCCATTCATTTTATTTTATTTTATTTTTTTTTGGGGGGGGGGGGGGGGGGGGGGGGGGGGGCAGGGGGGTGGGGGGGAGTGCTGGAGCGTGCAAAACATGCCTATGGTTTAAAGAAACTAAAACTCGAGAAAAGATTGTAAGAGAATGGTGCAGATGATGTAGTTTCATAGGAGGGCAAAATATCTATCAGTGGCGTTCTTTTATGCAAATGTTTTCCCATTTTTAACTGATCATAGATTCTGATTACTTAAATACTCTTAGTAGTCAGGCTGTTCGGATTATTCTTTAGGCTCTCTCACTAGGCTTGACCTTTTTTCCTAACCTTTTTCATTTGACTGCTCCATGCAGGTATAACACCTTCTCTGGTTATCCACCTGAGATTGTTAAGAAAATGCCTAAAAAGGATCTAGCTGAGGAGGTGATTATAGTTCTCAAATTCCTTTCTGTTTTAGACTGGGTTACTGCATATCTTTTCTTGTACTTGTTAGTTTGTACAACATTTTCTGACATGTTTCTCTTCTCTTTCATGTGATGTTATGGTTTTTCTTTTGAGTTTGTGTCAGTGTGATATGCTTGCAATTCCAAGTATTTTAATGATCCTGCTTCTGCTTGTACGTATATTTTATATGGTTTGTTTCATCTAAGGTATGGAGGCTTCAGGCAGCTCTTGGTGAGCAAACAGAAATCACAAAATTTAGTCAGCAGGAGTTTGAGAGACTTCAAAATGTAATTTTTCAACCATCCTAATGTGGCTATGCGTATGTTGTGTGAAATAGTTAATTCTGCATTATAGGCCTGATGTAGCTGGACTGAGATATGTTCTTTTTGTGCATTGCTGACGTGTGTGTTCTTGATGTAATGTACAGGAGAAAGTGTTATGTAGGATTTGCTTTGAGAGAGAGATTAGTGTGGTTTTGCTCCCTTGTAGGCATCGTATTCTTTGCAGGTATAATGTGGTCATTCTTTTGATGCTATTGCATGTTCAGATATATCCAAATGAAGTTCACTCCATTTTTCTCTTAATTTTCATATTTTCTTCTAGTCTTTGGCGTCATGCTCATCAGTTCCTTTTCATTGTAGTACTTGCTGTGAGAAGTGTAGAAAATGCCCAATCTGTCGTGTCTCCATTGAGGAACGCTTACCTGTATATGATGTTTGATTTCTAACTTGGCAACTTTTCTGTAAAAATGGGAGTGCACAGCAAAGATCAAGTAACTTAACAGGTCAGATGTTTTTATAAAGTTTTCACTCTGCAGAGTGTTGTTTGTTTGAATTGACATATGCCAGTACAGAGATATAGAGAATGCACATTTACAACAATATTTTTCACCCTTACTTTCGTTTTTAACCTTAGGAAATGTAAATATAATTTCCTGATAGGAATGATCTTCTCTCATGGGGTTGTGAGATTTTGCTTGCTTGTTAACTGGATTACTAGTGCAGAATGATATGTTTTCGTCTTTTTTTTTGGTGTAAAACTGTAGAATTAATTCCACTCCCCAGTAATTCATTATAGTCCTTTAGTTGGTTCTTTTGCAAGTATCCTTATGAACGCAGTTAATAAACAGGTTAGAAGTTTTTTTTAGAAAGGCTTATATAGTAAGCACCATATAAAAACAGAAATATTATTAAAATAAAGTTTAACATAAAATTTAAAATGTTCAAATACAAATGTTAAAGAAAAAGAACCAGAGCATACCATCTCATTACTATACGAGTATATGCCAAATAGTCTAATTTCTAATTAATATCATCAAGTAAATATTTCTCAACGTATGTAACTAGACATCAGTTTAACCATTGATTGAACATTCAATTATGCAATCAGGTATTAATAATTAGTTTCGCCATAAAGAAGATCCTATGTACAATTGCAGTTTCATGTGGTAGAATCAATTTTAATATTAGAAGCAACTAACTCAATGGATGGGGGTATAAACAAACCAAACTTGTGTTCATGAGCTCTTTGTTTATTTTTAGGGTTATTTGTGTTTGGTTTATGTTTGGTAAGCAATTTTTGCACTATGTTTGAGTTCTGTTCGTTTAGATATTAGGATGTTCTACATCAGTTTGTATAGATATTAACTTGAACAAGTTTGTTTGTGAATATTAAACGAGTATGTTCACAAACAATATAAAACATGAGCATGACTAATAAACCAATTACGACATAAACAAATTTAAATAAACAATTATAAATTTATAATGGATTTAAACTTCGCCTGTGTGAGTAACGCAGCCAGTCCCAAGCCCGAGTAAAAGAGGAGGGTGGCAGTAGATTTGGACAATCAACCATAAAAACTAATCTAATTTCATAAAATGAATCAGTATCAGAACATCGTTGGAGCGTCACCTACTTAGCGACGCGCTGCATCGGAGCTCTAGTGTAGTGAAAAGTTCGCAAGGGTTGTTAGGCCGTTGCTCGGAAGCGACAATCCACATCGACGCCTGGATGTGGTGTTAAATAGGGAAAGGTTCACACACTACAATGGACGGAGGTGGGTAAAGAAGTTAGTCCATAACCATAATCATAAGCTTAGGTTAGGATCTTGGAATATAAGTACGCTTAGTGGTAAGTTAGCTGAGATTTGTGAGGTTATTACGAGAAGGGTTAATATCTTGTGTTTTCAAGATATCAAATGGGTTAGGGAAAAGGATAGGGAGATATCACTTTGACAATATAAGCTTTGGTACACAGAGAAAGATAAAGACCGAAATGGAGTAGGTATCATTATAGATAAAGAGTAACATAAGGATGTTGTACAGATTAGGAGACCAAGGGATAGGATTATTTTGGTTAAGCTAGTTTTAGGAAAATAGGTGTTGAATGTCGTTAGCGTGTATGCATACTAGATAGGACTTGATGAGGTTAGTAAACGACATATTTGGGAGGATTTAGATAGTGTAGTACAAGAAGTGCCTCTAGGAGAAAACATTTTTATTGGCGGTGACCTTAATGGACATGTAGGTACAAGTAGAGAGGGTTTTGAGAGTGTACATAGGGGTTTTAGTTATGGTGTAAGAAACGAGGATGGGGATGCTATCTTAGATTTTGTTTTATCTTATGACCTAATACTAGTAAACACATTGTTTAGGAAGAGAGGTTCTCATCTTATAACTTTTAGAAGTGGACCAAGAGCAAGTTAGATAGATTTCTTTTTAATTAGGAGTAGGGATAGACAGATGTTTAAATTGTAAGGTTATCCCAAGTGAGTGTTACTGCACAACATAGACTCCTAGTACTAGATATGAAGATAGATAGATGACATCGAAGGAACTAACAAAAAAGAATTGAAAGGATTCGATGGTGGAAGCTAAAAGAAGATTATCATATAACATATAGAGATAGTTAGATTCAAAAGAGGATTGGACAACAGAAGAGAACCCAAATGTAATGTGGAAAAAGATGGCAAAATGCATTTGGGAGGTGGGCAAAGAGACATTAGGAGTATCAAACGGAAGAGTGCCGACTGGAAAGGACGCAACATGGTGGACTGCAGCAGTAAAAGATGCTATAAAGACTAAGCGAGAGTGTTACAAGGCTTTGAAGAATAACAATACAGAAGAGAGTTTTACGGAATATAAGTTAGCTAAAAAGGAGGTAAAGAAGGCTGTGGTAGAAACTAAGATGAAGGTTGCGAAAGAGATTTACGACAAGTTGAACACAAAAGAGAGAGAGAGAAAAAGATATACAGATTGGCGCGAGCAAGAGAAAGGAGGAGACGCGACCTAGGAGTAGTGAAATGTATTAAGGATGAGCATCAAAGAACTCTCGTTAAAGACAATGACATTAAGGACAGATGACGTGATTATTTTGACAAATTATTTAATGACGGACAAAATAAAGTTTTGGATAATATCTCGGTGCCTCTCAAGGATTTAAATCGGTGCTTTATGCGTAGAATCAAAGAGACAGAGGTAAAAGAGGCATTAAAAATGATAAAGAAAGGAAAAGCTGTTGGACCTGATGACATCCTAATTGAAGTTTGGAAATGTCTTGGAGATGTAAGAGTTAGGTGGTTGACAAATATGTTCAATAAGATTTGGCGCACTAACAAAATACCAGAGGAATGGAGGAAGAGTGTCTTGATACCTCTATATAAGAACAAAGGAGATATTCAAAGTTGCAGTAACTACTTAGGCATAAAATTGATGAGTCACACGATGAAACTATGGGAGAGAGTGATAGAATGGAGATTAAGAAAGAATGTAAAGATATTGGAGAATCAATTTGGTTTTATGTCGAGTCGATCAACTATGGAGGCAATATATTTGCTTAGACAACTTGTGGAGCGCTCTTCAGTATTGGGTAAAGATCTTCATATGGTCTTTATAGATTTGGAGAAAGCATATCATAAAGTGTCTAGGGAGGTACTATGGTGGTCCTTAATGAAGAAAAGAGTTCTTTTGAAATATAATAAACTAATTAAGGACATGTATGGAGATGCAAGGACACATGTGAGGACAAGTGGGGGGCAAACAAGTGAGTTTCCTATCACGGTAGAATTACACCAAGGGTCAGCGTTGAATCTATTCTTGTTTGCGTAGTTGTGAACGAACTAACAAAACCCATCAAGGATAAGGTGCTTTAGTGTATGATGTTTGCAGATAATATTGTCTTATGTGCGAAAACTAGAGCAAAGATCAATGTAAAATTGGAATTATGGAGACAAACGTTGGAATCAAAATGATTTAAACTAAGCAGAGTGAAAACTGAATACATGGAGTGTAAATTCAGCTTTAACGAAGTGGAAGAGCATAATGTAGTGACGTTAGATGGGGTGGCGATACCTAAGCGAGATTATTTTCGATATCTGGGATCGATAGTACAGATGGATGGAGAGATTGATGATGATTTGACTTATAGGATTCAGGCTGGATGGAGTAAGTGGAGAAGTGCTACAGGTGTGTTGTGCGATAAAGGAATTCCTATGTGATTGAAAGGCAAATTTTATAGGATAGTTGTTGGACCAACATTGTTATATGGTAGTAAATGCTGGGCGACTAAAAGGTTACATACACAAAAGATGAATGTAACAGAAATGTGAATGTTGCGGTGGATGTGGATATACAAGAAAGGATAGAATGAGAAATGAAGATATTCGTAAGATGGTTGGAGTGGTACCTATTGAAGACAAGATATGTGAAAATCGCTTACGTTGGTTTGGACACATAAAACGTAGACCTGTAGATGCTCTAGTTAGGAGAATAAAAGCTATGGATGTTGAGTAAAGGATTAAGACTAGAGGAAGATCGAAAAAGACTTGGAAGGAAGTAGTTTGGAAAGATATGGAGGTTTTGGAGTTAGATAAGTAAATGGCCTTAAATAGGAATATCTGGAGAAGAATACATATAGACGATCTAATGTGAATTCAGATATTGGTTCATATAGCCTACCCTAATCTCTTGAGATAAAAGCTCTGATGATGATGATGATGATATAATAGATTTATATATAATGCACTGACAGTGTATAGATTCTATATACTGTCGATGCATCAGAGGTTAACATTTCATTAATGAGCACGCTAAAAAAATGCTAAGCCTTTTTGAACAAATTGAAAAAAATTATTTTTATTTATTTTTAAGGGCTTGGCGTCCTTTTAATTTATTTATTAATGAGGTGTCAATATTTAGTGCATTGATTTTGTATAGAGTCTATACACAGTCAGTGTATATATATTATATCATATATAAACCCATTTATAATATATATACACACACACACTACCAAATTAAGAAATCCTACATGAAAATCAAAGTAAAAAAAGTTTTAAGTTATTAGGTTAGGGTTCAAGAATAACTTTTAATTATTAACGTGCCCCCTCTTGCTAGTCCGTTGGGCTGAAAACTCATGTTCTGAAATTTAATATTTGGTTGTATATGGGTAGTTGAGATTCAAACCTTTGATCACTTGGTGAGAAAGACTTAAAAGTGACTTGAAAGCTTAAGCTGTTGCTGTTAGCTGAGGCGAAAATAGTTTTCTTCACCAAAAGTTTGAATTGGCAAATGCGTCATCCAGAATTTCTCACATCAATTATGGAGTGTAGATTTTTCAGTCGGGCAGTGCTAATTATGCTCTTGCATTGCAGGGCCAATCCTGTTAAAATTTTAGATCTTGGATCTCTTAATTTTCTGGCCAAAAAAGATCTCTTAATTTAATATAGCCTATTGGACTAAATTGCTCAATGTCTTTGGAGAAATTTTGAAGTGCTTGATGGTTTGATGGATGCTTTTGACTATCTTCAACTTCCATTGCCATATATTTTCATTCTACCTTTTAAAACGGACAGAACTTTATTGAAGGGCTTGAAGGTTTGATGGATGCTTTTGACTAGCTTCAACTTCCATTGCCATATATTTTCATTCTACTTTTTAAAACGGACAGAACTTTATGTTGGTTATAGTAATAATGACTATGGTTGAGTGAGGCATAGAGGATTTGAAAGATTGGTCAGACATTCCGTGCCATGCTAAAGGGAGCCAACAAATACATGAAAATGAACAAAACACTAAACAGATTATGCTGACGTGAAACTACTCAAAACTTTTGCTGCTAAATGTCATTACCAAAATTGAGAGCAAGATTTCATAGATTTGGATTTTTTTGAGTTAAAATTTGATGTTTGACAAACTGCGACTATTAACGACACGAAACTCCTTTATTTCCCGATAGTAAAATGATTCTAAATTACCAAAATACTTGATCTAACTATTAATATCTCAACCTTGAGAAATAGATAGTCAAACACGAGGTACATCTGATTAATTGATGCCAACAGCAAGTCTTTTTCCATTTTGCAACGAAAAAGAAATGGTAAAAGAATTATTCATGCGAAAACAGATAGAACGAGACATTTCTCATGTGCATATGGCGGTGATGGCCAATGCTTCTGGTGTAGCAGTGTTCACAAATATGGCATTGTTGCCCGCTTGTTTGCTTACTGCTTTGGCATTATCGAATATCTTCTTGGAAAACTCCTCGAAGCACTCAGAGATGGTTCGAAAAGGAGTGTCTGGATAGAGAGAACAGACTTCGACATCAGTGGGCTTGTCCAAGCTGAAGTTTATTTGGCAGCCATTAATGAAAATGTCATGAGTTAGCGCAGCGACCACGCTCTGCGGGATCCGCATCTCTGCAAGGTTAGGCCAGAAAGTTAATGCTTAACAGGTTCATCCGAGCGGGGTTTAGTTCTTTCGGAAGAAAGGTTACTTGTAGCATAAGTTCAAAGAAATGTGAAATTAAGACAAACCTTTGGCCCTCTGGAGCAGATCTTCTTCTGTGATGGTGACCCGAGGAAGCGTGCGGCCGATCTTCTCCTCCCATAGTGAAGCCATCTCATTCATGTTTAGTAGGCTGCTAGGAGGCTGAAAATGGACAGTTTTGTTGAGTGTTCGATCATCGTTTATGGACATCATAGTGAACTTTCCGATATCTGTACCCGCCACAAAGTATGCTGTGCATTCACCACAAACATTGTTGAATTAAAGACTACTTAGATGATGTGGACGAAAAATAATGAACAAACATGTACAATTAAGGTAATTGATATTCAAAATTCTAAAAATGATGGTCAATTGCAGACTCTAGTTTCCTTCATTAAAACTTTTGGTTATCGACTTTACTTTTACAACTACTTAGATTTAATGCAGCGATGCTGCTCATTATGTGCAAGCAAAACCAATTAATTATTCTTTGTTTTTCCCTTTTATAATAACAAACTGTTGAAGAGTAGGTTGGATCTAGGCAGTGCTGCTCTCAAAGACCGGTTTTCTCATCGTTAGAAGGGTAGAGCAATTTCTTTGACATGTAGACAGGTTTAGAATTTATTAAATTTAAAGCTTTGCTCTTGGGGCCAACGTCAGAAGATCAAGGGCAACATCCCCATTCCCCACGTCCAAAATCTTTATTCTAATGAATTTATAAATCTATTTGAAGGCAAAAACTCTAACGGTGGTCTCTCTTTAAAATAAGCATCAGGACAGCTAGCCAATGATCAAAATTTTCTTCATATTATCAACATCGTTGAGTCGAGTGAAAGATGTTCGATATTTTTTAAATAAGATTTGAGTTCGAACATTGTGAATGAAAAAAATAGAGCTGGGAGAACTCTTCTATTTGGGATCCGACAGCAGCTCGATTTTAGATTAATCGAGACTCAAATTAACTTTTGAATACTGAGATTTCGACCAAAATATTTTTTTTCTCGACATTAACTTCCACCAAAACCACACTAGATTACGCCCATCTGATTAAATTTTATTGATTAATTATTACCCAGTAAATTAGGTTGTCATGTTCTGTCATTTATGTTTAATGTGATGTTCCATATAGCTAACAATTACTAATCCTTTGCCAGTTTGTTGGGGGTGAAACAAAGCAGAGGCTTGTGAAAGTGTTAGGAGGGGATGGTCACGTGGTAATTTGCTACCTAACCCAACATGTCAGTCACGTGGCTCTCTTTGCTACACCACTTGAGTGTCTGACTAGTGGCTAAACATAAAAGAAGCTTTTTTTTTTTTCTATCAGAAATCTTAGGCTTTAATGGGTAGTAAAAATGTAAAAAAGTAATGAAAAAAAGTTTGTTAATTCAATGATTAAAATTTATTATCATTTTTTTAATTTAATCAACGAATTAATAAATTTTTTTCTTTCACTTCCTAAAATCTATTAGCAAAAATATGATCATTGATTTCTATTACAGTGCTTAGAGCATGGTAGAATTGTTCTTTTTCTTTCTGCGGCCATGTATCCCAAGCTTCCAATTTAGTAGAAATATCCATTCTGGTTATCCAAGAAGGTTCAAAGCTAAATTTGAAGGAAAACTCAATGAAGGAGATACTTCATATCGACTACGAAAAGGGAACTTTGAGGTGGGGGGAGCTTTTACCTTTGTTCGAAGCTACTTTGAGGGAGAGAAACGACTCAAGATATTTAAGTAGAAATACTTAAGTAGTTTTAATTGTTTATTACAATAGCAATTACTCATTATGCTCATTGAATATTAAATCAAAGATGATATAATTTATAGACCGTAGTTTTTTAGATTTCAAGATTTGTGGTGCTTGACTTAAATTAAGAATGTAAATGCTGAAAACTGTGCATAATTGTCAGGCAGCAGAAGGCTAATATATTACGAGGGCTGCTAACAACACCTTTTTCAGTGTGTACCTTTTTTCATTTCCTAGGGATTGTGGCCACCTGAGCAATACTTTTACGTTGTTTATGCATTCATCTCCTTAACGTGTTCCGGGTTTTGCGACATTTCAGAAGCTCACGTTTCTCTATTCCCCGTGACCTAAGCTGTCACAGTCTCTTCCTCTATCAGAAAAAGCCAAAAATATCAAGTAACTGGTAGGTAGGCGGTCGCCAACTGCATTTGCTCTTTAAACTAAACAAGATTGCTAAGGAGATCTGCCAGCCAAACTAAGAAATCCACAAGGTTTTGTCTTTTTTCAACGACAAAGACAAGAACAAAGTTGCAGGCAACTTTCATTTCAACCATTCAAAACATTTGCCATGTTCTGAACTCTAATTAATTTCCTAAAGCTAGCTCTCAAGGAAAATAGATTAAACTCAAGTAAACAAACACAAGCAATCTATGTACCTTGATACGATCTAAGTTAAATTGTTATATATATGTACATATATCAGAGACATAAGCTTCAAAAGACACTCATGGGGGGCGTAAATTATTTACTTAACCAAAGATTCCAGGACATTAATTTTCTTGGAAAAACAAAAGTCTTAGTGTAAATGCATTGATGCTTCTCATACCGTATGTCAATACTATGTACCTTTTGTAACAAAAAAAAAACTATGTACTATGTACCTTTTGTAACAAAAAAAAAACTATGTACTTTTCAACCACCAACCACATTAACGTCAAGACTCAAGATAAAACAAAAGTAAACAAAAAAGAAAAAGAAGGGAAAGATGGGGTACCTTTGACAGTTCCATCACCATAGATTTGGAACCTATCGAGGGGTGGATGTACATCTGCTGGGTGAGTGTTGTCATGGTAAGGCCAAGCAGCAATGGAATTGCAACATATGTAAGTGTAGGGAATCCCAGACATCTCTGTTTGCCTCCTAATCTTCCTCTTTTGGTTATACATGGTTAGCCCTGGCTCCACTGGGCTAGCCCTGTCAATGTCGTGCCCGAATTCCGACGGCAAAAACCTCTGCGGATATTTCGGGCTTTGATTCATTAACCATGTTGTTCAAGTGCAACAATGCTTTTTAATTTATTGTTACTTGTAAACACAAACTGTGCTGGGATCTCAATACCGTTCAGTAGATGTAACTTAATTACGTGATAATTATTATTTTTGGATTATTATCTCGTTCGCCGCAAGTAAAATCTTTTAATTTTACAAATAAAATTAAGACGATGACACATAATCTCTTTAAGAAAACATAAAAATAATGCTATACGTAAGCTGTAGCTTCAATTACATTTCGGTTTATAAGTTGATAATGTTAACTAATTTTAACTTTTAGCTACACATGCAATAAGTGCTTTTCGAACTTGAGTTGAGAAGAAGCGTAACAATAATAAAACTAAAGTATGAATGTTAGTTGTTGTTTGTAGCAAATACCTTGACAGTGTCAACATTCTTAATAGCCTCTATCAGATTGAACTGGTCCAAGATGCTCTCCCCTCCCACTGTAGATATTACAACTTCTATCTTATATTCTCTCAAAACCTTCTCCATCAAGTCTTTGTCCGTGATTGAACCCTGATAAAACATTAATTAATTTCAAAGCTCACATACATACATACATACTTGTATGAAGATACAAAGATATATATGCATGAAGAGATGTTGAGGGAGAATGGCATATACATGAATAACGGTGGCTCCTTTGTCTTCGAGAGACTTGATGGTGGAGGCTTTGGAGGGAGAGCTCGAACTAGAGCGGACCAAAATGTATGTAGGACGGCCTGAGTCTAGGCAAGCTTCGGTAACGAACTGGCCTATGAACCCACCCGACCCGATAATTATGGTCCGACCGGTCTCCGACACATTTGGAGAGGAACCATTCATGTTTGTTGGTTTCATAATGTTTGGTTTTATTTTGAGCTTGCAAATTTTGGCGCACAGAGGAAAACGGAAAGGAAAGAAGAGAGTGAAGAAAGAGGTGAGTAAAAAGCACTATCGACTTGTGTTTAAATAGAGGTGAGCACCTTAGAAGGAGGCAGCGAACGCAATGGCGCATATTAGCAAAAGAGTGGCCATTGAATTGTAATTATGATATCATCATCTACACATATAAATCCATTTTTTTATTAGGTAGCTGATTTCTTTCTCTCTTTTAATTTAGAATAGAGTACTTTGTTGGACTTATGGTTCAATGTAGCATTGGCTTTGAGGTAACGTAAAGAGTACGTTCAGGATCCGGACATTCGACCCTCAAAAAAATGTTTTACTGTAACATTATCATAATGACAATTTTGAGCGCTTGTGAAATGTTTTTTTTTAACGTAAATCAGAAGCATTTATATGATGTGAAATGTAATATATATTCTTTGTTTTAAGTTTTTTTTTTAGACCGTCAAATTTCGTGTATAGAAATATAGTTGTGGTTATAATTTTGTAATTTCAAAAATTACTTAATCTCTCATTTTTTTTCACTACAAAAATAATAAAAATAACGAAATAAAAATACGTTGGGGGAAACAGATAACAGCAGTCAGGGAAGAATGATTGGTAGGTATTGGTTAAGATGTGGTTTGATAGTCACGTCTTTGAATGGTAGATAACACCTTCACATCTTGGATTTTGGTTTCACCAAGTAAACTCAGCAAAGAGCTAAGGTCTCTAGCTACTCAACCAGTAATTATTAAATCTGTTTGTTAACGTTTTGATGTGTTTTGTAAATAGCGATGAGTGATCTATGAACTTTGAACAAAAATATCACTTTGGTTTTTATATTACTAAAAGTTATTTACTGGTCGAGGCAAACTCAGAATTTTATAATAAGAGGGGTGGACTAAATTTTACAAGTTTATAAATTTTTAAAATATATATATTCCATTAAGATAATTTTTTTTTTGAGTTTGTATATGATGTACTGACAATGTATAGTTTCTATATATTGTTAATGCATCATATGTTAACACCTCATCAACAAGTCCTTATATGCAAATATAAATAAAATTTTTTAATTTGCCCATAGGGGCCTATTGATAAGGTGTCAAATTCTTATGCATTGATAGTGTATAGAAACTATACACTGTCAGTGCATCATATATAAATCCATTTTTTTTGCTAAACCAAGATTTTAATTAATGATTCATTTATGCAATACACCTGAGATAATACTATTAAAAAGGCCAAACAACAACTTCAGAAAAAGTCGGATTTCAAAACACACAGACATAAGTGGAAGTTTTGTACATTGAGGTTGCGTTTGGTACATCGCAAGTAAAGTGATTGCAATGCAAAGTAATTATTGGAAAAGTGATTATTGGAAAAATAACATTGCAGTGTTTGGTATGCAGTGTAAAGTCATATTTAAATTATAGGAAAAGTAATGTTGCAGTGTTTGGTATGCACTCACTTTGCTGATAATGTAGTGGCAAATTTGAAAAATACTCTCAAGTATAAAAAAACGGCACATTGGAATTAATTAAAAATGTAATTATCACGTGAAAATGTAAATAATATAAAGTTATAATTATTGACATTGCTCATCATTTGTAATAATAAATTTATATACATTACTATTAATTTAAATTTTAATTATTATATTAAAATATTTTAAAAGTTTGCTCATCATTTGTAATATATTTTAAAAGATATGTATTATTTTATAAATTTTGTTCATAAAAAAAATATAAAAATAATTTAGTAATAGAAATTACATGTTTTTATTTAAATTTTAATTATTATATTAAAATGTTTTAAAAGATTTGCTCATTATTTGTAATATATTTAAAAGATATAACTCAATCTATGAGTTATTATTTATTCAATCCAAATTGTTTACAAATTTAATTTTAAATAAAATAAACAATATTATTAATCTTATAGTAAAAAATTTAAAGCGTTGGGTTCGAGCCGAAACTTTACATAGTTGGCTGTAATCACTTTGCAGTCCAAGGTTGCAAAGTGATTGCAGTGGAGACCTCACTTTGCAGTGATAAAGTTCATACTAAGCGTTGCAAAGTGATTGTGCTCAATTAAATTGCAGCACACAGTTGACACTCCCCTCATACCAAGTGCAACGTGATTATAGAAAGGATTGAGTATGTGTTTGTAAGTGTGAGAAAGAAGCGTACCTATTGAGCTAGCTTTGAGCTTGAGAAGGTCAAATAACACTCAATAACATAATCCACTAAAAAACTAGAATCGGGTAGGAACCTAAACACACCAAACAAAGAATTTCGCTTGTCAGTCATAACTTTAGTTATAGCTTTTAACACTTTACTGCAAACCTAGAGTAAAAATCAAGACTCCATAGAAAACCACTTGAATTCCCAAAAATCATAAAACCAATCAAAAGCAAATTTAACCTCAAAGGAAATTATAACCTTTGAAACAAATTAGAAGCAGCATCCATAGCAAAATCAAATTCATATCCATGTTAACATTAATAGAAAATTTTTTAACAAACCCTGTTTGATTCTTAGACCATACCTAGAACTTCTATAACAAAAACTGATTCCATTAAATATCAACTTCCTTAATTAAATTCATATGAAGACCAGGCAAACTTGAACCTTAAAAAAGAGTAGGCTCCCATTCAACAAAATAGTCGATAATAACAAAAGACAAACATCACAAATCCATCTAGTGAGCTCTTTCTCTTAATACCACAAATAAGGCTGCCAGTCAACACTCAATATATCTTCCTTATTAGTAGTTATGACTGTTCGTGGTTAAAAGTTACATTAGTTAGATCAGTTGCTAACTAACATAACTGTATGAAAGATGATTCTTTTGAACATTTTCTGTATAAATGCATAAAAGATCACTGTACTTAGAATTAAGTTATAGTGAATACATTTTCTCAAAAACTCGAATTCTTCTAGTTTCATTCTTCCTGTTCTTCTCTGTTCTTTTCTAATATTTCTTGTCGTAACGTGTCAAGTCCTAAAACCTAACCCGCTAGACTTAAAATCAAAGAGTCGCCACCAATCATTCTAACCTAGGTGTGATTGGTCACCTATTATTGTCTTAGGATAAGGTTTGATCTAAGTTCAAAGAATCTAGGGTTCAGGAATACGGTTACGTGAGGGAAGGATTAGCACCCCCATAATGCCCATCCTAAAATGGTACCACTTAGTTTTAAGTTTAGTCTAAATTTGCCTTTATATTTGTATTAGTTTCGATAATTAAATATTGGGAAATTTTCTAAGATTTTTCCATCAATCTGGCTCCAATCTTAGAAACTCCCATCACCTTAAGATGTTCAAGGAGTATCAATCGACTTTCTTGAACTCTATCATTGGATTGATTAAGTATATTATGGAATCCCTATCTTTAAATAATTTATAGTCTTTTTAAAATTCTAATCTTTTTTTTTAGTTCTTATCTTATCTTTATTTTATTTTCCCTAGTTTATTACTTTATTTTATATATTAAAAATAAACATGAAATATGGGTTATTGAAACTTCTTCTTAAGTATCCCATCAATCTTGCTCAACCCAAGAAGAATCCTCTCGCCTAAAAATTTCAAAGAGTACCAATTGACTTTCTTGGAGTTTCATTCTTGGCATATTTCATATTTACTTCTTTTATTTAACATCTATTATTATCTTATTACCTTATTATTGTATTATTTTATGTTCTTCATTATTTTTTTATTACCATTATATCCTGAAAATGAACATGAATTATGTTTTCTTGAAAATTTCTGTTTAAGTATTCTATCAATATGGCTCAATTCAAGAAGAATCCTTTCACCTAGAAATTTCAAGAAGTACCAATTGACTTTCTTGGAGTTTCATCCTCGGCATAATCCATATTCAGCTTTAGTATTTTATTTAGATTTATTCTACCTTCATATCGACTATTAAATTATCAGCTTATTATTCAAAATACTAAGCTATTAAAAATACCAATTAATTGTTCATTAACTAATTAATCACATAAATTCTATTGAATAAACTAATGAATTAATTAATTAATGTATTAAAGCAAAACTCACCGATTGTAGCCTTAGTACTTTTTCGGCTTTCTTTCTTTTCTTTTCCAGCTGCAGCTCATGTTCTTTTCTTTCTTCTTCCTTAGTTTCACGTGGCTTATGAAGGCGACGCGAGTAGCAAGCAATGATGGTGATGAGGCTGAATAGAAACACAATAGCAAAGATAGTAATGCAGTGATGCGAGATGATGTGATACGGCTAAAGATGGTCACTAAAGTAAAACGGTGCAGCAGCTACAAGAAACCAGTGAAGCAATTGATGCGGCAGCATCGGTGCGCAACGCAAGGGTCTCGATTCAAATGGTAGTGGCGAGATGCTTGAAGTGTTGGAAAATTAATACAGATAAATACACCCAGGATTTCATGTTTAGTCATCAAGAAAAGATTAATACGGAAGCGTACCTGAATCCATTGGAATTGATTTCTTGAGGTTAGAGTCTTCCACGTCTAAACTTTTGAGAGAATCTGTATCTCACTCAATGATGGGATTTGTTGTGAGAATTAAGTTATGTTTAGACTGGGGACCATAACCTATTTATACTTGAAGTATATTTTATTTTATTTTGGCCCATCATGAAAATAAAATAAAATATTGGATCTCTACACATTGCAAAGCCCATACTAATTTGAGATGTCCTAAAGTCCAATAACTTAAACTTTATTTAATCACTTTAAATGGACTAAATACATTAGATAGCCTGTAATGTACAATTAATTTATATATGTAGGTCCACTAAATAATTTTCCAACAATCTCCCACTTGGGCCACATATGTCACCTGATAATTATACATTTTAAAGTAACTTTAAGAGCTCTAAACTTGCTATCTTTACGAGGAAACATCTTTAAACAACCTCTTCAATCAATTATACTAACATAGGATCAAAGCAATCGTTGTTACATATATTCCGTAACTAGACTCATCAATGGTCACGTATATTAATATAATTAACGACATAGATCAAGTATGGATGTGTAGCATGGAAATTACATGCAACGTGATCCCTTAAACATGCCTATTTCCAACTGGTCCTACTTTCAAAAACTTTATGCTCAACTGCAATTTGAAAGAATGATACTTTATTTTCAGAGTTTCAGTAATAACAACAATACTTTATTCTGATCAGAAAAATATCTTAATAACCAATGAATATAAATGAAACAAACTCCCACTATACAAGCATATCATCAAAGTGAACCACACTCATACGAGCTACATGCTCATGAAACACCTTAGGTGGTACACCCTTAGTAAGCGGATCCACAATCATGGAGTTCGTATTGATATATTCAATAGATATATGAAGACTCTGAACTTTCTCCTTAACAACAAGAAACTTGATGTCAATATGCTTTGACTTCGACGAGCTTCTGTTGTTCTTAGAGTATAATTCTGTGGCTTTATTATCACAATAAATCTTCAATGGTCTCTCAATACCATCGACAACGCATAGCCCAGTGATAAAATTTCGCAACCATATTGCCCGGTTCGATGCCTCATAGCAAGCTATAAACTCTACTTCCATGGTGGAAGAAGCTATAAGTGACTGCTTTACACTCTTCCAAGATACAGCTCCTCCAGCTAACATAAAAACATAACCAGAAGTGGATCTTCTGCTGTCAAGGCAACCAGCAAAATCGGAGTCTGAATACCCAATGATCTCTAAATGATCTGACCTCCGATATGTGAGCATGTAATCTTTAGTTCTCTGTAAATACCTCATAATCCTCTTTACTTCTTTCCAATGATCCATTCTAGGGTTACTTAAATATCTGCCAAGCATACCAACTATGTACACAATGTCCAGACGCATACAAACTTGAGCATACATGAGACTCCCTACTACTGAAGTATAGGGAATCTTTTGCATCTCTTCCTTCCTTTTCAATATTATTTCTTGGGCATTGAAGCAAACTGTTAGCTTTAAATTGCCATATGTATTTTGAAATGACAAAAACTGAAGTAAGCTTTAATGTTTTAATTCATATTGTAAATTTGCCTTATCACACATGATTTTCTTAATCCATTTTCAAGTGATCATATCAAACATTAAGACCATGATTTAATTACATATTCTTATTGGTCTTAATACTTTATAAAATGTCTTGAATATTTTAGAAAATTACTTGATGAATTTTTGGACCATGTTTTCAATAGAGAAAGTCAAGAAAAACTCCCACAAAAATGTCAAAATGTTTTGGGTTGGATTAGGATCAAAGGTCACATCATTTCTAACCCAAAAGTGCAGGAAATAGGCTTTCTAGAGGCATAGGATCGATCCCCTAAGGGAAGGGATCGATCCATTAGTGGCAGTAAGCAGTTTGGTGCGAGAAAAGGTCCTTCAGCCCAGAAAAATCAGTTCTAGAATGAAGGGATCGATCCCCTATGGGAAGGGATCGATCCCTTTGCCTGAAAATAGCCAGTAACGGCTAGTTTTTGTGAGACAACGGTCATATTCAAGTTTTGGCTCCACCCAACGGCTAGAATACATCCAAGGGACTATAAATAGAGGCTTAGAAGCTAAAGAAAGGAAGAGAAACTGCTCAGAAATTCTATTCATCATCTTCTTCATTTTCCTCAAGCCTCAACAACAAATCAAGAGCTACAAAGTCTTCATCTTCCATCATTCTCATATTCTTTGTATAGAATAGCACAAATCTTGTATAGGCTTTTTCCTTGTGCTTAAACATTGTAATCACTTGCCTATCTAGAGGCCCTTCTTTGATTACACAATTTGTAAACACAATCATTCCTTGTAAAAGGGGAGGTTTCTCTTTAGCCTAAGAAAAAGAGGGATGTTTCTTTTTAGCCTAAGAAAAAGATGGAGGTTTTTCTTGAGCCTAAGAAAAAGTGAGAGGTTTCTCTTGAGCCTTGAAAAAGAGGGAGTGTAATACAAATTCAAAGATAGTGAATTTGGAGAAAATCCTTGGGAGCATCTCAAGGTAGAGGACGTAGGCAAGGTTGCCGAACCTCTATAAATCACTTGCGTAAATTTCTCTATCCTTACTCTCTTTACTTATTTGCAATTATATTTGTGTTTATTGTATTGAATCTATATTGCATAATTGAGTAGTCTAGAGAACTTAGAAAATATCAATATAGGCTAGAGAATTTACAAGAATCGAAAAACGAACTTAAGGTTAGCGAAAAACTGATTCACCCCCTCTTGGTATAGCCTATAGAGTCAACAATTGGTATCAGAGCTTGGGCTCGAAATTGATTTAGACTAACCTCTATTGAGCAAAACGATCTTAAATGGCTCATTTGAATGTAGGCACATCCTTAGGAGAAGAGGGACAATCATTAGTTAGAGCTCCACTCTTCAATGGTGAGAATTATTCATATTGGAAAACTAGAATGACGTTATTTGTACAATCAAATGATTATGAAGTGTGGAGAATTATAGTGAATGGTCCTACAATTTTCATGAAGAAAGTAGATGGAAAAGATGTCCCTAAGAGTGAGGATGAGTGGGACACAAATGACATGAGAGTGGCACAATTGAATGCCAAGGCTATGCACACTCTCTTTTGTGCATTAGGTCTCAATGAATATAATAGAGTCTCCCTATGTGAGAATGCCAAGCAAATATGGGACAAATTAGCCATCACACATGAAGGGACCAATCAAGTGAAAGAGACCAAAGTAGGAATGCTCACACATGATTATGAGCTATTTAGGATGAAAGAAAATGAGTCCATTAGCGAAATGTTCACTAGGTTTAATGATATAATTAATGGACTTAAGGCTCTAGGCAAGGCTTATTCCAATGTTGAAATGGTAAAGAAAACTTTGAATAGCTTGCCTAAGTCTTGGGAGGCAAAGGTAATCGCAATAGAAGAGTTTAAGGATCCAAATACCTTATCTCTAGATGAACTTATGGGCTCCCTACTTACATAAGAAATGAAAATGAAAAGAAATGAAGTACCTTCAAAGAAAGTAGGAGTAGCACTTAAGTCTTCCACTCATGAGGTCATTGAAGATAATAGTGATGAGAGTGGAAATGAGGAAGAAAAGGAAATGGCAATGTTTGCCAAAAGATTTAATAGATTTATGAGAGTGAAAGAGAGAGAGAATGATAAGAGACACCAAAGTAGAGGGGTAATAAGAGGAGAGTCTAGTAGGAGAGAAAAAGACCCTTTAGTGTGTTATGAATGTAATAAACCGGGTCACACCAAGCTAGATTGCCCCTTACTTAGGAAGGAAAAGGATAGGAAACCTAAGAAGAAAGCATTTGTGGCGGCATGGAGCGATAGTGATAGCTCCGATGAGGAAAACATAGATAATGAGGTAGCCTACTCATTGTGATAATCGCAAATTTCTGAATTTTTATATTACTTATTTGAGAATTTAATTTTAAATGCAAAAGATATATTAAAGTAAATAACAGAATTATTTACAAGATGAAATATTGTTGGAAATTTCGTAAATAATGAAGTTAAGGAATTGATAAATTATATGGAGGAAATTAATTTGGATAAATAGAAATCCAAATTAAATAAGAAAATGAGGAAGAAAATATATATATATATATATATTATACATACAATATATTGTATTATTTCATTATATAAATATATATAAATGTTATTCTATTTTAAAGTATATATGTATACATAATATATATTAGGTATATATATTTGTAATATATAATATATATACATATTTTTGTATATAATACACATATATATAATACCATACTATATATAAAATTATATATAGTATAATATGTATATAATAAAATTAAAACAAAAAAAAAGAAGAAACAGAATCGGGAACTCCCGATTCTGTCTCCCGCGTGGAAGCCGGCCATAGTCGGCTGGTCGACCGAGGGAGCCAAGACCATCGCCGGCGAGGGAAGAAGAGGAAGAAATCGACCGGCAGCAGAAAGGAGAAAGGAAACAGAATCGGAATCGGAGGAAGCCAGAAAAGAAAAAGAAAGAGGATCTGGCGGTGCCGGCAGAATTGGCCACCGCCACTGCCACCGAAGCATCACCGGAGGAAGAGGAAGAGGATGGAGGCCACCCGAGGCATGGTGAACGACGGAGGAAGGCCGGCGAAGAGGTGGAAGAAACCGAAAGAAAATCGACTCGATCCGCCGCCGTGCCGTCGATCCAGGCCGAACGGAGACCACCAGCAGACTCGCCGTGCCGTCGGCCAGCTGTGGAGCCCTTGAACCTCTGGAGAACCAGTCGCAGGCGAAGAACCGACGAGGAAGAAGGCTGAACCGGCTGACGGGAAAAAGGAAAAGAAAAAGAAAAGAAAAAGGAAAAAGAAAAAGAAAAAGAAAAGAAAGAGAAAGGAAAGAAAAGAGAAAAAAGGAAGAAAAAGAGGAAAAGAAGAAAAAGAGAGGAAAAAAGGAGAACTTCAAAAATTACGGGAAATCCCGAGAATTCAAAAACTCGGGAATTACGGGAATCGGTAAGAAATCCCGTAAAGTGATAAATTATTTAAATAATTTATTTATTTAAATAATTATAAAAAAATTCTAAATTTTAGAATTTAATTTCCAGAAAATTCCCTCGATGACCGAGCCGATGGAATCGGGTGAGGTGAACACGGAAGCGACCTTCGAGAGTCAGTCGTCGACCCGGAACAGGTAAGGGATGCATGTGCAGCACTGTAAGGATATTCAGTCTGCATGTTTTAATTTCGAAATATTTTATGGAAATATTTTATGAAATTATTATGATGAATGATTGGTTGGAAATTTGGAATGAAGTACCGGTTGAAATTATAAACTGTATTTTTCGTGCAGGAGGCTAGCCAATCGGCAGCCATTATACTGCCGAAAAATTATCGAAAATTATCAAAAAATTCTAGAAAATTTATAAAATCATAATAAAATGATTTTATTTCAGAAGAAACGATTTTCAACCACGAAAATCGAGAAAATGATTATTTTTCATAAAACATGAATATAACGAAATTCATTTTAAAATATTCATGTTTTCGAAATTGGTGATAATGAGATCACCGAAAATTCTCTCGATATATGAATTATATGTGATATGAAATGAAAGATGAAAAAAGGGATAAAGTGAATATTTTACAAATATTTTCTTAAATATTCACTTGATTTATTATATAACCTTTATGGTTTTAATTATGAGATTATTATTTTTATAAATTCTATAAAGGTTTTCTGATGATGAAAAATACTGTTTTGAGACTAGATGGCAACCTTATCATGCTGATATGTGATATGTGACATGTGATATGTAATTTGTGATATGTGATATGTAGTCCCGGCCGACACCTGATCAGTGATCCGCCGAGGACAATTATAGACTATGGCCATAGATCTGACATGATTATTTATACCCTGCGGGGTCTATAGCATGATCTGAGTAACGACCTAGTGGACGGGCTGGGCGTGTGTGCCTAAGTCTCCATATATAAAAATGTTTTATATGATATGTGATATGTGAAATGTAAATGTTTTACATGATATGTGACAAGTTAAATGAAAGAGATTTACAGCATTTTACAAAATGCTTATTTCAGTACTGAATTTAGTACTACGAGATGATTTCATATGATATGTGATACGAATATGTAATATGTTTTCAAAAGGAAAAAGAGGTTATAAGTCTAATATTCTTACTATGATTTTCAATTGAATATTAGACTATATGTGACATGAATATGTGATATGTTTTCCAAAAAGGAAAGAGGAGGAAAATAAATCTAATATTCTTATTTTAGCTTTTAAATTGAATATTAGATTTAAATGATATATATGTTATACGAAAAGGATTTAATAGCGGATTTTGCTATTTAAAGTACTGTACTAATTATGGTTGTACAATAAAACATGAAATGAGTTTTAAATGAGAATGATGAGAATTTAACTAATATTCTTTTCAAAGGATATATGAATATTAGTTACTTTATTTAAATGCTTTATTTTATAAAAGCATTATTTTGAAAAGAATATAAAAATGTTATGAAATAAAAAAGGTAAAAAGGATTAAAATTCCAAACAAAAAGGAAATTATTCTCTACAGTTGCTTCTAGGTTCCAGGACAAGATAGCTATTTCAAAATACCTACCTTACTCCATCCAGATCCCTAGCCGACTGTAGTATCCTTCCTACATGCGAGCCTAGAGCCCATAGGAAAAATGAAAAAGTTTTTCAGGATATAGATAGCTGAGTATCAAGTGAGGCATATAATTTCCTTACTGAGCCGTGGTTTGCTCACCCCTTAATATTAACATTTCAGGTTTTCGAGGACTAGGAGTCTGACATCTAAAGGACTTCGGCTGTGCATTTGGGGACGATGTGACAGCTAGATTTATTTAATAAGGTATGATCATTTATGTTCTATATTTAGACTTACCTACAGTACTAATTCATTATGAATTAAGATAGGGGATGTAATTCATATTATAATTTAATATGTAATTGTTTACATGTAAAAGAAAAGTAAAGTATCGCAGACAGCCCAACCAAATAAGATGTATAGAATAAGGTGAAAAATAGGGTCACGGGCTGTGACAAATTTAATGGTATCAGAGCAGGGTTGGCCTGATACATTGGAATGAAAATGTATTGAAAATGTTAACATCTTCTGTAGTACTCTGTAATCTAAATACATAGAGAAAATAAATGATTGTAAATTTGAGTTAAGTGTTTAGAAGGGGGTAAATATTATGAACTAAGGAATGCTAAAAAGGGAAAACGGCTCAGGAATGTTACCTGAAATGGTGATCTTATGATCTAAATGAAGGTTGGTTCGGTAAGGAACAGAAATGGACTCGGTGAGTAGAGCTGGTTACGGGTCGGACCGGGCCGGTTCCGGGCCGGTTCCGGGCCGATTTTGACCGGTTCCGGCCCTAACCCGTAGTAAACCGGTCCGGTTCGGACTGGTTCTATCTGTTATAAGAGGCGAACCGGCCCGGTTCGTTGGACCGGTTCGCCTCACAATCGGACCGAACCGAACCGGTTTAAACCGGTTCGGTCCATTTTTTTTTGCTTTTTAAAATTTTTATTTTTAAAAATTTATATTAATTTATTTTAATATATATTAATATAATTTAATAATTTAATCTAATAAATTTATTTTTATAATAAATAATGTTAATAGTTTAATTTAACAATAATTTATTATAAAGTTATATTATAATTTATTTAATTAATGTAACAATAATGTAAAAATAAACTATTATAAAATTATCTAATAAAATTATTGTTATAATAAATTAAAGTTATATTATGAATATAATATTATGATAAAATGATATTTGATTCATAATACAAATAATGATATTATGAATATTATTATTATATTCATTTTGCATATCTTTATTTATATTCATTTATTATATTCATTTTGCATTTAAAATAATTTATTATATTTGAAATATCATTTACTTAATATTTATTCATTTATTTAATATATTTTTAAAATATTAATTCATTTTATATTTTAAATATTTATTTATTTAAACATAGATAAGTATAACATTAATTAATTTGGTATGTAATAATAATAATAATAATAATAATAATAATAATAATAATAATAACAAAGGAGAAAAAGGAGAGAGTAGGAGACTAAAGATTTTTTACGTGAAAAACCCCTTCAAAAGTTAAAAGGGTAAAAACCACGGGACCGTAGTCCATAAAAATATTCACTATGACTAAACTTATTTACAATTTTACATACAATTTACAAAAAAAAAAGATTATTCTCTACTCTTCATAATTTATACGGATTGCCTTGGAAATTTCTTCCTCCTCTTCTGAATTATTATCAGCAAATTCATTGGCCATTCCAAGTTCGACATTGCGCGATTCCGCATCAAACCAATCTTTAAGGCATGTTAACATGCACAATGAATCCGGATTAAGAGTGGTTTGATGGTCTCCAATAATTCTTCCACACGTCGAGAATACGGATTCCGAAGCAACAGAAGAAACTTGCACCACAAAACCATCTCGGGCCATGGAAGCTAAAACTGGAAATTGTTTTTGGTTTTCTTTCCACCATTGGAGAAGATCAAAGTTATCATCTACAGAAAAATCTTGACTTAAGAAAAATCCTAGCTCATTGAAGCTAGAACTTCGTCGAGTTGTTGATCCCGATCCCGATCTGCTCGCTTTTCCTTTTAGCTTCATTCTCTTCTTTGCTGCTTCCTTAATTGCGTTTAAAATTCCTTTTCCTTTTTTGCTACTTTCGGTTTCTTCGTATGAATCTTCTTCTTCTCGATTAAAGTTGAATTGCTCCCTTTCTGTTTCATAAACATTAAACAATTCTCGAAAAAGATTGTTAATTGAGGACTTTTGATCCTCAATAGAATCAAGACCAAGAAATTTTTTATAACAATAAAAAAAAATTTCTATATTTACCTCACCTTGACTAGGATCTAGTAAAGTTGCAATACAATAAATAGGAGGAATTATTTCCCAATATTTTTTAAATTTTTCCTCCATATCATATACAAAAGAACTTAAAGTTTCATGATTCCTAAATTTTACAAATTTGTCAAACATTGTGTAGATAATAGGAACAAAATACGGTGTAGTTGGATAAAATTGAGTTGAAAATCTTTCGGTTGCATCTTTAAAAGTAGATAATAAATCAACACAATATTCAATAAAAGTCTAATCTTCTTCAAAAAGTACTAAATGTGTGCTACTTGTATAGTTGTTATAAAAAGGAGTAAGAAGTTCTTTATAAGGTAAAATAGAAGAAAGCAAACGATGAAGTGAATTCCATCTTGTTTCCACGGGAAGTGGAAATGCTTTAACAGGTATATTATTTGTTATACAAATTTGCTTCCATTCACGTTTATTACTTGATGTGCGAATCCATTTTGCTAAAATTTTAATTTTATCAACTGGACCTATGCCAGTACCAGTACCACTAGAACTAAAACCACTTTGAACACATAAATTTATAATATGACATGCACATCTTGCATGAAAAAATATGCCTTGCATAACAGGGTTTAAACTTTTAATTAAATGAGGAATAGCTGCAGTATTGTTCAGCATTATCAAAAGTAATAGCAAAAACTTTATTATTTTCTAGTCCATATAATTTACAAACTTTAGTAATATATTTATGAATAGTATATGAATTATGTGCTTCTTCTATTACATCTAAAGATAAAATTCGTTTTTCCATGGACCAATCTTCATCTATCCAATGACAAGTTATAACAAGATAACTTATACCATTAGTACTAGTCCATATATCACTAGTTAAACTAACCCTAGATGAAATATTACTAAGTTTATCAATTAAAGCTTGTCTATATTCTTTAAACATATCCATGCAATCTCTTTTTAATGTATGTCTAGAAATAGATTTATATGCGGGTTGTAAATAGTTACAAACAAATTCTAAATATCCTGATTTTTCACAAATTGTGAATGGTTGTTCAGTCCTAATTACAAATCTAACTAAACCACGTCTAGCTTGAACATTATCAAAAATAAAATTTTTTCCACCATCACATGTATTAATTTGAGATTGTTTACCTTCTAAAATTTCATCTTCTTCGGCATCAGGATTAATTTTATGTGCAGTAATTAAATGTCTTTTATACGTACCTGTACCGCCAGCACCTCCACCGGACTTATAAGAGTAAACGCCTTGGCACAATTTACAGATAGCACAATATTTATTCGTCTCACCTTCTTTTGCTACAATATCGAAATACTCCCATACCCTGCTCTTTTTTTTTCGACTAAACTTCGGCCTTGATGATGTAGCAACAGTGGTGGTAGCTGATGATTGTGTTTGAGCATGACCTCCACATCGACCACGACCAACTGATGGTGCCGCCAAAGGAAGCTCCTCCTCCGGATGAATATCGGGTTCGATTTCATTAAATGATTCGTCACCCAAACTAAGAATTTCAGTGGAACCAAAAGGTCGAGAAACAGAGCATGAACGACGAAAGAAATTTGACATTTTTATATTTTTTTTGAAAATAAATATATGTTAAAAATTAAAAAAATAGATGTATGATATATATAATATATTGGAATATGAAAATTGAAACTTGAAAATTAAAAGTAAAATTTGCAAAATTATAAAATAAAAAGAAAAATGAAATTTATAAAGAAAATGATGATATTATAAATTTGGAATAAGGAATATATATAATATATTAGAATTTGAAAATTAAAAGTAAAATTTGTAAAATTATAAAATAAAAAGAAAAATGAAATTTAGAAAGGAAATGATGATATTATAAATTTGGAATAAGGGAATTTAAGTGAATTTGAGAGAGTTTGAGTGAATATTGAGAGAGTATGTGAGTGAAGAGAATAAGAGTATATGAATATAGATAGTAGATTTGAGAGAAAATATAGAAGAAATGTAAATGAAAATAGAAGATTATAGAGGTATTTATAGGAAAAAAATTAGAATAAAAAAATAAAAAAAATTTTTTAAAAAAAAGGATTGATGAGTAACGGCCAAATGGCCGTTGCCCATCAAACACAGAGTAGAGGCAAGTCTGTGACTTGCCTCTGCTCTGCATACTGCAGTTGCACTGCAGTGCAACTGCAAGAGGCTAGGCTACCACTGCGCAAGCCTTTTTTTTTAATTTAATTAAAATTAAAAAATAAAAAAAATTAAAAAAAAAAGATTGATGGTCGTTGCCCATCAAAACGCAGAGGCAAGTCTGTGACTTGCCTCTGCTGCAGACTGCAGTTGCATTGCAGTGCAAATGTAGTCAAAATAAACTTTTTTTTATTTTTTTTATTTTTTTTAACCGGACCGGTTTGAACCGGTCCGATTATGAGCCGGGCCCTTAACGGGCCCGGTTTTAAAAATTTAAAATCGGCCCAACCCGATAACATACCAGGCTGGGCTGGTTTCGAACCGGTACAGTACTGGTTCAAATTTTGGGCCGGATTGACCCGATCCGGTTGCAAACCGGGTCGGGCCAACCCGGCCCAATAAGCACCTCTATCGGTGAGGGCTTCACCAGTACTTTTCTATCCGGATCGAACTGAGACCTGAAAGTGATGATATAAAGGAGGGAAATGAAATATCATCATTAAATACACCTTAAGATCACTTATTGAAGGTATTTGAAGGAGAGAGAAAATTTTTGACCAAAAATGACCAAAATACCCCTGCCTCTGAAATTTTACCGGGAGTTAAAATAAACCAACAAAGGTTGGAATTGATTGATCTGACAGAGAAATTGATGATGTAAAGCTGAATTGCAAGCAAAATACTCCAACTGTGGATTTTAATGAACTTCTCTGTCGAAATCGAATGAGATCTAAATTGCTGATATAAGTATCAGAAAGGATAAAATCAGCACATAGATAATAAGATCCTTGGTTAAATGTATATTAAGGAGAAAGAAATAAATGTGAAAATGACAAAAACACCCCTATGTTGGACTACATCCGGAATAGTGATGAAACCAAGTGATTTCAAATTCCTTGATGATAATGGAATTATTAATAGCATAGAGGATGTCATATGGATCTATTGATCCCTATTACTGATTCCACTTACACTTCGATTATGGACGCGAATTGCGAGTGACCTAGTGAAAGGGCTAGGCCTCATGATGAAACCTCGAGGGGTGACCCAGTGAAAGGGCTGGGCATTCTCAAAGAGGTTAGTACACATATGTAAAGGGGGACGGCGGACGGGCCGAGGCCTTTTATGATGCGACCCAATAAGAGTGTATAGTGGAAGGTCATAAGATGATTGGCCCGGCTATTGACGGTAAGGGCTTGAATTATGAGGTATTGAATTGGATATTATTACGAGATCATTGGATATGATGAAAAGTAATATGATTGCTGGAGATGACTGATAAAGAGATTAGTATATATGATGAAATCCATAGCAGTACGGTTGATTGAGGTTCTATACATTTATATTGTTTTTGAGGTATTAAATGAATAATTAATTATAGAACTGGAGCATTATGAGATATGCCTTGCAAATTGATGTACTGTATGGAGTACTGTAAATTGGAGAAGATGCACAAGAATAGTAAAGTGATAAAAGAAGATGACAGCTAACCTAAGTTCTTTAGGACCCTTGAGACAGAACTGTGATGGGCGACCCAATGATGGGCAACCCGTAATGGATCATATGTGTGAGATGTAGGTGAACTATGCTATCTCCGACTCACTTGTAAGGGTAAACCTGGGGCGAAAGGATCGCCTAGGGGATGCTCGCCGACAGCCGATTTGAACAGGCGGGACTCTTACAATTAGCTCAGTGGTAACACGAGTGTAAGGAACTAGGTACGTAAGGGTGCCAGGGTTCGAACCTCGTGGATAGTATGCTCAAGGGAGTTAAACCTGAATTTATTAAATGAACTTGATTCCAAAGTAAATTACAATGGTAGTAAATTGGTTAGCTGTAACATGTGTTGATAACTGTTGTACTTACTACAGCTTACTGGAATGAGATTTGTAAGGCTATGAAGTATGAGGAAATAAATGAATCAAGGTAGAGTACGTGTTAAAATGATTTGAATACTAAATGTCTCTGCCTTGAGGATATACAGTGAAAATGATAATACTTAGCAATGAAATGTCTAAAAAAGTACGAGATATGTGATTAAAGAAAGTATCGGATGTGATTCTCGATAAACTTTCAGAGTTATATAGAGTGGAGGAATCGAGATAACATTGACTCGATTTTGAATATGAAATCTGATTCTAAGCTTATATTGGAGAACTTAAGAAAATCCGAACGCTTAAGAAATCCACTTTGGAAAATGTGAGAATAATGAAATGCACGTGTATAAGGTGTGATTGAAGGAAATACAGATAACGTAAATTAAGGATAAGAAAGTTATCTGTATAAGTGTAAGTGAGAGAAGCACTGATGATATTGAGATGTAGATGAAATAAAGTGATATAGTAAATGTTTGCTATCTAATAAAGTTCTCATGAAGAACAAGTATTCATCTACATGAAAATAGACGCTTTATTGATCTGATCACAGATATATGAGGAGTTAATAAGACTAACCTCAGTATAAAGATTCCTTAGATAAAGGATTGGAGACTAATGTCCATAAGATGATAATAATTAGAACTCGATATAATTTTTACGAGTTCCTACTGAGGTTTATAAGGTTAATGAAATACCTTGTGAGATATTGAGCCTAATGAATGAGGCATCCATCTATGAATAAAATGATGAGATACTGATACAGTTTAAGGCACAAATGGAAAATGAGCAGCATAGTGGTATGACCCTACGGACTCTCAAAGACTGTAATCTATATGTTAAGATTGGCAAATAGGAGATGTGGCTAGACAGTACCTCTTTCTAAGATATATGATCTCGAATGATAGAGTGACATGGATCTGTCTATGATGAAGAGATAATGATTGAGATACGAAATGTACTGAGTCTAGCTAAATACTATTGCCATTTTATGGAAGAGTTATTGGGTTAGCTGCTCTACAGATGTGACTGATAAGTAAATAAGTTTAAGCCAGTGGATGAATAAATGTAAAGATGGTATACAAAAGGTTAAAAGAGTTTAATAGTAGAATATTTTACCGCTGATGAAAAATGAGCGAAATGATGATGAAGGAAAAGATGAATATGTGATAATGTGATAACCGCAAATTTTCTATTTTTGGAAATTAATATTAAAGAAAATAGATAAGAGGAAATAAACAAATTAAAGTAAATAAATAAAATTTATTTACGAGATGGAATATCGTTGAAATTCTGAAAATTTAGGAAGTGAGGAAATGGAGGAATTTAAATTTGGATAAATTGTAATTAAGGAGAAGGATGAAATTATGGAAAATAATGAAAATAGGAGATTTAATTTGGATAAATGGAAATCCAAATTAAATAAGGAAAATGAGAGATGAAAATGAAATATATTTATATAATTTTATATTATATAAATGTATTTTTATACAAATACATATGTACTGAAATACAATATAGTATATATTAATATACAGTTGTATATATATATATATATATATATATATATATACTATTTTATCAATTTAAATAGTACATATGTATACAAGAATAATATTTTATGTATATATAATTATATATATACTATTTTATCAATTTACATTAAGTTTGAAAATGTATATAAAAGTTTTTTAAATTCAAAATATATAAATATACATATATATATACTAGACATATATTTTGTAATATACAATATATATATATTTTATATATAATATATATTGTATTATATTATATATGAAATAATATATGTATAATATATAGTATATATTATATGTATAAAATATATCATATAGTATATAGTATATTATATACTAAATATAGGAATAAGATAAAACAAAAAAAAGGAAACAGAAGGAAACATCGGGAAACCTCCCGATGCTCCCCCGAGTGGCACCGGCCACTATCGCCGGAGAAGGGAAGAGAGGAGAAGGAAGAGAGGACGTCGGCCGGCGAGCCAAGGAAAGGAGGAGATGACCGGCGACGGAAGACAACGAAAACAGAAACGGAAACGAAGGAAAAATCGACGGAGAAAATCGAAGGAGAGGAAGAAGAGAAATCAGCAGTGCCGGTCGATTTGGCCGCCGCCACCGCCACTCGAACCTCGGCAGAGGTGAGAGGAAGGAGAAGGGAGCCACCGATGAGGCCAACGACGGCGGAGGAAGGCCGATGGAGGAGGAGAAGAAATCGAGGAAAAACCGAGTAGATCCGCCATCGTGCCCCCGATGCTGAGGCCACCGGCAAGTTCGTCTCAACGCCGGCAAGCTGAGGAGCCACCGAACCGCCGGAGCATCGGCTGTCGATGAGGAACCGGCGAGGAGGGACACTGACCGGTCTGACGGGAAAGGAAAAGAAAAAGAAAAGAAAAAGGAAAAAGAAAAAGAAAAAGAAAAGAAAGAGAAAGGAAAGAAAAGAGAAAAAGGAAGAAAAAGAGGAAAAGAAGAAAAAAAGAGGAAAAAAAAGGAAAATTTCAGAAATTACGAGGAATCCCGAGAATTTGGAAACCCGAGAATTACGGGAATATGTAAGAAATCCCAGAAAGTGATAGATTATTTAAATAATTTATTTATTTAAATAATTATGAAAAAAATTCTAAATTTTAGAATTTTAATTCCAGAAAATTCCCTCGATGATCGAGCCGATGGAATCGGGCGAGGTGAACACGGTCGCGACGAACGAGGCGGTCGCCGACCCGAAACAGGTAAGGGATGCATGTGCAGCACTGTAAGGATATTCAGTCTGCATGTTTTTAATTATGAAATATTTATGAAAAATTGTGATGATTCTTTGGATGGAAATTTGTGATGATGTACTGGTTGAGATTATAAACTGTATTTTTCGTGCAGGAGGCTAGCTAATCGGCAGCCGTTATATTGCCGAAAAATTATCAAAAATTACTGAAAATTTTTAGAAAACTACAAAAAATCATAATAAATGATTTTATTACACGAGAAATGATTTTCAACCATGAAAATCAAGAAAATGAATATTTTCCATAAAAATATGAATAAAATGAAAGTGATTTTAAAATATTCATGTTTTCGAGAACGGTGATAATGAAATCACCGAAAATTCTCTTGATATGTAAATTACATGTAATATGAGATGGAAAATGAAAAGAAATAAAGTTAATATTTTTATATATATTTCTCAAATATTCACTAAATGGTTTTATAACCTTTATGGTTTTAAATTATGAAATTATATATTTTTATAAATTCCATAAAGGTTATTTTATGATGAAAAATACGATTTTGATACTAGTTGGCAACCTTATCATGTTGATATGTGATATGTGATATGTGACATGTAATATATGATATGTAGTCCCGGCCGACACCTGATCAGTGATCCGCCGAGGACAATTATAGACTATGGCCATAGATCTGACATGATTATTTATACCCTTCGGGGTCTATAGCATGATATGAGTAACGACCCAGTGGACGGGCTGGGCGTGTGTGCCTAAGTCTCCATATATGAGAAATGTTTTATATGATATGTTATTTGTTAAATGTAAATGTTTTTCATGATATGTGATACGTGAAATGAAAATGTTTTATATGATATGTAATACGTGAAATGAAAATGATTTACAGCATTTTACAAAATGCTTATTTCAGTACTGATTTTAGTACTACGAGATGATTTGCATATGACATGTAATATGAATATGTAATATGTTTTCAAAAAGAAAGAGGAGGAAAATAAATCTAATATTCTTATTTTAATTTTTAAATTGAATATTAGATTTAAATGATATATATGTTATACGAAAAGGATTTAATAGCTGATTTTGCTATTTAAAGTACTGTACTAATTATGGTTGTACAGTAAAATATGAAATGAGTTTTGAATGAAAATGATGATGATTTAACTATATTCTTTTCAAAGAATATATGAATACAAGTTATTTTATTTAAATGCTTTATTTCATAAAAGCATTATTTTGAAAAGAATATAAAAACGATATGGAATAAAAAGGAAAAAGGATTTAAATTTCAAACGAAAAGAAAATTACTCTCTACAGTTGCTTCTAGGTTCCGGGACAAGATAGGTATTTCAAATTACCTATCTTACTCCATCCGGATCCCTAGCCGACTGTAGTATCCTTCCTACATGCGAGCCTAAAGCCCATAGGAAAAATGAAAAATATTTTTAGCATATAGGAAGCTGAATATCAAGTATGCATACAATTCTCTTACTGAGCCGTGGTTTGCTCACCCCTTAATTTTAACATTTCAGGTTTTCGAAGACCGAGAATCTAGCAGTAAAAGGATTTTTGATTGTGCATTTGGGGACGATGCGACAGGTCGATTTATTTAATAAGGTATGATCATCTATTTTCTGTATTTAGACATATTCACAGTACTACTTTCTTATGAAGTAAGATAGGGGATGTAATTCGTATTATAATTTAATATGAAATTGTTTATATGTAAAGGAAAAGTAAAGTATCGCAGACAGCCCAACCATACAAGATGTATAGAATAAGGAAAAAAATAGGGTCACAGTTGTGACACATAAGAGGAAAGTACATGATGTAAAGGGAACACCCATATGAAGTAGTTCCCGAATTTAAAACTAAAAGTGATTTTTGTGGTTATCACATAATTATGGCTAGATGAAAAATTTAGCCAAACCTGAAAGATGAAAATAATTATACTCCAAGGAGTAAAGAAATGATTTACGATTTACTGCCAGTCATGTAAATGGAAAATGATAAATATATATACCGCCTCGAAATGATGAAAATGGTGGATTTATACGGATAATGAGGTGAAAAAAAATTGATAATTATAGATTCAATGATAAAGTTAAATAATGAGAAGATCAAATTATAATTTGATTATGTCGTTATGGAATCTATTTTATCAAAAAAAAGTATAATTACAGGTATATTCTAAGATTAAAGTGATAATGAATATACCATAAGAATAAAAGAGGTAATAAGAATATTACATGGAAAGACGATATGGAGAGAAAATGATTATCTCCTGATTCAATTATGGTAAAAGATGGTAAGTAGTAAAGTCTGCAAATGAACTGCAACAATTGATGAAATAAATATGACAAGAATATTGAGGATAATAATGAAGAATCTAAAAGAGATATGATAATATGGAAGTGATTAAAGACTGATTGTCTAAATGGAATCACTTTCCTATTATCAAACTCTTAGATTCTTTAGTGCTATAGTCGAGATTTGATTATAAAATGATGAGAATGTATTTGAAGTTCCAGTGAGCACTATATGTGATGGGAATATCTGAGTAGCTATATGTTATGGGAAATAGCAAAAGGCTCTGGGATTCCAAATTTATTGACAGCATTGCTCCGTACTGATGTAAATATCTGAGCGTAGAATGGAAATGCTCAAAGATATGTTGAGAGAGCGGATGCCCGGATGTGAAAGCTACTGGGACAATTACATACTATTGATTTAAAACGTGTAAATGATAGTTATCAAACTATATCGACTTGGCACTAATTAAGAAAACAGATGATGAATCATGTGAGATATGAAAAGGAGTGGAAATGGATAACTCCCAATTGATAAGCAATTCACAGGGAGTATAAAAATATGATGAGAAATGATATAGAGTGAAAGTGATTCCGAGGCTAATGGCATATTGGCAGTATTAATTAAAAGATGATTGAGAGGACAAGAATGATGAGTATACGAAACAGTGCCACCTTTAACCTAAGTTAAATTCGGAGGACCGAATTTCTTAAGTTGGGGAGAATGTGATAACAGCAAATTTCTGAATTTTTATATTACTTGTTTGACAATTTAATTTTAAATGCGAAAGATAAATTAAGGTAAATAAAGGAATTATTTACAAGATGGAATATTGTTGGAAATTCCGTAAATAATGAAGTTAAGGAATTGATAAATTATATAGAGGAAATTAATTTGGATAAATGAAAATCTAAATTAAATAAGAAAATGAGGAAGAATATATATATATATATTATACATACAATATATATTGTATTATTTCATTATATAAATATATATAAATGTTATTCTATTTTAAAGTATATATGTATACATAATATATATTAGATATATATATTTGTAATATATAATATATATATACATATTTTTGTATATAATACACATATATATAGTACTATACTATATATAAAATTATATATAGTATAATATGTATATAATAAAATTAAAACAAAAAAAAAGAAGAAACAGAATCGGGAACTCCCGATTCTGTCTCCCGCGTGGAAGCCGTCCGCCATCGGCCAGCTGATCGAGGGCGAAACGAGGGAGCCGAGATCATCGCCAGCGAGGGAAGAAGTGGAAGAAATCGACCGGCGGCGGAAAGGAGAAAGGAAACAGAATCGGAACCGGAGGAAGCCGGAAAAGAAAAAGAAAGAGGATCTGGCGGTGTCGGCGGAATTGGCCACCGCCACTGCCACCGAAGCATCGTCGGAGGAAGAGGAAGAGGATGGAGGCCACCCGAGGCGCGGTGAACGGCGGAGGAAGGCTGGCGAAGAGGCGAAAGAAACCGAAGGAAAATCGACTCGATCCGCCGCCGTGCCGTCGATCCAGGCCGAACGGAGACCACCAGCAGAATCGCCGTGCCGTTAGCCAGCTGTGGAGCCGTTGAACCGCCGGAGAACCGGCCGCCGGCGAAGAACTGGCGAGGAAGAAGGCTGAACCGGTTGACGGGAAAAAGGGAAAAAAAGAAAAGAAAAAGGAAAAAGAAAAAGAAAAAGAAAAAGACAAAGAAAAAGAAAAGAAAGAGAAAGGAAAGAAAAGAGAAAAAAAGAAAAAGTGGAAAAGAAGAAAAAGAGAGGAAAAAAGGAGAATTTCAAAAATTACGAAAAATCCCGAGAATTCGAAAACCCGAGAATTACGGAAATCGGTAAGAAATCCCGGAAAGTGATAAATTATTTAAGTAATTATACAAAAATTCTAAATTTTAGAATTTAATTTCCAGAAAATTCCCTCGATGACCGAGCCGATGGAATCAGGTGAGGTGAACACGAGCGCGACCTTCGAGAGTCAGTCGTCGACCCGGAACAGGTAAGGGATGCATGTGCAGCACTGTAAGGATATTCAGTCTGCATGTTTTAATTTTGAAATATTTTATGGAAATATTTTATGAAATTATTATGATGAATGATTGGTTGGAAATTTGGAATGAAGTACCGGTTGAAATTATAAACTGTATTTTTCGTGCAGGAGGCTAGCCAATCGGCAGTCGTTATACTGCCGAAAAATTATCGAAAATTATCAAAAAAATCTAAAAAATTTATAAAATCATAATAAATGATTTTATTTCACAAGAAATGATTTTCAACCACGAAAATCGAGAAAATGATTATTTTTCATAAAACATGAATATAACGAAATTCATTTTAAAATATTCATGTTTTCGAAATTGGTAATAATGAGATCACCGAAAATTCTCTCGATATATGAATTATATGTGATATGAAATGAAAGATGAAAAAAGGGATAAAGTGAATATTTTACAAATATTTTCTTAAATATTCACTTGATTTATTATATAACCTTTATGGTTTTAATTATGAGATTATTATTTTTATAAATTCTATAAAGGTTTTCTGATGATGAAAAATACTGTTTTGAGACTAGATGGTAACCTTATCATGCTGACATGTGATATGTAATATGAGATATGTGATATGTAGTCCCGACTGACACCTGATCAGTGATCCGCCGAGGACAATTATAGACTATGGCCATAGATCTGACATGATTATTTATACCCTGCGAGGTCTATAGCATGATCTGAGTAACGACCCAGTGGACGGGCTGGGCGTGTGTGCCTAAGTCTCCATATATAAAAATGTTTTATATGATATGTGATATGTGAAATGTAAATGTTTTACATGATATGTGACAAGTTAAATGAAAGAGATTTACAGCATTTTACAAAATGCTTATTTCAGTACTGAATTTAGTACTACAAGATGATTTCATATGATATGTGATACGAATATGTAATATGTTTTCAAAAGGAAAAAGAGGTTATAAGTTTAATATTCTTACTATGATTTTCAATTGATTATTAGACTATATGTGACATGAATATGTGATATGTTTTCCAAAAAGGAAAGAGGAGGAAAATAAATCTAATATTCTTATTTTAGCTTTTAAATTGAATATTAGATTTAAATTATATATATGTTATACGAAAAGGATTTAATAGCGGATTTTGCTATTTAAAGTACTGTACTAATTATGGTTGTACAATAAAACATGAAATGAGTTTTAAATGAGAATGATGAGAATTTAACTAATATTCTTTTCAAAGGATATATGAATATTAGTTACTGTATTTAAATGCTTTATTTTATAAAAGCATTATTTTGAAAAGAATATGAAAATGTTATGAAATAAAAAAGGTAAAAAGGATTAAAATTCCAAACAAAAAGGAAATTATTCTCTACAGTTGCTTCTAGGTTCCGGGACAAGATAGATATTTCAAAATACCTACCTTACTCCATCCGGATCCCTAGCCGACTGTAGTATCCTTCCTACATGCGAGCCTAGAGCCCATAGGAAAAATGAAAAAGTTTTTCAGCATATAGATAGCTGAGTATCAAGTGAGACATATAATTCCCTTACTGAGCCGTGGTTTGCTCACCCCTTAATAATAACATTTCAGGTTTTCGAGGACTAGGAGTCTGACATCTAAAAGACTTCGGCTGTGCATTTGGGGACGATGTGACAGCTAGATTTATTTAAAAGGTATGATCATTTATTTTCTGTATTTAGACTTACCTACAGTACTACTTCATTATGAATTAAGATAGGGGATGTAATTCATATTATAATTTAATATGTAATTGTTTAGATGTAAAAGAAAAGTAAAGTATCGTAGACAGCCCAACCAAATAAGATGTATAGAATAAGGTGAAAAATAGGGTCACGGGCTGTGACACTCATGCTTTATGGCTATTAGTGACGATGAGGCTAGCTCTAGTTCTAGTGAAGATAATGATTTTACATTTGATGAGTTACAAAATGCTTTTAATGAATTAGCAAATGAATTTCAATGCATGAATTCTAAATATAAGAAAATCATTGCTAATTTGAAAATAGAAAAGGAAACCTTGACCAATGTTAAGCTAGAATTAGAGAAGAAACTAGAAGAGGCCAACTTAGAAATAAATGAGTTAAATAAAAAGAATACAAATTTGCATAACTGATTCTCTAGGTTCTATATGGGTCAACAAAAATTAGATCACATGCTTGAGACCCAAAGAGCTTTCTTTGACAAGGATGGGTTAGGATATAATGCAATACAAAAAGAAACTGATCTAAAGAATTTCCTAGTGAGCAAAAATACTATGCATGATTTATCTCTTACATGCTCACTATGCAATAGAATAGGACACTCTTCACAAGCATGCACTTATAGAAAAACTACATTTAGAGGAAGAGTTGTTAGAAAAATGTGGGTGCCAAAGCATGCAATAAATAATGATGATTTGTGCTTGAAATGGATCCCAAAAGGATCAAAAATTATTTGCACTAACTCTCATGGACCCAAGAAAATTTGGGTACCAAAGCATGTTTGAAATTGTTTGATGTAGGAGTGTTAGAGCATGTGAATACAAAGAAACAATGGAGTTGAAATTCTCTACACACCCCCCATGGAGATTGCTTATGCCAATGAGAAAGAGGAAGAGCTTAAGAATCCATACTTGACAAGGTCACAACAATTCTTCAAAGAATGGCACAAGGTGGATTCAACTATTCAATGCAAAGCATTCTCCAGCAAAGAAGGTTTGTAAGCTTAAATCCTATCTCTTCAAAACTCATTTTTGCTAAAATTATTTATATGTTTTATTGAGGCACTTGGTTGATGATTCTTGATGCATTGTGAGTTGAATGATTGAACAAAAAGGCATGACAAAGATTTTTGATTGTTTGATTATAGTACTTGATGCATTGAATGAAAAGCATGATTTGTGATTTTGAAATGATAATTGGATTTCTAAATTTTGAGCAAGTTTCCTATGTGTTGATAATGTATTTACTTGTCTCAAAATACCAAATATGTCATTCATGCAAAAATACCATGTCATGAGCATTAATGAAGAACTTGTATGTTGAAAATCATGGCATGATATTCACAAGTGTAGGGATTTGATAATATGTGCTTAAAATCTATGTGAACATGTTTGTTTTGACATATTTGTGGTTTCCAATGCTTTAGTTTTGTCAAAATATGCATAACTCTCAAAATGACCTCCTTTGAGGCCAAAAATGCATTTTATTGTGAAATTCTTCTAAAATTGCAAAATTTTTTGTAAAATGGTTTTTCATTCATGTTTTTCATTCATACAAGTCCAAAATCATGTTACACAAATGTCTAAACCATTACTTGGACTTAAAGTACTCAAAAACGAAGTTTTGGCACCTCAAAGGTTGGATTTTCTGTCAAAAACTGCAGAAACAGGATGAGGGATCGATTCCTCAACAAGCAGGATCGATCCCCCTTGAGTAGAATGCAGAATTTGTGCATTCTGGAACTAAAGGATCGATCCCCCTCCTATAGGGATCGATCCCCCCAAGCCAGAAAGGGCTTTCCTGCATGTTTTCAACCGAAATTGAGAAGAACTTTTCATTGTTTTGATACTTTCTTTCTTCTCAACTTAAAATTCATTGTTTTAACTTCGTTTTGATAATCTTTACAATATGAAAAATCATTTTTCATTGATATCATGCCTCAACTTCATCAATTAATATCATTTCCAACAAATGGTATCACTTTTAACAATCAATATTATTTTTCTTGATCTCACAAGTGCAAAATCAGTTTTCTCATTGAAAATGGTCATGAATTGCATAAATCTTGAAATAATCTTGAAATATATTTTCAATGAATGCTTAAACATAATTTTGAGAATTATTTCATTGATTTGTGTGTAATTTAAGAATTTGATGAACTTGTGCATAATGGCTATTGATCATACCTTTTTGTTCATCTTAGTCAAGCATGCTTATAGGATTATGTCTATTAGCTTGACCTATCAATTCCACACTAGGTTTCACGATAATTATACATCTAGTGGATTGATTTCAAATATAAATTCAACAATTGGTAATGGTCATTGGCCTATAATTTGTGATGGTAAATGGATCTTAAATGTTCAAATGCATCATCCATGAACTTAATTCTTTATGGCCAAATTATTAAAGAACTTTAGCTTTAATGACAACACCAACAATTGATATACATGCATTGAATCTTGATTATTTTGATATTGAATATGCATGTTAGCTTAAGTTGAATCAATAATCATGCCTTGAGATGAGAATAGTTGTTTTCATGATATTATGTGCTTAACCTTACTCATAGATTATGGATTTTATTGTTAAAATGTACTTAAGCATGATATTGATTTATTTAGACAAATCCATTTTAGTTAAAATAGCATATATCCTTTGGAACCTTAAACGTTAAAATTAACTAGGGATATTGCTTTGAATTGATTAAAATGGTAATCTTCCCATGCTCATAATTGGTTAAGATCTTGAATTGGAAAATGAGCATAGGATTTTTGTACTTGAAACCATGGAAGAAAATGTGTTTGCTTGAATACCTTGATTTTTTGAATCTTCCATATGGTATAAATTTGTGAATATGAATATGGATTAATACTTTATGATAGTGTGCTAATGTTTAATTGATCCATATGCATATTTGATGATGTGTGATTGTGTTCTTGCATATTTAGAATGATTATTTTCTTGACATGAACACACTATACATAAATATTGGATTCATGGAAAATGACTAAGTCAACCATTAGTAACAATTGGTATTTAGATTGAAATAACAATTAGAATCATTGGCAACCATATTTTCAATAATTGGTAAGCCAAAACTAAATTGCCAATTGGTATGAGCTTTAAATTGACAATTCTTCTCATGCTCCTTAGATTGAAATGACAAATAGAGAAGAATTCACATAAGCCACTTTTGCATGAAACACTTTTGTGCTAGAATGTGTGATTAATTGATATATGATTTAATTCTATGCACAATAATTCTTGAAAATGATTTATGAGCTCTTGCATATGATATGTCATCTAATTTCAGTTCATAATCATGATGTATTGACATGCACCTTAATTGGACCTTAGAGAACGATTGATATACTTAGGTGCTTGCTTAATTTCTTACCAATTGGAAACTTCTTGCGAAATTATTTATAAACAATTGGTATAGGACCATAAGTCATATTCTTTGCATGAATATTTCATACTCTTTGTGGATATTAACTTATTTATTTGTGCTATGAGTCCCATGTACTAACACGTTTCTTGTTGGATGGAGCATATTTATCTCTTCTCACAGAGCCATGATTTTAGGGGGAGCATATTTTTTATTTTTCCTTCTTTTTGCTTTGACAAAAAGGGGGAGAGATAGATATTAAAAGGGAGAGATATTAACGGGGAGAGATAATGGGGGAGAAATAGTTTGAAAATTCATTTTCAAAACCCATGCTTATATTAAGGGGGAACTTTATAAAATCCTGCTTTATTTGAGGGGGAGTATTTTATTAAAGAATTTTCAAAGCAAATTTACATTAAGTTTTGTCATATCAAAAATGGGGAGATTGTTAGCTTTAAATTGCTATATGTATTTTGAAATGACAAAAACTTAAGTAAGCTTTAATGTTTTAATTCATATTGTAAATTTGCCTTATCACACATGATTTTCTCAATCCATTTTCAAGTGATCATATCAAACATTAAGACCATGATTTAATTACATATTCTTATTGGTCTTAATACTTTATAAAATGTCTTGAATATTTTAGAAAATTACTTGATGAATTTTTGGACCATGTTTTCATTAGAGAAAGTCAAGAAAAACTCCCACAAAAATGTCCAAATGTTTTAGGTTGGATTAGGATCAAAGGTCACATCATTTCTAACCCAAAAGTGCAGGAAATAGGCTTTTTGGAGGCATGGGATCGATCCCCTAAGGGAAGGGATTGATCCCCTTAGTGGCAGTAAGCAGTTTAGTGCGAGAAAAGGTCCCTCAGCCCAGAAAAATCAGTTATGGAATGAAGGGATCGATCCCCTATGGGAAGGGATCGATCCCTTTGCCCGAAAATAGCCTGTAACGGCTAGTTTTTGTGAGACAACGATCATATTCAAGTTTTGGCTCCACCCAACGACTAGAATACATCCAAGGGACTATAAATAGAGGCTTAGAAGCTAAAGAAAGGAAGAGGAACTGCTCAGAAATTCTATTCATCATCTTCTTCATTTTCCTCAAGCCTCAACAACAAATCAAGAGCTACAAAGTCTTCATCTTCCATCATTCTCATATTCTTTGTATAGAATAGCACAAATCTTGTATAGGCTTTTTCCTTGTGCTTAAAAATTGTAATCACTTGCCTATCTAGAGGCCCTTCTTTGATTACACAATTTGTAAACACAATCATTCCTTGTAAAAGGGGAGGTTTCTCTTTAACCTAAGAAAAAGAGGGAGGTTTCTCTTGAGCCTAGAAAAAGAGAGAGGTTTCTCTTGAGCCTTGAAAAAGAGGGAGTGTAATACAAATTCAAAGATAGTGAATTTGGGGAAAATCCTTGGGAGCGTCTCAAGGTAGAGGACGTAGGCAAGGTTGCCGAACCTCTATAAATCACTTGCGTAAATTTCTCTATCCTTACTCTCTTTACTTATTTGCAATTATATTTGTGTTTATTGTATTGAATCTATATGGCATAATTGAGTAGTCTAGAGAACTTAGAAAATATCAATATAGGCTAAAGAATTTACAAGAATCGAAAAACGAACTTAAGGTTAGCGAAAAATCAATTCACCCCCCTCTCGGTATAGCCTATAGAGTCAACACAAAGTAAATTTATCACCCTTAGCAATGGGCGTGTCTCCTGATACACAGTTTTTCATGTCAAATCTGCTAAGCACCTTATCGATATAAACCTTTTGTGATAAGCCAAGTATTCCTCGAGAACGATCTCGATGGATCTGTATGCCTAACACAAAAGATGCATGCCCAAGATCTTTCATCTCAAATTTATTTGAAAGAAATCTCTTGGTTTCATTCAATAAGCCTATATTGCTACTTGCTAGCAGAATGTCATCGACATATAACACCAGAAGAATAAACTTGCTCCCACTGATCTTGTGATAAATACATTGATCAACAGTGTTCTCCTTAAAACCAAAAGAGGTGATCACTTGATCAAATTTTCGATACCATTGACGGGATGCTTGTTTTAAACCATAGATGGATTTCTTTAATTTGCATACCAGATGTTTTGATTCATCCGACACGAAATTTTCTGGTTGCTCCATATAAATTGTTTCTTCAATGTCACCATTGAGAAACGCTGTCTTTACATCCATCTGATGTAAATCCAAATCATAATGAGCTGCAAGTGCCATAATGATTCTAAAAGAGTCTTTCGATGAAACCAAAGAGAAAGTCTCTTTATAATCAATGCCTTCCTTTTGAGTGAAACCTTTGGCAACTAGACGTGCTTTATATCTTTCGATATTGCCTTTCGAATCCCTCTTGGTTTTAAAAATCCATTTACAATCAATTGGTTTCGCTCTTTTAGGCAATTTGACAAGATCCCAAATGTCATTATCCTCCATTGATTTCATCTTATCTTTCATAGCCTCAATTCATTTATGAGAGTGAACACTTTGTTTGGCTTCACTAAAAGATTTTGGATCATCTTCTAGTCCTATATCAAACTCATGTTCTTGGAGATAAACGATATAATCATCTGGAATCGCCGATCTCCTTTCTCTCAGGGATCTCTTTAATGGCACTTCCAATTGAGGTTGTTGTTGCTCTTCAATATGATTAGGTGGTAACCCAGGAGTGTCTTGATAGTCCGGATTTGCATCTTGAATAATGTCAGACATAATTGTCTGATCATTCTCAATTGCAACTGTAGGAACTGTAACATGTTCTTCCTCAAAGACAAAATTCCTGAGTTTGGCACCCTCATCATATTCAATATTCTCAATAAACTTAGCATTCCTTATTTCGTAAAAGGATCTATTTGAGGGATCATAAAACTTGAAACCCCTCGATCTTTCTGAGTATCCAACAAAATAGCAACTTATTGTTCTTGAGTCCAATTTCCTTTCGTTAGGCTTGTATAGCCTAGCCTCAGCTGGACAACCCCAAATATGTAAGTGCCTAATATTAGGATTCTTTCCTGTCCATAATTCATATGGGGTTTTAGCTACTGCTTTGCTTAGAACTCGATTAAGAATGTACACTACAGTTTTTAAGGCTTCTCCCCAAAGTGACTTTGGCAAAGAAGAATGACTAATCATACTTCTAACCATGTCCTTTCGGGTCCGATTTCGTCTCTCAGCTACACCATTTTGACTTGGAGTCCCTGACATGGTGTATTGAGGAACAATGCCACATTCTGCTAAATACTTTGCAAAAGGGCCTGGACGTTATTCACCTGATCCGTCGTATCTACCGTAATATTCACCTCCACGATCAGATTTAACGGCTTTAATTTTCCTACCAAGTTGATTTTCAACTTCAGCTTTATAGGTTTTGAAAACGTCCAATGCCTGAGACTTCTCATGATCAAGTATAGGTACCCATAACGAGAATAATCGTCTATGAAAGTAATAAAATACTGTTGACCATTCTAAGAAGCTCTAGGGAATGGACCACAAATATCAGTATGAATTAAATCCAAGACGTTTAAACTCCTGTTAGCACCAGCTTTCTTGATATTTGTTTGTTTTCCCTTAATACATTCAACACAGATTTTGAAATCTGAAAAATCAAGGGAATCAAGAATTCCATCTGGCACAAGCCTCTTTATTCTTTTTTTAGAAATATGTGCTAAACACCTGTGCCATAACATGGAAGAATTCTCATTAATTAATTTACGCTTTGTACCATAATTATTTATATGCAAGGATTCATTAATATGTGAGGCATGAAGATCCAATTAATATAGATTATCAACTAAAGAACCTATGCCAATAAGATTTGAATACTGAAAAAGACTAAATTTTCCATTTCCAAATGAACAAGAATATCCTGATTTGTCCAAAGAAGAAATAGAAATCAAATTCTATCTAAATGACGGTACATAAAAAGTCTCTTTCAAATCTAAATAGCAACCAGATTCTAACTTTAATCTAAATAAACAAACAGCCTCAACAAGAGCTTTTTCGCCATTTCCTACGTAGATGAATCTTTCAGCATCAGTTGGCTTTCTGCTCCTTAGACAACCCTGCATAGTCACACTTATGTGAGTAGTTGCACCCATATCTGTCCACCAAGTGTGATTGGGTACTAAAGCCAAATTAACTTCAGAACAAACAAAGTTGAGAAGTTTACCCTTTTGGGCAAGCCATTTAGCATACTCGGAGCAATCCTTCTTCACATGACCACCTTTACGACAAAAGAAACAAGTGATCACCTTATCTTGTTTCTGTTGCCCCTTAGGCTGTGAAGTTCTAGTATTTGCAGTGCCTTTTCCCGTGTTCCTTTTTCTCTTTTTCTTAGCAGCAATGTCATTGGAAGAAGATGTTAAGTAAGCACTTTCTATCTTCTCTTGTTTCAACCTCTCTTCCTTTTGCACAAACTGAGCAATGAGCTCATTAAGAGTCCATTTCTCCTTTTGAGTGTTATAACTTATTTTAAAAGGACTGAATTGTGCAGGAAGAGATATTAAGACCAAGTGCACGAGAATGTCCTCAGACAACTAACTTTAGTGCCTTTAGTCTTGTAACAAGATTAGACATTTCCATAATATATTCCCTTATGTTTCCTTTACCTCTATACCACATTGAAACAAGCTTAAACAGGATGGTGCTTATTTCTACTTTTTCATTTGCAGTGAACCTGTCTGCAATTCGTTATAGGAAACTCTTAGCATTTTCCTCCTCAGCCATTGCGTCTCTGATGGTATTTGGAATTGAGTGCTTCATGATCATCAAACTCATGTGGTTAGAACGCTCCTATTTTTCATAAAATGCCCTTTCTGTAGCTGTACTATTATCAGCAGGGGTGGGAGGTTTATCAGACTTGATCGCATAGTCTAGATCTATACACCTAAGCACAATAGTAACATACTCCTTCCATTTCTCGAAATTAGTGCTGTTAAGCACTGGGATATTATTTAGATTGACAGATATAGAAGAAGCATTTACTGCAAACAGAAAAACAACAATAATAAGCTCACAATTAACAAATAATAATTTTGGGCCATATAAGATACCAAGCACAACATTAAAATTTAGTTTTTGGACAGAAATTTTAAATTGTAATCGGTACTCTTAAACTTTATTAGTAAATATTGATAATCAAATCCTTGCCAACAACATGCCTTCCTTTGGGCCGACTATTGCATGCATGGTAAAAAATAATTTTATCACATATTCACTACCTTATTGTGTTTGTAATCCGGCCAAAAAATAACCTTTTTTTGGGCCGATTATTTTCCGCAAGGATTAAAAAACACAGTTATTTAAATTCTTAAATGACAACCTTAATTTTCAAAATAAATAAATTAACATAAAAGAGGTCACTTTGGTGACATTTTATATTAATTTAATTTATTTTGAACTTTATTTATTTTTAATATATTATGCACATATACAAAATATTGAGAGTACACAAATTAATTCACATCAATAGAGAAAGTGAGTACTGTCAATCAACTCAAAATATCATGAAATATTTTATCATGAAATAAAATTTTAGAAAATACATGCATAATATATCAAAACACTGAAATTACAATAAATATTAAATAATAAATATTTAAAAATTTTAAAAAATTCCATAAAAATCACCATAAATTTTAAAATAAAAATTAACTGTGACTTGCAGAGTTTTGTAGCTGAATGGCCACCGGATGGAGGAGCGTGTATCTGACGCGCCTCCCATGTGCGTGGGATACTATGCCACACGGGACAGTCATCTTCCTCAGCCAGCCAGGTCGGGTTGCATGAACAGACCCGACGGGTCTGTTCTTGATTTTACTTACTTTGTCTTGATTTTTAACCCCTTTTACTTGATTTTTGCCAAAATTTAAGTTACAATCATGAAATTAACACTTTGTTTTACAAAACCCATGCAAAATCAGATAAAAAACAACTAAGATTTGTGACAAATTTGATCAAGAAAGATGCAAGAAAATATCTATGAAAAACCCTTACCGCTTTTCTTGATTTCTTTCAACCAAAACAAAAAAATCTACCAAAATTGTGACTTTGATTCATCCATATAACTCACAAGAAACAATTATCATCAATCAATATGAATTAAAACACATAAAATATTGTTGTTTTGGTTGATTTTTAATTCGGGATTTATAAAATTTAAAGATAAAATTACTTTAATCATGAAACAAAATTCCAGAATATTGTTCACATGATTTTAACACTTATTCTATTAGGAATAAAAGCCTTAATAATTTACACAAAAAATTTTAATTCTTAATGATCAAACATGAACATGCTCTTGATACCACTTGTTGAAAAATTAATACAGATAAATACACCCAGGATTTCATGTTTAATCATCAGGAAAAGATTAATACGGAAGCGTACTTGAATCCATTGGAATTGATTTCTTGAGGTTAGAGTCTTCCACGTCTAAACCTTTGAGAGAATTTGTATCTCACTCAATGATAGGATTTGTTGTGAGAATTAAGTTATGTTTAGACTGGGGACCATAACCTATTTATACTTGAAGTATATTTTTGTGATAACCGCAAATTTTCCATTTATTGGGAATTATTAATATTAGAAATTAATATTAAAGAAAATAGATAAGAGGAAATAAATAAATTAAAGTAAATAAATAAAATTGTGAGAATCGGAATATTGTGAAAATTCCGAGAATTGAGGAAGTGATAAAATTTGGAAATTTAAGTGAAGGAAATTAAATAAGGAATAGAGGAAATTTAATTTGGATAAATGGAAATCCAAATTAAATAAGAAAATGAGAAATGAAAGAGAAATATATTTATATAATTATAAATTATATAAATGTAATTTTAAATGAATACATATGTATTGAAATTATTATATAGTATACATATATATACTGAGGTATATATAGATATATATACTATTGTACAAAATAAAATAATACATATGTATCTAAGTAAAGTATTTTATGTATATATATAGATATATACATAAATGAGAAATGTAAATACTAATTTACATTAAAGTTTAAATGTATATATATTGTAAATACAATATATATGGAATTATGACATTTATATAAATATTTATATAAATGTTATTTAATTTTAAGTATATAAATATACATATATATATACTAGATATATATTTTTGTAATGTACAATATATATAATTTATATAATATATATATATATATATTGTATTACATTATACATGAAATAATATTATATGTATAATATATGATAAATATTATATGTATAATATATGATATATAGTATATAATGTAGTATATACTAAATTTAGAAAGGAAACTAAACAGAAAAGAGAAACAGAATCGGGAAGACCCCGATTCTGCCTTCCCCAGGCGAGATCGCCCCGTCAGCGGCCGCCGGAGAAGGAAAGGGAGAGAGGAGAAGAGAAAGTCGTCGCCGGCAAAGGAAGAGGAAGCCGAAGGAAACGCCGGCGAAGCGAAACGGAGAAGGAATCGACGCGAAACGGCGAAAAACCGAGGAAGAAAACGAAACTAGATCTGGCGGTTGCCGGCGGAATTGGCCGCCGCCACTACAACCGAAGCATCGGTGGAAGGAGAGGAATGGGATGGAGGCCATCGGTGAGGCCAACGACGGCGGAGGAAGGCCGACGGAGGAAGAGAAGTGACCGAAGGTAAACCGAGTAGATCCGCCGCCGTGCCGCCGATCCAGGCTGAGCTGAGGCCACCGACAGCTTCGTCTCAACGCCGGCCAGCTGCTGAGCCACCGAACCGCCGGAGAATCAGCCGCCGGAGGAGAACCGGCAGTGGAGGAAGGTTGACCGGTCTGACTGGTTTGAACCGGTCAGACCAAGGAAAAAAAAGAAAAAGAAAAAAGAAAAAAGAAAAAAAAAAGAAAAGAAAAAGGAAAAAGAAAAAGAAAAGAAAAGAGAAAAAGAAGAAAAGGAAGAAAGAGGAGAGAGAAAAAGGGAATTCCGGGAATTTGAAGAAATTCTCGAGAATTCGGAGAATTACGGGAATCGGTAAGAAATCCCGAAAAAGAGTAAATTATTTAAATAAATTATTTATTTAAATAATTGTGGAAAAATTCTAAATTTTAGAATTTAAATTCCAGAAAATTCCCTCGATGACCGAGCCAATGGAATCGGGCGAGGTGAACATAGGCGCGACCTTCGAGAGGCAGTCGCCGACCCGAAACAGGTAAGGGAGACATGTGCCGCCTGTAAGGATATTCGGCCATGTTTTTAAATTGCATTTAATTTTATAAATGCTATTGATAACTATCGGTTTTATAGTGTGATGGTTTATCGGATGAAATTGTGATGAAACACCGGTTGAAAATATAAACTGTATTTTCGTGCAGGAGGCTAACCAAATCGGTAGCCGTTATAATGCCGAAATATTATCGAAAAAAATTACTGAAATTTACCGAAAATCACCGAAAACCAAAATAAAAGATTTGATTTCACGTGAAACGATTTCTAACATGAAAATCGAGAAATCGATTAGTTTTCATAAAACATGAATATATTGATAATTAATTTTAAAATATTCATGTTTTGAAAATGGTGAAAAAGGAAATCACCTAAATTTATTCTGATAGGTGATATTTCACGTGAAACGAAATGAAAATGAAAAAGAGACTAAAGTGAATATTTTTACAAATATTCTTAAATATTCACTTGATTTTACAGAAAACCTTTGTGGTTTAATTATGGAAATAATTAATTATGAATAGTCCATAAAGGTTAAGAAAGGATGAATAATTATGATTTCGAGACTAAAGGTCCCTACACTTGTTTTTAAAAGAAAACATTGAGATGAGAATTTAAAGTTAGAAAATAAATATTTTATTTCCATAAAGTATAAAAATAATTTATTTGAATTCCGATAATTATAAAATCATGTTTTCAATTTAATGCATGGAAAAACGTGCATATATGTTTTATGGTGAAAAAAGACAATTTTACCCTTTTACATGTTCAGTGATGATTTTTCAAACTGTCTTCATCGCAATTTATAAAGAAATGTTTGAAGCATGAATTTCGTTCTGAAATTAAATTCCATAGTCTTTTGATAATTAGCTAAACGAATTTATGATTTCTATGTATATTTTTCAATAATGTTATAAGTATGTTTTCTGAAAAAGGTATCGGAGTGGCACCCCCCAGGCTAACTTAGACCCTGGCACGCCCGATCCTTACTATTTTATATCAGTTGTATGATTTAAGTATATGTTTTCCGAAAAAGGTATCGGAGTGGCACCCCCCAGGTTAACTTAGACCCTGGCACGCCCGATCCTTACTATTTTATATCAATTGTATGTAAGTAAGTTTTGAGATTAAGGCCTTCCTATAGTTTATGTTATTGCCTGTCATGTCTGCCACATTGTGGCATAAGTTTAACCACGTCGTGCATGTTCTCGCCCACATTGTGTATGATTACATCCTTTGTGGGTATGTTGGTCCTTCGTGGTGTATGTATATGTTTGTTGTACGACTCTGATCAGGTCTACAGCCCATACCATGGCCATAGGTATTATGTTCCCTCTTCGGAGGAAGAAGTAAGTGTCATGACCGCATACTGGCTATATGATTTTGCCTAGTCTCCATGAATTGTATAAAAAGTTTTATTAATTATGATGTTAAGTTTCTAAAGTATGATGCATGTTTGAAACAAGTATGAATTTTAGATATATGCATTAAAGAATTCATACAATGATTTAAAGTATGAAATGCATTATTATGGCATTTGTTTTCTGCATATATCGATACTATGACTATTTTAAATGCATTTCTTATGAGGCTTTAGTATGATACGGTTATTGATTTGAAAAGAGAAATAAATGTTTATTCTAAAAGAGTAACATAAGAATTATTTCTAAGATAAAGAAAATCGAAGAAGTAATTATCCAATGATTTGATATTTGCAAATCACTGTACTGTACTGTTTTTACTGTACTGAAGAGAAGAGAAGAGAAGAGAAGAGAAGTAAACCACTGTTTTTATTACTGAACTGTCAAGTGTTTTAAAGTATACTGAAGTGGAAAGGAACAAGTGGTTTACTCTGTGGTAAAACGAAAATTATATCGTTTTGAAACAACAAAATTGATATTCTCTACAGTTGCTTCTAGGTTCCGGGACAAGTATGGTATTCTAAAATACCTACCTTATTCTATCTGGATCCCTAGCCGACTGTAGTATCCTTCCTACATATGTGCCTAGAGCCAGCTAGGAAGATTTTAAAGAAAGTGAAGAAAAAAAAATATTTTCAGCATATAGATAGATGAATATCAAGTGTGACATATAACTCTCTTACTGAGCCGTGGTTTGCTCACCCCTTAATTTTAAACATTTCAGGTTTTAATGATTGTGAGATCAACTGATTGTCGATCACGGCTGTACACAAAGGACAATGTGACAGACCGACTGATTTGTATGAGGTATGATCATTTATTTTCTGTATTTAGACATATCTGCAGTACTACTTATCTGATTAATTAAGATAGGGGATGTGTATAATATAAACAATGTACTGTACATTTGTTTAACAGTTAGTAAAAGTGAAGTATCACAGACAGCCCAACCGAAGGAATCGTGTAAAATAAGGTGAAAAATACGGTAACGGGATGTGACAGGTTTAATGGTATCAGAGCATGGTTGGCCTGATGTCTGTGAATACTTTTGGAAGGAAAAGTGTTAAACATCCCCGGTAGTACTGTGTTGTCTGAATATATAGAGAAAATAAATGATTGTAAATAGAGTAAAATAATTTAAAGGGAGTGAGAAAGTATAAATTGAAAATGTTAAAGAAGAAAATAGGCTCAGAAATTACCAGAAAATTTGTGATCTTAAAATTTATTTGAAGGCCTATTCGGTAAGGAATCGAAAGGACTCGGTGAGGGCCCCACCAGTACTTTACGGTCTGAACCGAACTGAGACCTGAAAGTGATGATATAAGGAGAGGAATGATATATCATCGTTAAATAGATTTTAAGATCACCGATTGAGGGTAATTTGAAGAGAGAGAAAATTTTTGGCCAAAAATAACCAAAATACCCCTACCTCTGAAATTTTACAGGGATTTAAAATAAACCAACAGAAGTTTGATTTGAGTGATTTGACAGAGAAATTGATGATGTAAAGCTACATTACATACAAAATAATTCAATTATAGATTTTAGTGGAATTCTCTGTCGAAATCGAATAAGATCTCAAATTGTTGATATTAGTACGAGAAGAGGCACTACAACATATAGATGATCAGATCATTGATCTAAATGTGTACTGAGGAGAAAGAAATAAATGTCGAAATGACAAAAATGCCCCTATGTTGGGCAAAGCTCTGAATAGTGAGGAAATCAAGTTAATCTTGAATTCATTGATAGTAATGGAATTATTAATGGCATGAGGATGAAATGTCCGAATTAATAAGAAAGGTGTGATTGAAGAAAGCATCGGATTTGAATTTCGATGGAACTTCTAGAATTATATAAATTGGAGGAATCGGGATAACTTTGACTCGATTTTGAATATGAAACCTGATTCTAAGCTTGTATCGGAAAACTTAGGAGAATCCAAAAGCTTAAGAAATCCACTCTAGAAAATGAAAGAATAATGAAGTGCATGTGTATAAGGTGTGATTGATGGCAATACCGATAACATAAATTGTGGATAAGAAAGTATCTGTATAAGTGTAAGTGAGAGAAGCACAGATGATATTGAAAATTAGATGAATAAAAAGGATGTATTAAATTCCTATCATTAATAAAGTTCTTTTGAAGAACAAATATTCATCTACATTATGGAATAGATGTCTTATGGATCTGATTCGATATGCATGAGGAGTTTATAAGACCCGTCTTGGTATAAAGCGTCCTTAGATAAAAGATTGGAGATTGATGTCTGTAAGATTATAATTAGAAACTCGGAGTGAATTTTACGAGTTCCTATTGAGGTTACAAGGTTAATGATTTACCTTGTGAGGTATATAAACCTAAAGAATGAGGCATCCATACATGAGTAAATTGATGAAATGCTAATAGAGCCTAAAGTACAAATGAAACATGAGCAGCATTGTGGTATAACTCTTAAACTCTTAAAGACTGTGAAATTGTGTTAAGATTGGCAAATAAGAGATGTGGCTAGATAGTATCTCCTCTTGAGATATATAATCTCGGGATGACCGGATGACAGTGAATCTGTCTACGATATAGAGATAATGATTGAGATACGAGAATAATGGGTCTTGCTAGATATTACTGCCAATCTATAAAAGAGTAATGAGATTAGCTGCTCTACTAATGTGATGTAATTAAAGAAAGAAGTTAAAGTCGGTAAATGGATATGTGTAAAGAAAAGATGGTATGCAAAATTTTACGAGATCTTAGCAGTATAGTACCATACTAATCGAGAAAATCGACTAAAAGGATGAATATATATATATATGAAGAGATAAAAGTGGGAATATGAAAACCAAAAATGAAAGTGGAATAAGGAAATAAGTTATATGATGAGAAGGGAACATCAATATGAAATAGTTCCCGAAGGTAAGACTGAAAGTGATTTGTATTGGTTATCACATAACTGCGGCGAGATGTAAAATTAAGTCAGATTTGATAAATGAAATTAATGATACTCCAAGGAGTAAGATAATTGATATGTTTACTGCCAATATGTAAATGAAAAATGATTATACATATAACCATCGTAACATGATAGAAACGGTGGAAGTATATAGATGATGTGGTGATCAAAAATATAAATTGAGGATTCAATAATCGAATGACCATACTACATGAAGAGAACATGAGTGTCTCATGATTTATGATTGTAAGAGATGATCAATAGTAAAGTCTGCAATGAGATGCAGCCTTGGTAGAATAAATGTGTGAATATGAATACTGTGAATAATAAAGAGTCCAAAAGAGAAATAATGATATGGAAGTGATTAAACACTGATGATCTAAATAAAATCACTTTCCATTATCAGACTCTTAGATTCTCTAGTGCTGTAGTCGAAGTATTAGTGTTAAACGGTGTGAATGTGTATGTACAGTTCCAGTGAGCCTTACATGTGATGGGAGTCTCTGAGTTGTCATATGCTTAATGAGAAATAGCAAAAGGCTTTGAGATCCCAAGTGTATTGATAGCACCGCTCCATATTGATATATATACATATATGAGCGTAAGATGTAAACGCTCCATGATATTGAGAGAGCGTGTGCATGAGATGTGAAAGCTACTGGGACACTTACATACAACTGATTGACATGTGTAATTGATAGTTTTAAACTATATCGACTTGGCACTAAGTGAGAAAAATGGAGGATGAACAGCATGGATCAGCTACGATATGAAAAATATGATGAAAGACAGCATGTAGTGGTCTAAAGTATTCTTGATGTTGAAAGTGTACTGACAGTATGACTTGGAGGATGAACTAGAGATCAGAAGTCGTAAGTATACGGCATATACCACCTTCTGAATTAAGCCAAATTCGGAGGACCGAATTTCTTAAGGTGGGGAGAATGTGATAACCGCAAATTTTCCATTTATTGGGAATTATTAATATTAGAAATTAATATTAAAGAAAATAGATAAGAGGAAATAAATAAATTAAAGTAAATAAATAAAATTGTGAGAATCGGAATATTGTGAAAATTCCGAGAATTGAGGAAGTGATAAAATTTGGAAATTTAAGTGAAGGAAATTAAATAAGGAATAGAGGAAATTTAATTTGGATAAATGGAAATCCAAATTAAATAAGAAAATGAGAAATGAAAGAGAAATATATTTATATAATTATAAATTATATAAATGTAATTTTAAATGAATACATATGTATTGAAATTATTATATAGTATACATATATATACTGAGGTATATATAGATATATATACTATTGTACAAAATAAAATAATACATATGTATCTAAGTAAAGTATTTTATGTATATATATAGATATATACATAAATGAGAAATGTAAATACTAATTTACATTAAAGTTTAAATGTATATATATTGTAAATACAATATATATGGAATTATGACATTTATATAAATATTTATATAAATGTTATTTAATTTTAAGTATATAAATATACATATATATATATATATACTAGATATATATTTTTGTAATGTACAATATATATAATTTATATAATATATATATATATTGTATTACATTATACATGAAATAATATTATATGTATAATATATGATAAATATTATATGTATAATATATGATATATAGTATATAATGTAGTATATACTAAATTTAGAAAGGAAACTAAACAGAAAAGAGAAACAGAATCGGGAAGACCCCGATTCTGCCTTCCCCAGGCGAGATCGCCCCGTCAGCGGCCGCCGGAGAAGGAAAGGGAGAGAGGAGAAGAGAAAGTCGTCGCCGGCAAAGGAAGAGGAAGCCGAAGGAAACGCCGGCGAAGCGAAACGGAGAAGGAATCGACGCGAAACGGCGAAAAACCGAGGAAGAAAACGAAACTAGATCTGGCGGTTGCCGGCAGAATTGGCCGCCGCCACTACAACCGAAGCATCGGTGGAAGGAGAGGAATGGGATGGAGGCCACCGGTGAGGCCAACGACGGCGGAGGAAGGCCGACGGAGGAGGAGAAGTGACCGAAGGTAAACCGAGTAGATCCGCCGCCGTGCCGCCGATCCAGGTTGAGCTGAGGCCACCGATAGCTTCGTCTCAACGCCGGCCAACTGCTGAGCCACCGAATCGCCGGAGAATCAGCCGCCGGAGGAGAACCGGCAGTGGAGGAAGGTTGACCGGTCTGACTGGTCTGAACTGGTCAGACCAAGGAAAAAAAGAAAAAGAAAAAAGAAAAAAGAAAAAAAAAAGAAAAGAAAAAGGAAAAAGAAAAAGAAAAGAAAAGAGAAAAAGAAGAAAAGGAAGAAAGAGGAGAGAGAAAAAGGGAATTCCGGGAATTTGAAGAAATTCCCGAGAATTCGGAGAATTACGGGAATCGGTAAGAAATCCCGAAAAAGAGTAAATTATTGAAATAAATTATTTATTTAAATAATTGTGGAAAAATTCTAAATTTTAGAATTTAAATTCCAGAAAATTCCCTCGATGACCGAGCCAATGGAATCGGGCGAGGTGAACATAGGTGCGACCTTCGAGAGGCAGTCGCCGACCCGAAACAGGTAAGGGAGACATGTGCCGCCTGTAAGGATATTCGGCCATGTTTTTAAATTGCATTTAATTTTATAAATGCTATTGATAACTATCGGTTTTATAGTGTGATGGTTTATCGGATGAAATTGTGATGAAACACCGGTTGAAAATATAAACTGTATTTTCGTGCAGGAGGCTAACCAAATCGGTAGCCGTTATAATGCCGAAATATTATCGAAAAAAATTACTGAAATTTACCGAAAATCACCGAAAACCAAAATAAAAGATTTGATTTCACATGAAACGATTTCTAACATGAAAATCGAGAAATCGATTAGTTTTCATAAAACATGAATATATTGATAATTAATTTTAAAATATTCATGTTTTGAAAATGGTGAAAAAGGAAATCACCTAAATTTATTCTGATAGGTGATATTTCACGTGAAACAAAATGAAAATGAAAAAGAGACTAAAGTGAATATTTTTACAAATATTCTTAAATATTCACTTGATTTTACAGAAAACCTTTGTGGTTTAATTATGGAAATAATTAATTATGAATAGTCCATAAAGGTTAAGAAAGGATGAATAATTATGATTTCGAGACTAAAGGTCCCTACACTTGTTTTTAAAAGAAAACATTGAGATGAGAATTTAAAGTTAGAAAATAAATATTTTATTTCCATAAAGTATAAAAATAATTTATTTGAATTCCGATAATTATAAAATCATGTTTTCAATTTAATGCATGGAAAAACGTGCATATATGTTTTATGGTGAAAAAAGACAATTTTACCCTTTTACATGTTCAGTGATGATTTTTCAAACTGTCTTCATCGCAATTTATAAAGAAATGTTTGAAGCATGAATTTCGTTCTGAAATTAAATTCCATAGTCTTTTGATAATTAGCTAAACGAATTTATGATTTCTATGTATATTTTTCAATAATGCTATAAGTATGTTTTCTGAAAAAGGTATCGGAGTGGCACCCCCCAGGCTAACTTAGACCCTGGCACGCCCGATCCTTACTATTTTATATCAGTTGTATGATTTAAGTATATGTTTTCCGAAAAAGGTATCGGAGTGGCACCCCCCAGGTTAACTTAGACCCTGGCACGCCCGATCCTTACTATTTTATATCAATTGTATGTAAGTATGTTTTGAGACTAAGGCCTTCCTATAGTTTATGTTATTGCCTGTCATGTCTGCCACATTGTGGCATAAGTTTAACCACGTCGTGCATGTTCTCGCCCACATTGTGTATGATTACATCCTTTGTGGGTATGTTGGTCCTTCGTGGTGTATGTATATGTTTGCTGTACGACTCTGATCAGGTCTACAGCCCATACCATGGCCATAGGTATTATGTTCCCTCTTCGGAGGAAGAAGTAAGTGTCATGACCGCATACTGGCTATATGATTTTGCCTAGTCTCCATGAATTGTATAAAAAGTTTTATTAATTATGATGTTAAGTTTCTAAAGTATGATGCATGTTTGAAACAAGTATGAATTTTAGATATATGCATTAAAGAATTCATACAATGATTTAAAGTATGAAATGCATTATTATGGCATTTGTTTTCTGCATATATCGATACTATGACTATTTTAAATGCATTTCTTATGAGGCTTTAGTATGATACGGTTATTGATTTGAAAAGAGAAATAAATGTTTATTCTAAAAGAGTAACATAAGAATTATTTCTAAGATAAAGAAAATCGAAGAAGTAATTATCCAATGATTTGATATTTGCAAATCACTGTACTGTACTGTTTTTACTGTACTGAAGAGAAGAGAAGAGAAGAGAAGTAAACCACTGTTTTTATTACTGAACTGTCAAGTGTTTTAAAGTATACTGAAGTGGAAAGGAACAAGTGGTTTACTCTGTGGAAAAACGAAAATTATATCGTTTTGAAACAACAAAATTGATATTCTCTACAGTTGCTTCTAGGTTCCGGGACAAGTATGGTATTCTAAAATACCTACCTTATTCTATCTGGATCCCTAGCCGACTGTAGTATCCTTCCTACATGTGTGCCTAGTGCCAGCTAGGAAGATTTTAAAGAAAGTGAAGAAAAAAAAATATTTTCAGCATATAGATAGATGAATATCAAGTGTGACATATAACTCTCTTACTGAGCCGTGGTTTGCTCACCCCTTAATTTTAAACATTTCAGGTTTTAATGATTGTGAGATCAACTGATTGTCGATCACGGCTGTAAACAAAGGACAATGTGACAGACCGACTGATTTGTATGAGGTATGATCATTTATTTTCTGTATTTAGACATATCTGCAGTACTACTTATCTGATTAATTAAGATAGGGGATGTGTATAATATAAACAATGTACTGTACATTTGTTTAACAGTTAGTAAAAGTGAAGTATCACAGACAGCCCCACCGAAGGAATCGTGTAAAATAAGGTGAAAAATACGGTAACGGGATGTGACAATTTTATTTTATTTTGGCCCATCATGAAAATAAAATAAAATATTGGATCTCTACACATTGCAAAGCCTATACTAATTTGAGATGTCCTAAAGTCCAATAAGTTAAACTTTATTTAATCACTTTAAATGGACTAAATACATTAGATAGCATGTAATGCACAATTAATTTATATATGTAGGCCCACTAAATAATTTCCCAACATGAAGAGTTTGCTGGTAGAAGCTGATGGTGTCGCGATTGGGAACAGGGGTGGGTAATGACGATTGAAGATGGATGATGCAAAAACAGGGGCAACAATGGTGTAATTTGATGTTGGATGGTGGTGACAGTCGATAATGGTGATTCTCTTTCTCGATCAAAGGGGTCTCTTTTTATAGGCAAAAACTTATTAGAGTCTTAATGAAACTAAACCTATTCTAATAATTATCTCCTATTTTTATATTTTATCTGTTTAATTCTTATGTTAATCCTAATATAACTCTATAAAATTTAATATTAATATAATAATAACTCTCCTATTAATAAATTCTAATAATTATCCTAAAAAAATCTAATAATCTAATTATCTTATCCTAAAATTAATTTTATTTTATTTCTTTATTTCTTTTTTCCTAAATCCTATTTTAATTTTAATTTCCTAATTAATGTTAATTCTAAATCTAAAAAATCCAAATTTAATTCTAGTCTAATTCTAAATAATCCTAATATTAAATAATTATCCTATCTAAATTGTTAAATTAAATTCAAATTCACCCAACCCAATTAATTATTTTTACAAATTAAAACCTTGGACAAAATAGGGTGTCTACCGTTGCCATTCTTTATGCATTTGTTGTGAAACAGTAATTGCACAAAAACATGGACACCCATTTTGTCTGACATTCCTCTCTTTTTTTTATTCTTTTTATTTTTTTAAAAAACTCCCTCTAAATAAAAAGGTAGTCAAACTTTAAAACTTGTCTAAAAAAAGGCTCCCCTTAAACAAGAAGGCAGTCAAACTTTAAAATCTTGTCTAAAAAAAAAGGCTCCTTTTAAATAGGAAGGCAGTCAAACTTTAAAATCTTCTCTAAAAAGGCTCCCTCTAAACAGGAAGGCAGTTAAACTTTGAAACTTGTCTAAAAAGGGTCTCCCTAAACAGGAAGGCAGTTAAACTTTAAATTCTTAAAAATTTGGAAGAATCATGCCCGAAGGTCTTATAGATTGTACTCAAGGAACCTTGTCTATAATTTTAATTTTTCTTTTTCTCGTGCAATGCATCATGTATGCAACTGTGTATGCATTCTATCCTATCTATGTAATGTCATTTGTGCAATCTATCTTATTCATACAGTTTATTCTATCTATGTAATGTCATTCATGCAATATCACTCACACAATCTATTCTGCTCATGTAATGTTTTCTTTGAATTGTGGCAATAACAAGGTTTTTCTTTCTCTATGCATTTTCTTCTTTCATCTGTTATCTTGTCCTCATACTTTTACTTCTTCTTTCTCATTTTCTCTCTTTCACTTCTCTTGCCTTTTGAAAGCTTCATCTTTATTGCATTTTGTCTCTCAATCCTCTTTCCACCTTTCTTTCCATTCCTATCATTCCTTGAAAATCTTATCGAGATCTCACTATTGATTCTTCCTTATCCACTTATATTTCTTAATTTCCATTTTCTATTCATTCATAGGCCTCCTTTTCATTCATTTTCCTAAATAATGTAGGAGTCTTTGACATATTTTGCCAAGCAAACATTCATTCCCATTCCAATTTCAAAATCAATGCAATACAATTTCTTAATCCCTCAAGGTTAGGATATAACAAAGAAATAATAGGTTAAAATGAAAGGAGTGGCATTATTCAATATTTGAAAATATTACAAGAGGTAACCAAGCTTGAAGGAAAATAGGGCTAGAAAGGAAAAGCTAGAATTATCAGGATTAAGTTTTAAGTAACAGTATCCAAATAACAAAAATTCAAATAATTTTGATCAACGAATACAAAATTCTCTTTCAAATGTCTACTATATTTGATCATGTTGAGTTTATTAAAACATCCTCTTGCCTCAGTGTCGTTGATATCCAACTTTTCTCATATCTAAGCCGCCTTTTCAGTTTTTCAACTTAGATGCACTCCATTGATCCAAACCGCCCTTTTTAGGTTTTCGATCTGAATCTTCCTTTTATTTATTCTCTTCTTTTTTTTCTTTTCTTTTTTTTCTTTTCTTTTTTTTTCATTTTTATTCATTTTTCTTCATTTTCAACTTCATTGCTCTTACTGAAATTTTTTCTATCTGTTCTCCATTCCAATTCATGCCCCAACAACAGATATTTCTTCACCCAATTTAATGCTCACATGGATCCAAGAGAATATTTGGAATCCCACTACTTTCATTTAGGTGAAATCTTTTTACTTATCTTGATTTGCTTTTCCTAATTCCATTTGAAGGATCATGATCTCATTGTGTAGTCAAAGAAGGCCATTTCTCATCTCAATACAATTACTCTCATTAAAGGTCATCTATTAAACAAAGACAAATTCATTAGAATTTCATGTAGAGATTCACCTTTACTCGTAACATTCTATAGTTGAAGATTTTAGATAAATATCTTCTATTCTCTTCTTGCTTGAACAATCTTGGCGAATTTAGAATCTAGTCAACCAACCAAAGTAGTTTGTTAGCTTTAAATTGACATAAGTATTTTGAAATGATAAAAACTTAAGTAAGCCTTAATGTTTCTTTCATATTGTAAATTTGCTTTATCACAAATGATTCTCTCAAACCATTTTAAGCAATCATAGCAAACATTAAGACCATGATTTAATTGTATATTCCTATTGGTCTTAATACTTTACAAAATGAGTTTGAATGCTTTCATTAAGTAATTTTCTCAAGAATACATTAAACACAAGTTTAGAAAATTACTTAATAAGTTTTTGGACTAAGTCTTCATTTAAGGAAGTCAAGAAAAATTCCCATAAAATTCATAAATGTTTTGGGATGAATTAAAATCAAAGTCTACAACATTTCTAACCCAAAATAGCCCAGAAAAGTGCAAGAACAAGTTGAGGGATCGATCCCCCATGTTGAGGGATCCATCCCCAAGTGGCAGAAAGGATCCATCCTTAAGTGGCAGAATGCTCCATAAAGCTCAAGAGGCAAAATATGAGGCATGTGATCGATCCTCTAAGGGAAGGAATCGATCCCTTGGCAAAATGCATGGGAGGCTAAAAATGAAGTAAGGGATCGATACCCTAGGGCATAGGATCTATCCCCTAACACGTGAAAAGCCTCAAACAGCTAGTTTTTGTGAGATACAATGGTAACTTTTGTTTTTGGCTCCACCTAACGTCAAGAATACATCTAAGGGACTATAAATAGAGGCTTAGAAGCTCAAGAAAGGAAAGAGAGCAGCTAATACATTTCATTCTTCAATTTATTCATCTTCTCCAAGCATCTCAAAGATTACAAGAGCTAGAATTCAATATCTTTCATTACTCTCAACATCTCTGTATTTTATAGCACAAATACTTTAGAGTTTCTTTTCTAGAACTTAACATTTGTAATCATTTACCTATTTAGAGGCCTTCTTTGATTACACTCTTTGTAAACCCAATCACAAATTGTAAAAGGGAGTGAACCCTTGGGTGCTATATTAGGTAGATTAGGTTTACTCCTTGAGCCCGAAAAAAGGAAGGGATAGGTTTCTCTTGAGCCTTGAAAAAGAGAGAGGTTTCTCTTAAGCTTGCGAAAAAGATGGATTGTAAAGGCAAATTCAAGTTAGTAATTTGGGGAAAATCCTTGGGAGCGTCTCAAGGTAGAAGACGTAGGCAAGGTTGCTAAACCTCTATAAATCACTTGCGTACATTTCTCTTTCCCTTCTCTCTTTATTTATTTGCAATTATATTGTGATTGTTGTATTGAATTTGGATTGCATCCTTGCATAGCCTAGAGAACTTAGAAAATATTAATATAGGCTAGTGAATTTAGAAGAACCGAAAAACGAATATAAGATTAGCCAAAAAATTGATTCACCACCCTTCTTGGTACTGTTATAGAGCCAACAATTGGTATCAAAGCTTAGGCTCGAGATTGATTTGGATTAACATTCATCGAGCAAAACGATCATAGATGGCTCATTTGAACATAGGTACACCCCTAGGAGAAGAGGGACACTCATTAGTTAGACCTCCACTCTTTAATGGAGAAAATTACTCATATTGGATAACAAGAATGATGTTGTTTGTGCAATCATATGATTATGAAGTGTGGAGAGTTATAGTTAATGGTCTTAAAATTTCAATGAAGAAAGTGGATGGAAAGGATGTCCTTAAAAGTGAGGATGAGTAGGACTCAAACGATATGAGATTGGCACAATTGAATGCCAAGGCTATGCATACTCTTTTTTGTGCATTAGGTCCAAATGAATACAATAGTCTCTCTATGTGAGAATGCTAAACAAATATGGGACAAATTGGCTATTACACATGAAGGGACCAGTCAAGTTAGAGAAACCAAAGTAGGAATGCTCACACATGACTATGAGCTTTTAGGATAAATGAAAATGAGTCCATGAGTGAAATGTTCACTAGGTTTAATGACATAATCAATGGACTTAAGGCATTAGGCAAGACCTATTCCAATGTAGAAATGGTTAAGAAAATTTTGAATAGCTAGCCAAAATCTTTGGAGGCAAAGGTAACCGCAATAGAAGAATCTAAGGATCCTAACACCTTGCCTCTAGATGAGCTCTTAGGCTCCTTATTCACATATGAAATGAAATTAAAAAGAAATGAAAGGCCTTCAAAGAAAGTAGGGGTAGCTCTTAAATCATCAACTCATGAGAACATTGGAGATGATAGTGATAAGAATGGAGATGAGGAAGAAAAAGAAATGGCAATGTTTGCCAAAAGATTTAATAGATCTATAAGGATGAAGGAGAGAGAGAATGATAGGAGACATCAAATAAGAGGGGTAATAAGAGGAGAGTCAAGTAGAAAGAAAAAGATCCCTTAGTGTGTTATGAGTGTAATGAACCGGGACATACTAAGCTAGATTTCCCCTTACTTAGGAAAGAAAAGGATATGAAGCCAAAAAAGAAAGCATATGTGGCTACATGGAGCAATAGTGACTCCGATGAGGAAAACATAGATGATGAGGTAGCCTATTCCTGCTTTATGGCTATTAGTGATAATGAGGCTAGTTCTAGTTCTAGTGAAGATAATGTTTATACATTTGATGAATTACAAAATGCCTTTAATGAATTAGCATATGAATTTCAATGCATGAACTCTAAATATAAGAAAATCATTGCTAATTTGAAAATAGAAAAGAAAGCCTTGACATATACTAAGCTAGAACTAGAGAAGAAATTAGAAGAAGCAAACTTAGAAATAAATGAGTTGAATAAAAAGAATACAAATTTGCAAAACTCATTTTCTAGATTTTACATGGGTCAACAAAAATTAGATCACAAGCTTAATACCCAAAGAGCTTTCTTTGATAAAGATGGGTTAGGTTATAATGCAAATAAAAAGGAACTCATTTTAAGAATTTTCTTGTGAACAAAAATTATATGCATGATACATCTCTCACATGTTCACTATGCAATAGAATAGGACACTCATCACAAGCATGCACTTATAGAAAAACCACATTTAGAGGAAGAGTAGTTAGAAAATTGTGGGTGCCAAAGCATGTTGTAAATAATGATAACTTGAGTTTGAAATGGATCCCTAAAGGATCTAAAATTTTGAACACTAACTCTCATGGACCTAAGAAAATTTGGGTATCAAAACATGCTTGAATTTGTTTGTTGTAGTAGTGTTAGAGCATGGAGCTACAATGAAGCAATGAAGTTCAAATGCTCTACACATCCCATGGAGTTTGCTTGTGCCAATAAGAAAGAGAAAGAGCTTGGGAATCCACCTTGGCAAGGTCACAAAAATTCTTCAAAGGATAGCTGAATATGGACTCAACAAAATCAAGGCAAAGCACTCTTAAGCAAAGGAGTTTTGTAAGCTTAAATTCTATCTTCTCAAAACTCATATTTGCTAAAATTATTTAATAACTTTTGTTAATGATCCTTAATGCATTGTGAGTTGAATGATTGAACAAAAGCAATGATAAATGATTTTTGATTTTTTTGTAGACAATTCTTGATGATTGGATAAAAAACATGTAACATGATTTTGAAATGATTATTGGATTTTTTGCAATTTGAGCAAGTTTGCTATGTGTTGATTATATATTTTCTTGCTATAAAAATGTCAAATATGTCATTTATGCAAAATGCCATGTTATGAGCATTAATGAGAAATTTGTATATTAGAAATCATGGCATAATGTTCACAAGTGTGGTGATTTGATGATATGTGCTTAAAATCTATGTGAACATGTTTGTTTTGGCATATTTGTGTTTTCCAATGCTTGTTTTTTCCAAAATATGCATAACTTTTAAAATGACCTCCTTTGAGACCAAAAATGCATTTTACGGTGCAAATCATTCCAAAATTGTAAAATCTATTGTTAAATGATTTTTCATCCACATTTTTCATTCACACAAGTCCAAAATTATTTTACACAAATGTTTAAACTTTTACTTAGACTTAAAATACTTAAAAACAGAGTTTTGGCATCTCGAAAGTTGATTTTTCTATCAAAATGCTGTAGTTTTTATATCGATCCCTCATAGGAAAGGATTGATCCCCTTTGGCCAAAATGTAGAAAATCAGCATTCTGTATGTAAGGGATCGATCCCCCCAAGGCAAAATGCCTTCCCTACACTATTTAAACCGAATTTGAGAAGGATTTTTTGTTACCTTCATATTTTCTTTCTTCTCAACTTAAAATTCAATATTTTAACTTCTTTTGAATGATATTTTTGATATGAAAATCATTTTTCATTAGTATGATGCCTCAACTTCAACAATTGGTATTATCTTCAGAAATTGGTATTATCTTCAACAATTAATATCATTTCTCATTGAACTTACAAGTGCAAAATCATTTTTATTATTGAAGACATTCATGAATTGCATAAATCTGGAAATAATCTTGAAATATATTTTCAATTAATGCTTAAATATTGTCTTGAGAACTATTTCAATGATTTGTGTATTGATTTAAAATTTAGATGAACTTGTGCATACTGAATGTTGTTCATACCTTTTGTTCATCTTAGTCAAGTATGCTTAGAGGATTTTATCTCATAGCTTGACTCACATATTCTCATTAGGCATCATGATATATTTTTGATGGAATATAAATAATTAAAGGTCAATATATACAAGCTTGAATGATAAAATGATCATAACTTGACCTTAATGATAGAATTCAAACATGACTGGTAAATATAATGTTTGAGATGCCTAACACATTACCTATAGTCATAATTGTTCTTGGCCTAAAATTAGTGATGATAATTGGATCTTAAATGTTCAAATGTATGAAAATTTGTCATCCATAAACCTAGATCTTTCATATGGCCAAATTTCTAAAAGAACTTAGGCTTTAATGACAACATCAACATTCAAGGATAAATGCAAACTTGAACAAATGCACTTTGAGTGATATCCATGTATTGAATCTTGACTGTTTTGATGTTGAACATGCATGATTACCTTAGCGGAATCAATAATCATTGGTAACAATTAGTATGAGCTTTAAATTAACAATTCTTCTCATTCTCCTTAGAGTGAAATGACAAATAGAGAAGAATTTACTTAGGACATTTTTGCTTGAAATACTTGTATGCTAGAATTTGTGGTTAATTGATATATGTTTTAATTCTATGCATACTCTTTCTTGAAAATAGTTTATGAGCTCAATGCATACAATATGTCCTTTAAGTTTAGCTCATAATCATTATTTATTGACATGCACCCTAGTTAAACCTTAAAGAACAATTGATCTATCTAGGTGCTTGATAGAATTAAAATGAGCAAGTTAGAGAAATTAGTAGATAATTTATAAACAACTTGCTTCATTACCTACCAATTGAGAACTTCTTACAAAACTAATTATGAACAATTGGTATAGAATCATAAGCAATATCATTTGCATGCTCAAACATCTCATAATTTTTTTTGGACATTGACTTATTTATTTGTGCTATTAGTGCCATGTACTAACATGTTTCTTGTTGGATGGAGCATACTTCTGGGTACTCACATTTATTAAGCCATAATTTTAGGGGAAGCATAATTTTTCCTTCTTTTTGCTATGACAAAAAGGGGGAGAAATAATGGGTTTTGATTTGGAAAATTCTTTTGAAAAGCATGCTAATATTTAGGGGGAGCTTTATATTTAAAACCATGCTTTATTTAAGGGGTAGTATTTCTTTAAAGAATTTTTAAAGCAAATTTAGCTTAAGTTTTGTCATATCAAAAAGGGGGAGATTGTTAGCTTTAAATTGACATATGTATTTTGAAATGACAAAAACTTAAGTAAGCCTTAATGTTTCTTTCATATTGTAAATTTGCTTTATCACACATGATTCTCTCAAACGATTTTAAGTAATCATATCAAACATTAAGACCACAATTTAATTGTATAATTCTATTGGTCTTAATACTTTACAAAATGAGTTTGAATGTTTTCATTAAGTAATTTTCTCAAGAATATATTGAACACAAGTTTAGAAAATTACTTAATAAGATTTTGGACTAAGTCTTCGGACTAAGTCTTCATTTGAGGAAGTTAAGAAAAATTCCCATAAAATTCATAAATGTTTTGGGATGAATTAAAATCAAAGTCTACATCATTTCTAACCCAAAATAGCCCAGAAAAGTGCAAGAACAAGTTGAGGGATCGATCCCCCATGTTAAGGGATCCATCCCCAAGTGGCAGAATGCTCCAGAAAGCTCAAGAGCAAAATATGAGGCATGGGATCGATCCCTTAAGGGAAGGGATCGATCCTCTCTTGGAAGATGGGAGGCTAAAAATGAAGCAAGGGATCGATCCCCTAACATGTGAAAAGCCTCCACCGACTAGTTTTTGTGAGATACAATGGTAACTTTTGTTTTCGGCTCCACCCAACGTCAAGAATACATCCAAGAGACTATAAATAAAGGCTTGGAAGCTCAAGAAAGGAAGGAGGGCTGCTAAGACATTTCATTCTTCAATTTCTTCATCTTTTCCAAGCATCTCAAAGATTACAAGAGCTAGAATTCAATATCTTTCATTACTCTCAACATCTCTGTATTTTATAGCACAAATACTTTAGAGTTTCTTTTCTAGAGCTTAGCATTTGTAATCATTTGCCTATCTAGAGGCCTTCTTTGATTACACTCTTTGTAAACCCAATCACAAATTGTAAAGGAGAGTGAACCCTTGAGTGCCATATTGGGTAGATTAGGTTTACTCCTTGAGCTCGGAAAAAGGAGGGGATAGGTTTCTCTTGAACCTTGAAAAAGAGAGAGGTTTCTCTTGAGCCTACGAAAAAGATGGATTGTAAAGACAAATTCAAGTTAGTGAATTTGGGGAAAATCCTTGTGAGCGTCTCAAGGTAGAGGACGTAGGCAAGGTTGTCGAACTTCTATAAATCACTTGCGTACATTTCTCTTTCCTTTCTCTCTTTATTTATTTATAATTATATTGTGATTGTTGTATTGAATTTGGATTGCATGCTTGCATAGCCTAGAGAACTTAGAAAACATTAATATAGGCTAGTGAATTTAGAAGAACCAAAAAACGAATATAAGATTAGCTAAAAAAATCGATTCACCACCCCCTCTCGGTATTGTTATAGAGCCAACACAGTTCTTTCATAATTGAATTTTATATTCATGGCCATCATCATTATCATGTTCATTATTTGGATACTTTCAAGATTGGTAACAATGTAAAGAATATGGGTATTGGTGTTTTCCATAAGAGAAAAAGATTGAAATGAGGAATTAAGAAATATGCATCGCACGAATTCTTTATTGAAAATGAAAATAAATGAAAGTTGGCCCAATACATAAAAGAAAATCTTAGTGCTTTTGGGCACAAGCACTCCTACATTACTTAAAAACTGAAAGATTCTAAGAAAACTTAAGACAAATGAAAATGAAAATAAGAAAAATTCATTACTCTTGGGTGGCATAAACAACTAGCATCTGCATTTGAAGGGTACACGACTGATCAATATCAAACCCTCCATTTCCTTCTTCATCAACAACATTCATCGTTGCCCCAACATGATTGGGTAGTGGGTTTGCATTGACATCTGGCTCACCTTTCTTCCCAAAACTTAAGGGTCCAGCTTTAATGAGAGATTGGACTTTCACCTTCAAACCCATACAATTCTCGATAGAATGACCAATATTGTCATTATGATAGGCACACTATGCATTGGGGTCATACCACTTTGGCTAAGGAGGTTTTAAGGGCTCTATATAAACAGGGGCAATGAGATGACCTTCTACCAAGTTGGGGAATAGCTTGGCGTCTTTCATTGGTATGGGGTCTATGGAAAATATTTTAGCCAGGTCGGGTGTACCTTTGGTCATTAGGTGGGAAAGTGGGGTTTGTCGAGGTTGTAGGAGTTTGTCGATGGAAAACGGGTTGATAGGTGTTTTGGGGAAGGGTTTGTGGGTAAGGTTGAGAATAGACGTAATTCACTATGGGTGGGTAGAGGGTATAAGAGTGACGTGAATTGTTTGAAACAACTTGTGCATCTCTTTCCTTCTTCTTCGAGAGTCTACCCCTTTTGTTATCATTTACTGGTGTTTCAATCTTACCGCTCTTAATGGCATTCTCAATAGCTTCGCCAATTAACACCATATTTGCAAAGTTCTTAGTTACATTGCTAAGCATACGCTCATAGTAAGGCGCCTTGAGAGTATTCAAAAAGAACATGGTGACTTCCTTTTCAGTTAAAGGAAGTTGAACTTGTGACGCCACATCTCTCCACTGTTGGGCATATTCTTTGAAGCTCTCGTCCTTCTTCTTTTCCATACCTTGGAGAGATAAATGGTCAAGAGCTACATCAGACACATGTTTGTATTAAGCTATAAAAGCTCTTGCCAACTTAGACCAAGAACAAACTTTGCTTTTTTCCAATTGGTTATACCACTTAGCGGTTGACCCAGTCAAGTTGTCCTGAAAAACATGAATTAGTAGCTTGTCATCCCATGCATATGCCGCCATCTTTCTACAATACATTGTAAGATGGTCTTTTGGCACGATGTTCCATTGAACTTTTCAAATTCAGGCAACTTGAATTTTGGTGGAAGCACGACGCTAAGTACCAAACACAATCTTTCAGCATCAACCTATTTCAAAATAATCAGCTCCTTCTAAAGCACTTAGTCTTTCCTCTATTAAGCTTAACTGAGCTTTAGTACCGTTATTTCCTCTTTATGCCTCAACCTTTCTAACTCTTTAGGATCAGCTAAATTTGGCACTTCCACTGGGTTTTGAACCTGTATTTGTAGAGGTGTTGGAGCTTTGACAGTACTTCCTTTGGGGATGAAAACAGGGTTGTCTTGCATGCTTTGTTGAGTTTCTTCGACAGACTCATCTTGATTACCCATTTTATCCTTTGCTTTAATCATGGCTTTTAGCAAATGGGTAATTTCGCTCAATTGCCCCCTTATCTCTGCATTTTCCCTTTCCAACTTCTCTATCCTATTATTTTAATATTCTTCCATTATACAAGCTCGATACCTTGTATGGTATTTTTGGAGGGTAGACCGTCTAGTAGATGCAATTTTGACACCTTGAAAGCCACAATTAAGTTGAAATTATTTTCAAAAAAATGTGCAAAGACTTGAAAGAATTCAAAGATGTATTTTATTAATAAATGAAAATTTACAACCTAAATGCATAAGAAGAAGAGAAAAAACTTGTCTCATAACAATTATTTAACAAAACTAAAATCGTAAGACATCCATGAAGAAATCTAATGATGCCACATGAGTCTTTTAACAGCACTATAATAGCCCTCTATCTCTTCCAACAATTGTAGCAGCCTCTCCCCATGTTCGATTATTGGGTTAACTCTAGGCTTTAGCTCCCTTATTTCATCTTTGATTTGTTGGACCCTATAAGCCGCCCAATTAATTTGATGAAACATGGTCCATAGAAGTTGTGAATCCTTCTTGAAGATTTTCCATTCTAAGGTTTGCATTTTTTGGGTCATCGTTTGTTGATCTTTTTGAGCTTGATTGAGAACTCCTTGTAGTTGGATTTTCCATCGTATTACTCCCTTTGAGCTTTATCAAGCTCACTTTCCCTTTTTTGTGCTTCCTTTTTTAGCAGTTCAACTTCTTTTTTGTCCTTTCGAGCCTCTTCCTTTAGCTGTTCATTTTCTTCCATCAAACGACCATTCTCTGATTTTGCAAGCTTTTTCTTCAAGTAGCTAATCTCATCCAACAACTTGTTCTTCTCTTGATGGACCTTTGAGTATGCATGATCTCTCTTTCCTATTCTCAAATCAGTCTCGTACTTGAACTTTTTGAATTCTTGTTCCAATTCACTTTTCTCTTCCTTTAACTTTCTTTTGGCAATCTTCAAATCAATCATGGGATCTCTGGGTGTAGGCTCTTCAGGAACTTCATTATCTTCTTTAGAAGGAATTTTAACATCCTTGGCTCGTCTAGCATGCCAAACAGAATACTTAGGAGTAACCTTTTTAGTGAATATCCCTAGTTTTATTGTGAGAGGTTCCTTCGTGTCTTAACATCTTCTTTTATCTTCCTTAAAGCCCCCTTCTCAGAATAAGCATACTCTCGTTGACTAAACATATGTAGCCGGGATAAACTGTTCATATCCTAATTGTCTTCATATCATCGATGGAGCATAAAAGACGGTGCCTTATAATCCTAACAAAGGAGCCCACCATTGTTCTCCACAACCATATAACATTGGTCCTCGTGGCATCCATGGCGCTATCCAAACTGTGTCTCGATTTGTGAGTTTATGCAAGGTGGCAACCCACTCCTTTTTTGTCTTTGGCTCAGGCCATTTATTTTCACAAAACTCCTTGATAGGGATGTGTTTAAAGTAGGGCTCTCGAAATTTGGTTTTTCTATTTCTAAGATGACTCTTCATCCAAATGTACAATAATTGCATACATCCTATGAAACGCCCATCCCCAACTCGCAGACAATAATTTAAGGATCTAATTGTTTCAGCCAAAATAGCAGGGACAACATTTACCCTAAAATCAATCTGTTCCATAAAATCTGCAATCGTGATTTCAATATGCCACAAGAATTTTGGAAAAATCACCATCCCATATAGAGCCAAGGCCATTAGTTTCATGCATTGTTTATCTTCTGATTGCTGAGTGATTCGACTTTGTAGGTAATTCCAAGAGAGATAAATACCTTTCCCTTTCCGTCTTAACTTCTGATCAATTTCTTGCACATCAACACCAATTATTGTAGCCAACTTCTTGCGATAACTTGTCTTGTTCCTCCAATAGATTTTGTCTCCAACTGGAAATTTTGGGTAAAGTAACTCTGAATATTCCTCTGTTGTTGGCATCATGTCATTTTCATTAAACACAAAACACCGATAAGACGGGTCCCAAAACTGTACCATAGCCCTAATCAGATCAACATCTACGTCTACAAAGAGGAGGAAAGCCAAACCCCTATATTTGTTTTGGAATGTTTCTTTCTTCTCTTTATCCTAGCTTTCCCAAATGCCAATTAACTCAATGAAATCATTTTGTCTAAGATCAAGACGAACTTTTTCTGGAAGATTGGAGATGTAATTCTTAGGCAAATAGTCACCGTCTCTTTGTTGGGCTTCTTCAGATAGTAGCTTCACTTCACTGTAGGGTAAAGACTTGGCAGACTTCTTTTGGGAAAAATTCTCCATGGATGTAGATGGACTTTTAGTCTGTTAATCAACTGCTATGAGACAGGCCCCTTAAGAAATGCACAAAATATAAGAATGAAACAAAAATATTTTTTTTCTTATATATATATATATATATATATAAAGTTTTCCTTCATGTCTTCTCCTAACATGGTTTCTTCTATATGCTTGGTTTGGTTAAAGAGCTAAAGGTTCCCAAATTGTTCCTCATTTGTCCATGTAGAACTAGTGAGGCACCCAATCCTCACCTATGATAGGCTACAAGCGGAAAAGTTCAATCTGAGTGGGAGTATTTTGCTAGCCTACGTGGAGGTTATCAGCTCACAAAAGCATAGTTACTTTACTCCCTCCTAAAAAGGAAGGGCCCGGGTTGAGGGCTTATGCAAATGCAAGTGATGTGTGTGTTGAAGGAATGAACTAACATTTATTATACATTTTCCAAATACTTTTAGGCAAACTTAGACTAATCTTCAAACTAATCTTTGGCCTGATTCTCTAACGTCCCTAGTGGAGTTGCCAACTTGTTGTAACGTATCAAGTCTTAAAACCTAACCTGTTGGACTTAAAATCAAAGAGTTGCCACTAATCATTCTAACCTAGGTGAGATTGGTCACCTATTCTTGTTTTAGGATAAGGTTTGATCTACGTTCAAAGAATCTAGGGTTTGGGAGTACAGTTATATGTAGGGAAGGATTAGCACCCCCACAATGCCCATCTTAAAATGGTACCACTTAGTTTTAAGTTTAGTACAAATTTGCCTTTATGTTTGTATTAGTTTCGATAATTAAATATTGGAAAATTTTCTAAGATTTTTCCATCAATCTGGCTCCAATCTTAGAAACTCCCCTCATCTTAAGATGTTCAAGGAGTACCAATCGGCTTTCTTGAACTCCATCGTCAGATTGATTAAGTATATTATGGAATCCCTATCTTTAAATAATTTATAATCTTTTTAAAATTCTAATCTTTTTTTAGTTCTTATCTTATATTTATTTTATTTTCCCTAATTTTAATACTTTATTTTATATATTAAAAATAAACATGAAATATGGGTTATTGAAAATTCTTCTTAAGTATCCCATCAATCTGGCTCAACCCAAGAAGAATCCTCTCACCTAGAAATTCAAGGAGTACAAATTGACTTTCTTGGAGTTTCATCCCCGATATATTTCATATTTACTTCTTTTATTTAACATATATTATTATCTTATTACGTTATTATTGTGCTATTTTATATTCTTCATTATTTTTTTATTACCATTATATCCTAAAATGAATATGAATTATGATTTCTTGAAAATTCCTCCTTAAGTATTCCATCAATCTAGCTCAACTCAAGAAGAATCCTCTCACCTAGAAATTTCAAGGAGTACCAATTGACTTTCTTGGAGTTTCATCCTCAGCATAATCCATATTCATCTTTAGTATTTATTTAAATTTATTCTACCTTCATATCGATTCTTAATTATCCTACTAATTTACAATTATTAAATCAATTTAAGTTATTATTAAATTATTCAACTATTAAATTATCAGCTTATTATTCAAAATACTAAGTTATTAACAAATACCAATTAATTGTTCATTAACTAATTACTCACATAAATTCTATTGAATAAACTAATGAATTAATTAATTAATGTGTTAAAACAAAACTCACCGACTGTAGCCTTAGTACTTTGTCGACTTTGTTTCTTATCTTTTCCAGCTGTAGCTCACGTTCTTTTCTTTCTTCTTCCTTAGTTTCACGTGGCTTATGAAGGCGGCACAAGTAGCAAGCAATGATGGTGATGAGGCCGAACAGAAACGCAACAGCAAAGACAGCAATGCAGTGATGCGAGATGATGCGATACGGCTAAAGATGGTCAGTGGAGTAAAATGGTGCAACAGCAGCAAGAAACTGCTGAAGCAATTGATGCGGTAACGTTGATGCGCAACACAAGGGTCTTGATTCAAATGGCAGTGGCGAGATGCTTAAAGAGTTTGCTGGTACAAGCTGATGGCATCGCGACAGGGAACAGGGCTGGGTAATGATGACTGAAGGTGGATAATGCAAAAACAGGGGCAACAATGGTGTAATTTGATGCTAGATGGTGGTGACAGTCGATAATTGTGATTCTCTCACTGGATCAAAGGGGTCTCTTTTTATAAGCAAAAACTTATTAGAGTCATAATATAACTAAACCTATTCTAATAATTGTCTCCTATTTTTATATTTTATCTGTTTAATTTCTATGTTAATTCTAATATAACTTTATCAAATTTAATATTAATCTAATAATAACTCTCCTATTAATAAATTCTAATAATTATTCTAAAAAATCTAATAATCTAATTATCTTATTCTAAAATTAATTTTATTTTATTTTTTATTTCTTTTTTCCTAAATACTATTTTAATTTTAAATTCCTAATTAATGTAATTCTAAATCTAAAAAATCCTAATTTAATTCTAGTCTAATTCCAAATAATCCTAATATTAAATAATTATCCTAATCTAAATTGTTAAATTAAATTCAAATTCACCCTACCCAATTAATTATTTTTACAAATTAAAATCCTGGACAAAATAGAGTGTCTACATTTCTCTTCTGTATTCTTTCCTATCTTCTACTTCTTTGTTTCTTGCCTACCATATCTGTAAAAGCTCACATGGTATCAGAACTTGGGATAGAGAATGGCACAGCAATCTTGAGAGATTCTTCTTCCCTCTTTTTTGTGTTGAATCCTGGTGCATAAAGTATCACTATCAAGTTAGATGACAACAACTACCTATTATGGAAATAGCAGGTAATAGCAACTCTTAGAAGCTATGGTTTGAGGAATTTTATAAATGGTAGACAATCTATTCCACAAGTGATTCACCTGAATTTGAGCAATATGATAAGCAAGGCCAATTACTTGTTTCTTGGCTCCTTTCTTCCATTAATGATCAAATCGTGCCTAGATTGTTGGTTTTGAAACTACTAAGGAGTTATAGGAAGCCATTTAGTAGTATTTTGCATCTCAAATAAATGCAAAGATCATGTAATATAGGAGACGACTACAAAATGTAAAGAAATGGAATCTTGGCTTGAAAGATTACCTTATCAAAACTAAATCACTATGAGATACCTTGAAATGTTGTGGCTATAAAATGGTTGATAATGAGTTGGTACATATTGCTTTATCTAGTCTTGAATAAGAGTATGATGCGATTGTAGCTGCAATTTCTACACAAAAGTAGTTGCTAATTTAGAAAACCACCTCTGTCTTTTTGTTTGCTACTAAGTCAAGAAAAATACAATCAATATTCATACCTACTACAAACTTTGTTGTGCAATAAAAGAGGCCCTTCTTTGAAATTGGTCGTGGATATAAAGGTTACTTTAATGAAAGTGGAAGAAGTTTTAGAGGTAGAGCAAGGTTCAGAGGAAGAGGGGTGATTGGTTTAAAACCTTAATGCCAACTCTATAGAAAGATTGGTCATATTGTGCATAAGTGTTTCCACAAGTTTGATATCCCTTTTAATCCTGATCCTAGAGAGTTTTTCTTTAACTCTAGAAGTGTTGGTATTGTGAAGAAAGCTAATGTTGCAGAAGCTATGGTAGTTGCACCAGATTTTGTCATTAATTTTGCTTGGTATCTTGATTCTGGAGCCACAAACCATGTCACTAATGCCATGAAAAATCTCAATGTTGGATCTATTTATGATGGTATTGGGAAGTTGCATATGGGAAATGGAGTTAGGATTAATATATCAAGTATTAGTCATTCTTCTATTTTTGGTAGTATTGTTTCAAAATCCTTTCGACTTAGAAATATTCTCTATGTTCCTTAAGTTACAAAAAATCTTTTATCAGTCCTACAATTTTGCAAAGATAATTATGTCTTCTTTGAATTTCATTGATTATTGCTTTGTAAAGGATCCTCTAACCAAGGAAACTCTTCTAAAGGGGACACTTGATCAAGGCTTGTACAGGTTTAATCTATCAATAGATAAAAAAAACTACTAGCATTCATCAGAACCAGAAAGAAGTTCTAGTGTTCAATCTTACTACACCATTAGCTTCATAAAATGATTCTATTACAAAATTAAAGCAATATGATCTTTGGCATATACGCCTAAGACATCCAAACTCTACTATAGTGTTTAAAGTTCTTTCATCTTGTAAAATTTATCACAAAATCAATAAAGATTCCATTTGTTCTCATTTCAAAAGGCTAAGAGCCACAAGCTGCCATTCTTATTGTCTACAACTTCTTATAATGTTCTCTTACACTAATTGAAGCTTCTCTTTGGGGCCCTCCTCCTTATTTGTCTGGAAATAGTTTTCAATATACATTTCTTTTGTTGATGTTCATTCTGATATACATGGATTTGTTTTCTAAAGTCAAAAAGTGAAGCCTTATCTATTTTCATTCATTTTAAGAAATAAGTTGAAAAGCAATTCTCTACTTCTATCAAAATATTACAAATAGACTAGGGAGGAGAGTTTAGGAGTTTCACTTCATTTCTCAATTTTGAAGGAATAGTTTTTAGGCATTCCTGCCTTTATACCTCCCAATAAAATAGCATATTAGAAAGAAAACATAGGCAGATAGTTGAAATAGGATTAACACTCCTTTCTCAAGCATCACTACCTTTTAAATTCCTGTTTGAATCATTTTCTTTTGCATTTTCTCTAATGAACAGATTTCCAAGTATAGCTTTAGAGCTCAAGCCTCCTTTTAACGTCTTACACAAGGTAAAACCAGACTACTTCTTTCTTAAAACTTTTGGATGCCTTTGTTTCCCTTATCTCAGATCCTTTTATAATCATAAACTAAGTTTTAGATCCTCACCTTACATATTTTTAGGATATTGTTCAAATCACAAGGGATACAAATGTCTTGATGCCAATAATAACCTGTTTATATCAAGACATGTCATTTTTTATGAAAATAAGTTTCCTTATGAACAATTATTTTCTTTATTAGTTGCTACAATTTCTAATTCTGATTTACCTTATTTGTCTTCACCACCTTTAATCATTGTAATTCCATCTTCTTCATCTAGTCCTATCTCTGTATCTTCTTCAGATCAGTTATTGCCTTCTCAATCTTCAAACACATCTACTTCCTTTTTTGAAAATGAAATTCACATTTCTCTTGTTCAACAAAACTCCTTCACACAAAACAATGATCAACCTTCTCTATTAGGACCACTTCCAATCTTTACTACTAACCAACATCCTATGAGAACCAGATCTAAAAAAATGAGATTTTCAATCCTACGGTATACATGGCTAACCTTGATTGTAAAGAACCAACTATTATAACACAAGCTCTTCAACATAGCAAATGGAAAGAGGTAGTGCATAAAGAGTACAATGCTTTGTTGAAGAATACTGCGAGACCTTTTTCTAATGTACTATACAGGATATTTTGTAATTATTTAATTAATGAAAAATAATTTATTTTTATGAAATTAAGTAAATTGGTTATGTGGGCCCCACTTTAATTTTATGGTTATGGTGGATTTAAGACTGATAACATAGTGTACTGTGGGTGAAATAAATATAATATAATGATTTTGAGGCATACAAATAATTTTTATATTATTTGGAATTATTTTGTGAATTTTGGAAAACAAATTAAAAAATGACGGATACGTCCCGAGGGCATTTTTGTAAATTACGCCCAAACTAAAATGAATTGGGACAAAATTAAAATACCATGAGAATCTACATAAAAAGGAGAATAACATAGTGCCAAGAGATTAATTGAAACAGTAATTTAATTGGAAAATTTCGCTACCGGTCCACTAGGGGTAAAATCATAATTTCTCATTATCGGTCCATCGCACGTCAACAAAACCACTTCCAATCATCAAAATACATTAAATGTGATTGATTGGTATTGGAATCAGAATTTTTGGAGTTCGATTACATAGTTTTTACGATTACAAAGGCATAGAGGCAAAATTGTCTAAAATTTACTTGATGAGGGGCATTTTGGTAAATTGCCACTCTCTAGAATTTTCCACATAAGTAAGCCAACACTCAGTTGGCCACTGTTCATCATCCCTACAAGACCCCCCATGACAAAGAAGAAAGAAAAGAAGAGAAAGAAAAGAAAAATAAAGAAAATAAAAGAAAAACTATATGAAATTAGCATTTTCTCACTACAATCCTTACTAGAAAAATATTCCCTACCATCTCCTCTCTCCATAGACACCAAAATCTCATCAAAAGAGGAGGAGCACAAGGAGAAAAGAAGCAAAGAGAGGTTCAGCCAAGGTAAAAACCCACCAAAAATTTCATGTTTTAATTTGATTCAAAGTTATATTCTAGCTAAATTAAAGGTGTAGAATTCATTCCTAGCATTGGGATTGAGTTATCTTGGCTAGATAAAAATTTGCCATAAAAAGGGGGTTATGGTTTGCATGGGAATATAGTGATACCATGTAGTTTCTTGCAAGAAAATGGTAGGAAATGATTAAAGGAACATGATTAAGAAGGTTAGAAAGCTTAAATTGTTGAAAAAAGGTTGAAATCATGAAAATGGGTTTAAGGGGAGTTTCGGCCAAATGCTTTTTGGGGTTGTCATCATGCTGCATTTTATGGTTTGAACATGAAAAATGACTGTAGAAATTAAGAGAGGAAAACTAGTGAAAACGGATTCGAAATCGGAGCTAAAACGGGAGAGTTAAGGTTTACTATTGATATAATTTATACTGGTTAGTCATAGGCAGTATAATTAATGGCTGCATTTTATGAAAGTCAATAGCCTAAAATTAAGGGGAAAATTAATGATAATGTTTGGTAAAATTATTTTGCAGCCAAGATTTACGGTTTATGGTTGGTGCTACCGAACGTGTCAATATCGCTAAACAGGTAAGGGAGAAGTGTGTGAGTTGTAAGGATATATTGAATCGCATGATTTGTTAAGTATGATTTTATGAAATTATAGGGATGATGAAATGCTTTGAAAATCATGCAAGTTGTGGTATATGGCTGGTTTTATATACTGTAATTTAAGTGCAGGAGGTTAGGAAAAAACCAGCTGTTATGCTGCCGAAAAAAATTATCGAAATTATTCTAAAATAGCATAAAATATTTTAGATGCATAATTTGAGTGAATTGTAAATTTTGGAATTCATTTCCATAAATTTTCCATAAATTGAAATTTTGTTGAAAAGTGTTAAATTAAATATTCATGTTATGAATTTTTATTAAAGTGAGAGTAAAATATATTCTTTGAAATATTTTATATTTAAAAAAAATATTTATGAAATTTCTCACCAAAACATGAATATTCTATTTGCTATTTCCACTATACTGATAAATAAGAAATTATTACCTTTTTGGAATTTTTATTAAATTAAATGATTATTTAAATTTAATTCCTTAAAGGTATTTATATAGAAATAAAAGGATTTTTGAGACTTTACGCTCTAACTTCATGCTCACTGTTACTGTACTGTCACTGGCTGATGGACCTACCAAGTCATCAGCAGTACCGGGGTCACCTGGCAAGTGTACTTTGTGGACGCCCTATAAACTATGGCCATAGATCTAATTGTATACTGTTACTGTTTCCCTTCGGGGATAATTATAGCATGATTGATTTAGGGTGTTACCTAGTCGCAACCTACTGTTAAATGATTACTGAACTGTGTTTTACTGAATACTGGTTATTGTATCGTACTGAAATTACTGTTTACTGAACTGAAGTTTACTAATTATTGTTTGCTAAACTGTACTGAAACCACTGTTTATTGAAAAGAAAATATTTAAGATATTATTTCTAAATTAGAAATAATTACTAAACTATTTATCTACTGATTTCTGAAGAGATTCATTTTACTGTATTGAAGTGACTGTATATTGTTTTTACGGTTTAAAAACTTTACTGTTTACTGTACTGTCATGTGTTTTAAAATGCTACTGAAGTGATGAAATTAAATGGTTTATTCCATTTATATTTACTGAATATAATCATTTAATTGTTTATTATAACAATTTATAAATTACTCCCTATAGTCACTCTGGGTTTTCGAGACAAGACCTCAAAATACCTTCCATGCTCTATTTGGATTTTCTGACCGACTATAGTATCCTTCCCTTTACTGTGCTTAGTGAACCGCTAGGAAAATAAATATTTTTCGGCATATAATTTTCATTGTATCAAGCTTGCATACGACTCCTTTACTGAGCATGTTGTCGCTCACCCCTTTATTTCCACTCCATAGGTTATTGTAATTGGATAAGAGACATACCATCCAGAGTTATCAGCTGCGATTTTGGTTACTCGAGTTAGCAGATTTATGATCTTGGAGGTATTTTATTTTCTTTTATATATTCAGAAATTTTGTATGGTACTACTTTAATTGTGAGTAGAATACAGGGGATGTAAATATGATAAGGAATAATGTAATATTCATATTTTGAACTTGAAAGTTAAATAAAATTCACTGTTCATTACTGTTACTGTTTAAGTGATTAAGGCATCGCAGACGGCCCAACTGTCAAATATGTGTAAAAATAAGTGATTTACTGTATATTCAAACTATTACAGTTTTAATGATATCGGAGCAGGGTTGGTCTGATATCTTACGGTGCCTTAAGATAAAAGTGAAATAGTAATCATCCCCTGTAGTACTGTATAATTTGAATGTATAATAGAATAACTAATGGAAAGTGAAATAAATTATATTTGTGGTGCAGATATGAGTGGAAGGAGGGTAATGCGCTCAGTCAGGGGTAGAGGTAGAGGTAGAGGTAGAGGTAGGGTGGAGCAAACTCCGGAGCCCCATACGTCCGAGCTAGTACCGAAGCTCGCCTCAGGACCTGCTTACCCACAGTAGTTGGAGAGCCCTAATAGTCGTATGACGAAGATGGAGAGGATGTTAGTCAACTTTATGGCTATGTATCAGGCAGATAAAGCTGCGGATAGGGAAGAGAGAGGTAGAGTTGCAACTCCCGCAGCTCCTATAATAGCACCACCCCCATCTTAGCCAGCACTAATAGTGCTCGAGCCACAACCTATTCCACCACCAGCACCTCAGCTACAGGTAGTTCCACCACAGCCACCATTTCAGCCGCCTAGAGATGTGGAGTCGTACTGTGATGTTACTATGGTGCGATCATTCTAGAAGTTGGATCCGTCGAAGTTTAAGGGTACTAGGGATCCGTTGGTGGTGGAACAGTGGGTTAACATGGTTAAGAAGTTATTCAAATATATGAGATGCATGGAGACTAAGAAGGTAGGTCTAGCAGTGTTCTAGTTGACGGATTACGCGGAGCACTCGTGGAAGGCTACACAGACAGTATTGCTTGCTCAGCATCAGGTGGTGACCTGGGATATATTTGTAGAGGCTTCAGATGACAGTACATCCCTGACATTGCTAAGCAGAGATTACAGTAGGAGTTTTTGGATTTGGTTCATGGGAGTCTGTTTGTTGATGAGTATGAGGCTGGATTCACCACACTGAGCAAATTTGACCCTTAGACCAGAGTTGAGGAGAGGCATAAGATTGATAGGTTTAAGGTAGGTTTGAGGCCCTCTATCTGATCTAAGTTAGTCCCGTTCGATATTCGTACGTATGATGAGGTAGTACGACGGGTGCAGTTATGCTAGAGGGACTTTGAGTAGTACCATACTGATGTCAGTTAGAAGGGTAAGGCTAAAGGTAAAGGCAAGGTTAAGAAAGCTTATGAGGACAGATAGGGTAGGGAGTAGCCTAAGAGGGCTAAGTCTTCGGGCATCCAGATCACTGAGGGGCGTTTTACGAGATCAGCAGCTTCAGCTCCTGCTACTGGCCCCACTGTTACTCAGAGGAGTACTGCGACTAAATGTGGACATTGTGGTAGGTCGCATGGTTCATGTCCCTGTTATTTACTAACCAAGGCATGCTTCAGATGTGGACAGATGTTGCATATGGTGATGGATTGCCCGATGCTCAGAGAGTTCGCTACTTCCACTGTTCCTCCTACAGCTCCACAGGCTCCAACACTAGCAGGTTTGAGTGAGTCAGAGAAAGCTACACCCTCACAGCCTAGGCGTGCGACAACAGTAGAAAAGGGGAAGAAGGCTGTGACACAAGGACAGATGTACGCGTTGGATCAGGAGACTGCTGATGCTTCTATTGATGTGATTAAAGGTAAATTATATATCTTTGAGATTCCAGCACTTGCCTTATTTGATTTGGTTTCTACCCATTCATTTTTGTCACCTACATGTGCTAACCGGACCCTCGTAGAACTGGAGCAATTAGGGTATACCTTACAAGTTAATACCCCGTTTAAAGAATCACAGATGATAGATATTGTATATAGGAACTGTAAAGTGTTTGTAGGAGAAGGAAACGATAGTTGACTTGATTTTGTTAAATATGTATGATTTTGATGTAATCCTAGGATGGTTTGGTTAGCTGCAAATCATGTTAGTTTGGACTATTATACTAAATATATTACCTTCTCTCGACCTAAAAAGTACATTGTAAAGTTGTTTGTAAATTAATAAAAGTGATGTGAATATATGTTTACTGAATGATATGTGTACTGAATTGTGTGATAGTGTGTGAATGTATGTGAAGGTTTTATTGTTTGTGTAGAGGACGTGGAAAGGAAACATCCAAAGTTGCATGAGACTCCTGTGGTCAGGGACTTCCCGGACGTATTTCTAGAGGAGTTACCAGGGTTACCACTTGATCGAGAGATGAAGTTTACGATCGATTTGGTACCCGGTACGGAGCCGATTTCTATACCCCCATATCAGATGGCACTAACAGAGCTAGAGGAGCTTAAGAAGCAACTCCAGGAGCTATTGGATAGGGGATTCATACGTCCCAGTGTGTCACTGTGGGGTGCTGTAGTATTATTTGTCCGGAAGAAGGATAGTAGTCTACGGTTGTGTATTGACTACAGGATGTTGAATAAGGCTATCATTAAGAATAAATATCCCTTGCCTAGGATTGATGATTTGTTTGATCAGCTCAGGGGTGCACAGGTATTCTCCAAGATAGATCTACGATCAAGCTATTATCAGTTGAAGATTCAGAAGTCGGATGTTCATAGGACAGCATTCTGGACTTGGTATGGACATTATGAGTTCCTGGTAATGCCTTTTGGTTTGACGAATGCCCCTGCAGCGTTTATGAGCTTGATGAATGAGGTATTCAAACCATATTTGGATAAGTTTGTTATAGTGTTCATCGATGACATATTGATTTGCTCTAAGTCTCTAGAGGAACATAAGCAGCATTTGTATATAGTTCTACAGACCCTCAGGGACTGGAGGTTGTATGCAAAGTTCAGTAAGTGTGAATTCTTGCTAGATCACTTTATTTTTCTGGGACACGTATTGTCGAAGGAAGGGTTGTCTATTGATCCATCCAAGGTAAAGGCCATTGTACAGTGGGATAGGCCTAAGACCGTTACAGAGATTCGGAGTTTTTTGGGTCTAGCCGGATACTACCGTAGGTTTGTGGAGGGATTTTCTAGATTAACTACTCTATTGACACGACTCACACGTAAGGATGTGAAGTTCGAATGGAATGACGCGTGTGAGCATAGTTTTTAGGAGTTAAAGCGGAGAGTGACTATTACCCTCGTATCAGCCATTCCCAGCGGATCTAGTGGATTTATTGTTTATACTAATGCTTCCGCTCAAGGATTGGGATGTGTACTCATGTAGCATGGTTGTGTTATTACCTATGGTTCCTTGCAGTTAAAAGATCATTAGAGGAATTACCCAATGGATGATTTAGAGCTAGTCGCAGTGTTGTTTGCACTGAAGATTTGGCTGTATTATTTATATGAGAAGAAATTTCAAGTGTATACAAACCATAAGAGTCTGAAATATCTATTCTCGCAGCGAGAGCTAAATATGAGACAGCAACGATAGATGGAGCTATTAAAAGATTATGACTGTGAGATTTTGTATCACCTGGGTAAAGCTAACGTAGTGGCAGACGCACTGAGTTGCAAGCATGTTGGCATGATATCGTGTATGATGGTCAGGGAGCATGATCTTCTAGAGCAATTTTTGAGCCTCAGTTTGAATGTGATTTCCTTTGACATATATGGATTTATGGCCAATTTCAGAATAGATCCAGATTTGATGGATCGCATCAGAGAAGCTCAGAGGAGGGATACCTACTGCATCGGGGTTGCCAGCCAGATTCAGATGGGAGTTCAGTCAGACTTCGAGATTGGCACTGATGGTATGCTGAGGTTCAGGGGCAGGATTTGTGTTCCCAGTGATCTGCAGTTCAGAGATTTGATTTTGTCAAAGGCCCATACCTCCAGGTACACTCTACATCCTGGTAATACTAAGATGTACTAGAATCTTCGGAGGGTGTATTTGTGATAACCGTAAATTTTCCATTTATTGGAAATTAGAAATTTTGAAAATAAATATTAAAGAAAATAGATAAGAGGAAATAAATAAATAAAATTAAATAAATAAAATTTATTTACGAGATGAGAATATCGTTGAAATTCCCGAAATTAAAGAAAGTGAGGAATTTAAAATTTAATAAGAGAATAAGAAAATAAATGAAATATATTTATATAATTATATATTATTATATAAATGTATTTTTATACCAATACATATGTATTCAAAATATTTTATATAGTATATTTTGAAATACGTTGTTATATATATAGAAATATATATATATACTATTTCATAAATTCAAATAATACATATGTATATAAATATAATGTTTTATGTGTATAATATAAACAATACATTGTAAAATTGTTTAACAGTCAATACAAGTGGAGTATCACAGACAGCCCAATCGGTTAAGATGTGTATAAGAAGATGAAAAATGTGGTCACGGGTCGTGACAGATTTAATGGTATCAGAGCATTGGTTGGCCTGATGTCTGTGAATACTTTTGGAAGGAAAAGAGTTAAACATCCCTGGTAGTACTGTGTCGTCTGAATACATAGAGAAAATAAATAATTGTAAATGAGGTAAAATGATTTAAAGGGAGTGAGAAAGTATAAACTGAGAATGTTAAAGAAGAAAATAGGCTCAGAAATTTCCAAAAAAATTGGTGATTCTTCTAATCTATATGAAGGCCTGTTCGGTAAGGAACAGAAATGGACTCGGTGAGAGCCCTACAAGTACTTTTCCGTCCGAACCGAACTGAGACCTGAAAGTGATGGTATAAAATAGGGGAATAAAATATCATCATTAAATAGACTTTAAGATCACCGATTGAGGGTAATTTGAAGAGAGAAAATTTTTAGCCAAAAATGACCAAAATACCCCTACCCCCAAAATTTTACTGGGAGTCAAAATAGATCACCAAAAGTTGGAATTGATCGATTTGACAGAGAAATTAATGATATAAAGTTGAATTACAAGCAAAATAATCCCATTGTGGATTTTAGTGAACTTCTCTGTCGAAAAATCGAATGAGATCTAAATTGCTGTTATAAGTATCAGAAAGGATACTATCAACATATAGATGATTAGTTCATTGATTTAAATGGATATTGAGGAGATAGAAATAAATGTCGAAATGACGAAAATGCTTCTATATTGGGCGATGTTCGGAATAGTGTTAAAAACCGAGCTGAATTGGAATCCATTGATAGTAATGGAATTATTAATGGCATAGAAGATGTCATATGAATCTAACGATCCATATTACTGATTCCACTAACACTTAAATTACGGACGCGAAAGAAAAACCCCGAGTGGACTGTGGGCCATAGGGGATAACAGTACGGTTGAGTGAGGCGGCCAGGGCCCCCCCGACGAGTGGACTTTGGGCCACAGTGGTAAATCCTGGGCTTCACAATAAAACGAGTACAGATGAGTGAAGTGGCTCGGTAAATCCCTGAAAGAAACGGTAAATCCGGGGCTTCACAATAAAACGGTATGATGCGATCCAAAGAGTGTAGTGGAATGTCATCAGATGTTTGACCCGGTTATTGACTGTAAGGGTCGAAAAATTAAGAGTGTATTGAATGGGATCGTTAAATACTATGAAAAGTGAAATGATTACAAGAATTGACTGATGAGGTGAAAAGTACAGATAATGAAATACATACTCGTGTGATTACTTATGGTTCTGTACGTTTTCATTACTTTGAGGTATCAAACAGATAATCGTACATAGAACCGACGTATCTTGGAATATGTGCTACAGAATGAGGTACTGTGTGGAGTACTGTGAATTAGAGGATAAGTATAAGAACAGTCAAGTGATAAAAAGAAGATGACCGCTAACCTAAGTTCTTCAAGACCTTTGAGACAGAACTGTGATGGGCGACCCAATGGTGGGCGACCTGTAGTGGATCATGTGTTGTGAGATATAGGCGAACTATCTCATCGCCGACTCACTAGTAAGGGTAAACCTGAGGCGAAAGGATCGCCTAGGGAATGCTCGTCGATGGTCGATATGAACGGGCGAGGCTCTTATAAGTATCTCAATGGTAACCCAGTGTAAGGAACTAGGTATGTAAGGGTGCCAAGGTTCAAACCTCGTGGAGAATATACTCAAAGGAACTAAGCCTGAATTCAGTAAATGGAAATAGTTTTAGAGTGAATAACGGAATTGAAACGGGTAGCTGTGAAGTGTGTTGAGAGCCATTGTATTTGATACAGCTTACCAGAATGAGATTCGTAACGCTGTAAAGCATGACTAGGTAATGAAATCAAGGTAGAGTAGGTATCAAATAAATTGGATATGGAATGTCTCTGCCTTGAAACTACACTGTGAAATGATGGGAAACAATGATGAAGATCCAAAATGATAAAAGAAGTGTGGTTAAAGAAACTGTCGGATGAGAATCCTGATAAATTTCAAAGTAACATAGATTGAGAAATCAGGTTAATGTTGACTCGATTGTGGATATGAAATTTATTCTTAAGCTTATATCGAAGAATATGGAAGAAATCCGACAAGTTTAAGAAAAGAATTTTTGTAAAATATTGTGGATGATGAAATTCACATGTATCGATGTAAAGGATGGAAATACAAATGATATGATTTGAGGATGAATTAAATGATGTATTAAAATTTTTGGTTATACACTAAAGTTCTTATGAAGAACAAATAAATATCATATGGAAGTGATGCCTTAAATATGATTTAATCGGAGATGTATAAGGAGCTTATAAGAGCAATCTTTGTAAAAGGCATCATCAGATGAAAAGTTGAAGAACAATGGTTACAAGATGATAAGAAAGGTACGATTAAAGAAAGTATCAGATTTGATTTCCGATAAAACTTCCAAAGTTATATAAATTAGAGGAATCGAGATAACACTGATTTGATTTTAAATATGAAGTTAAATTCTAAGCTTATATCGGAAGATGTAGAAAGAATCTGAAAAGCTTAAGAAAATAACTCTGGAAAATGTGTGAATAATGAAATTCACGTGTAGAAGTCTGGATGACGAAAATACTGATAATGAAAAAAATTGAGAATAAAGGAGTTATCTGTATAGGTGTAAATGAGAGAAATGCAAATGATGTTGAGTTGTAGACAAATCAAAAAGGATATATTAAATTTCTATCATTGATGAAGTTCTGGTGAAAAACAAGTATTAATCTACGTGAAAATAGACGCTTTATTGATCTGATTAGAGATACGTGAGGAGTAAATAAGACTAGCTGCTGTATAAAGCGTCCTTAGATAAAAGATTGAAGGTTGGTGTCCATAAGATGATGATTTGAACTCGAAGTGAATTTTACGAGTTCCTATTGAAGTTACAAGGGTAATGAGTCGCCTTGTGAAGTATATAAGCCTGAAGAATGAGGCATTCTTACATGAGTAAATAGTTGAAATATTGATAAAGTCTAAAGTATAAGTGGAACATGAGCAGCATTGTAATATGATCCTAAAACTCTTAAAGGCTGTGAAATTGTGCTAAGATTAGCAACTAAGAAATTTGGCTAGATAGTATCTCTTCTTGAGATATAAAATCTCGAAAAGACAGGATGACAGTGAACCTGTCTATGATATACAGATAATGATTGAGATATGAAAGTAATGAGTCTAGCTAAATCCTATTGTCAGCCTATAAAAGAGTGATGAGACTAGCTGCTCTATAGAGGAGATCTAATTAAAGAAATTAAAGTCGGTAGATGGATAGTGTAAAGAAAAGATAGTATGCAAGATTTTAAAAGATCTTAGCTGTATAGTATCATACCAATCGAGAAAACCGACAAAAAGGGATGAGAGTAAAAATATGAAAACGAAAATGAAAGTGCAATAAGGAAATAAACTGCATGATGAGAAGGGAACATCAATATGGAACAGTTCCCGAAGTTAAGACTGAGGGTGATTTGTGTTGGTTATCACATCAAAAGGGAAGGCTTCGAACCTCGGACCTCTTGGTCTTGAACAGAGGACTTTTCCAATCAGGATACTCGTTTCATATATATATATATATATATATATACATATATATATTTTAATTGGAGATTTAAAGACCATACTACATGAAGAGAAGATGATAGTCTCATGAATTATGATCGTAAGAGATGATCTATAGTAAAGTCGGCAAATGAGATGCAGCCTTGATGGAATAGGTGTGAAAATGAATATTGTGGACAATAAAGAGTCCAAAAGAGAAACGATGATATGGAAGTGATTAAATACTGATGATCTAAATAGAATCACTTTCCATTATCATACATCTAGATCCTCTAGTGCCTTAGTCGCAGTATAAGTGTTAAACGGTGTGAATGTGTATGTACAGTTCCAGTGAGCCTTACATGTGATGGGAGTCTCTGAGTTGCCATATGCTAATGAGAAATAGCAAAAGGCCTTGAGATCTCAAGTATATTGTTAGCGCCGCTCCATACTGATATATATTTATATATATTAGCATGAGATGTAACCGCTCCATGATATTGAGAAAGCGTGTGCACGAGATGTGAAAGCTACTGGGACACTTACATATAATTGATTGACATGAGTACGTGATAGTACCAAATTATGTCGACTCGGCACTAAGTGAGAAGAATGGCTGATGAACAGCATAGATCAGCTGTAATAAAAAAAAATATAAAATAAAATATTATGTATGGCTCTTATATGAAAAGAGTAAAAGTGAATAACTCTCGATTTGAGAAAAGAAATTACATGAGCATAGACGTATATGATGAAAGACAGCATGTAGTGGTCTAAAGCACTCTTGATGTTGAAAGTGTACTAACAGTATTAATTGGAGGATGAGCTAGAGGTCAGAAGTCGTAAGTGTACGACATGTACCACCTTTGGACTTAAGTTAAATTCGGAGGACCAAATTTCTTAAGGTGGGGAGGATGTGATAACCATAAATTTTCCATTTATTGGAAATTAGAAATATTGAAAATAAATATTAAAGAAAATAGATAAGAGGAAATAAATAAATAAAAGTAAATAAATAAAATTTATTTACGAGATGGGAATATCGTTGAAATTCCCGAAATTAAAGAAAGTGAGGAATTTAAAATTTAATAAGAGAATAAAAAAATAAATGAAATATATTTATATAATTATATATTATTATATAAATGTATTTTTATACCAATACATATGTATTCAAAATATTTTATATAGTATATTTTGAAATACGTTGTTATATATATAGAAATATATATATATATACTATTTCATAAATTCAAATAATACATATGTATATAAATATAATGTTTTATGTGTATAATATAAACAATACATTGTAAAATTGTTTAACAGTCAATACAAGTGGAGTATCACAGACAGCCCAACCGGTTAAGATGTGTATAAGAAGATGAAAAATGTGGTCACGGGTCGTGACAGTATTGGTGGCCTAAGATGAAGAAAGATATCGATGAGTATGTTGCAAGATGTCTTACATGCCAACAGATTAAGATTGAGCACCAGAAGCGTACAGGTATGTTACGACCCTTACAGATTCCTAGTTGGAAATGGTAGCACGTGACTATGGATTTTATTATGGGTTTACCACGGACCCGAAAGGGTTATGATGCTATTTGGGTGATAGTGGATAGATTGACAAAGTCTGCTCATTTCTAGGCCATTAAATCCATTGATTCAGTTAGTGCCTTAGCTGATCTATATGTCAGGGAGATAGTGAAGTTGCACGGTGTTGCAGCGAGCATCACTTCTGATGGGGATTCCAGGATCACGTCTCATTTCTGAGAGAGATTTCAGGAGGCCATGGGATCCCAGCTAAATTTCAGCACCGCTTTTCATCTGTAGATTGACGGACAGTCCGAGTGTATGATACAGACGCTCGAGGATATGTTGAGAGCGTGTGCACTGGATTTTAAAGGCTTCTGAGACGATCACTTACCTCTAGTAGAATTTGCCTATAATATCATGCGAGCATCGGCATGACACCTTACGAGGCATTATATGGCAGACGATGTAGATCCCCGATAGCATGGAAGAAGTGGGAGACCATAAGTTATTAGCTCCTGATTTGGTCGAGCAGGCTTCCCAAGATGTACAGATGATTTATGAGAGACTAAAGGCGGCTCAGAGTCGACAAAAGAGCTATGCGGATGCTAGACACCGACCATTAGAGTTTTCAACAAGTGATTATGTATTTTTGAAGGTTTCACCATCTAAAGGCATCATGAGATTCGGTAAAAAGGGGAAATTGAGTCCTTGATACATTGGACCCTTCGAGATCCTAGATCGCGTGAGAGATGTGGCATACAGATTGGCACTACCTCAAGAGTTGTCAGGGGTGCATAATGTGTTCCATGTCTCGATGTTGAGAAACTACCATCCATATCCTTCTCACGTAATTCGACATGAGCCACTGGAGATTAGAGAGGATATGAGTTACGTTGAGAGACCAGTACAAATCTTGGATAGGAAGGATAAAGTAGTACGGTCTAAGACTATTCCATTGCTTAAGGTGCTCTGGCAATATCACACTGAGGAGGAGGCTACTTGGGAGTTAGAGAGCCTTATGCGTGAGAAATATTCAGGGCTTTTTCAGTGATAGGTCCAGGTGAAATTTGGAGGACCAAATTTCCTAAAGGTGGGGAGAAAATGTGAGACCTATTTCTAATGTACTGTACAGGATATTTTGTAATTATTTAATTAATGAAAAATAATTTATTTTGTGAAATTAAGTAAATTGGTTATGTGGGCCCCATTTTAATTTTGTGGTTATGATGGATTTAAGACTGATAATACAGTGTACTGTGGGTGAAATAAATATAACATAATAATTTTGAGGCATATAAATAATTTTTATATTATTTGGAATTATTTTGTGAATTTTGGAAAACAAAATGAAAAATGACAGTTATGTCCCGAGGGCATTTTTGTAAATTACGCCCAAACTAAAATGAGTTGGGACGAAGTAAAAATACCATGAGATTCTACATAAAAAGGAGAATAACATAGTGCCAAGAGATTAGTTGAAACAGTGATTTAATTGGAAAATTTCGCTACCGGTCCATTAGGGGTAAATCCGTAATTTCTCATTACCTATGCACCACGCGTCAATGAAACCACTTCCAATCATCAAAATACATTAAATGTGATTGATTGGTACTGGAATCAAAATTTTTGGAGTCCGATTACATGGTTTTTACGGTTACAGAGGCATATAGGCAAAATTATCCAAAATTTACTTAATAAGGGGCATTTTGGTAAATTGCCACTCTCTAGAATTTTCCACATAAGTCAGCCAACATCAGCCAACCACTGTTCATCATCCCTACCACCGACGCTTCTATTGATGTGATTAAAGGTAAAGTATATATCTTTGAGATTCCAGTACTTGCCTTATTTGATCCGGGTTCTACCCATTCATTTTTGTTCCTTACATGTGCTAATAGGACCCTCTTAGAACCGGAGCCATTAGGGTATACCTTACAAGTTAATATCCCGTTTAAAGAATCACAGATGACGGATATTGTATAGAGGAACTGTAAAGTGACTGTAAGAGAGAAGGAAACGACAGCTGAGCTGATTTTGTTAAATATGTATGATTTTGTTGCAATCCTAGGACGGATTGGTTAGCTGCAAATCATGTTAGTTTGGATTGTTATACTAAATTTATTACCTTCTCTCAATCTGAAAAGTACATTGTAAAGTTGTTTGTAAATTAATAAAAGTGTTGTGAATATATGTTTACTGAATGATATGTGTATTAAATTATGTGATTGTGTGTGAATGTATGTGAAGGTTTTATTGCTTGTGTGGAGGACGTGGAAAGGAAACATCCAGAGTTGCATGAGATTCCTGTGGTCAGGGACTTCCCGGATGTATTTCCAGATGAGTTACCAGGGTTACCACTGGATCGAGAGATGGAGTTTACAATTGATTTGGTACATTGTACGAAGTCGATTTTTAGACCCCCCATATCGGATGGCACTAACGGAGCTAGAGAAGCTTAAGAAGCAGCTCCAGGAGCTATTGGATAGGGGATTCATACGTCCTAGTGTGTCACCGTGGGGTGCTCTAGTATTATTTGTCAGGAAGAAGGATAGTAGTCTACAGTTGTGTATCGACTACAGGATGTTGAACAAGGTTACCATTAAGAATAAATATCCCTAGCCCAGGATTGATGATTTGTTTGATTAGCTCAGGGGTGCCCAGGTATTCTCCAAGACGGTGCTTAACAGTTATGTTAGTTAAATTAGTTGCTAACTAACATAATTGTATATCACTGAAAGATGATTCTTTGAACATTTTCTGTACAAATATATAGAAGATTAGTGTACTTAGAATCAAGTTACAATGAATACATTTTCTCAGAAACTCAAGAATTCTTCTAGTCTCATTGTTCTCTATTCTTGTCTAATATTTATATTCTGTATTCTTTCCTATCTTCTGTCTTCTTGTCATGTTTCGATTTCTTAAAAAAATGTGGACTAGCTATTTTCTTTTTTCACTTAGTCGGTTGGGTTGTGCTTAGTGTCATCACTTCGATATTGAGCTAAGCTTACTAAGCTAAATCATTATCCAACTATTCAAATTGGTCTTAGTACGGTTGTTTATAGTATATATTAACTTTTATTTACACTTCCGTCTTAATTACATCAGATCGAGTTAGAGTGCTTCTTAACTATACTCGTATAAACCACCTCAACTATATAAATATCCAGTATCAAAAGACTATAATTGATAGTCAGACTCCTTTAGTTTACATCCCTTTACATACTAATGTACTGTACAATAAAGTCTGAATATAATAAAGTAACTATTTAATTATACCTTCAAGGTACATTATCAAAGCTTCATAGGAATTCGATTAAAATCCCTCCTTAACAAGGGCAGCTACTACTGCAAATATAATTTGTAAGGTGGAAGGGGGTGAGCTTACGCCTAGTAAGAAATATGTCACAGTCATATATACAGTATTTAACACATTTCCACACATTTAGTAAGGGTTGGGCTGTCTGCAATACCTTTATTTGTTTTTTCTTTAAAACAGTAAACAGTTGTAATAGTAATTTACATAAATAAGAATATTAACATATCAGTATTTTGTTCAGCATTTACATCCTTGTTCATAATTACAATATTATAGTACTGTAAAAATAAGTCTGAACATATAAAGTAAATGATTATATCTTCAGGATCCACACTAGATTGTTTCGGGGTAACCAAAAGCGTAATCGAAATCCTCAGGAAGGTAAATCATGTAGTCACTAAAAGTAATCTGTGGGTAGTAAAATAAAGGAGTGAGCAAACCACGGCTCAGTAAAGGAATTGTATGCAGTACTTGATATCACGAAATCTATATGCAATAAAATCATTTATTTTCCTATAGATGCATTAGGGACTGTAAAGGAAGGATACTATAGTCGGCTAGGGATCCGGATGGAGTAAGGAAGGTATTTTGAAATACCTGTCCTATCTTGGAACCTAGAAACGACTATAGGGAGTAGAAATTTAATTTGATATCAAACTCATTTAACAATTCCCCATATATAAATAATTCACATAAAAATGGTATAATAAACCATTAAATAAATCTTTTAGGAAATAATTTAATTTCCATATTAGAATATCACTTTCACAATTTCATAAACCACAGTAAACGGTATAGTATACAGTTTAGTACGATAAACGATTCCATAATAGTAACAATTTAGTAAATCATACAGTAAACAGTTTTGTTTCGTAACAGTACAATTTAGTAAAATATCGCAGTAAACAATAACAGTAGTGAAGACCAGGTTACACCCAAAGTATATCATGCGATAATCCCCGGGGGAAACAATAGCACTAGATATATGAGACGTATGACCATAGTCTATAGGTGTCTTCAGAGTACACTTGCCAGGTGTCCTTGAGACCACTGATGACTTGGCGAGTCAATCAGCCACAGTAAAAGTAACAGTACAGTAAACACGTGAGCATGATACGGGGCCTAACAGTCTCAAAACTATATTTAAATAGTAATATCACCTTTATGAAAATCAATAAAATCAGTAAAATCTTTAGTCAGTTTATAAAGGGAAATTTTATAATATAGTGAATATTATAATGAAAATAATTTATAAAATATTCACTTTTCAACACTTCAATTTATAAACCACTTATTACAGTGTAAAACACATAGGAGAAATTTTCAGTAGTTTTACTTTCATGAAATTCGATAACACGAATATTTAAATAATATTTTTCGGTAAATCCACATTTTATGAGAAATATTAAATATCTCATTTCCAAGGCTAGGAAATCACTCAAATATGCACTAAAATATTTCATGACATTTTTAGAAAATTTTCTAAGAAATTTCAGCAATATAACGGCTACGAATACCCTAGCCTTCTTGCAATTCAAATTACAGTTCAAAACTAGCCAACAGCAACAATTTTCATAGCTCTCAAGGCAATTCACTTTCAAAATTTTCTTATAAGATTATTTGCATTGAAACCATGCATTTGAAATATCCTTACAGTTCACATACACATCCCTTACCTTTCTGGCTTAATCGACCTTTTTGATTGCACCACTTTTAATCCGATACTCCCGAGCTGCAAATAATTCCACCAAAAATATTAGCTCATTCAATACTTATTTTTAAGCTACTTTCCATGTCTAATTGCAGCCACATTGTACACTGCAAATATTTATGTAGTATATTTTCTACCAAAAGTAAAGCTTAACTTTGTTTTAAGTCGGATTTTAAATCCGAGCACACCAGTAGACTCTTTGTAATTTCTACAGTCTAATGGCACCCTAAAATAATCAAAATCAGCCATCAACATGGGTCCGCTTCATGTGGTCGAATTCTCCCTCTTGGAATTCTCTTGGAAATTCAATAATTTAATGCCATATTCTTGCTTAGCCATTCCCATCACTTAACATCAATTTCATGCATGAAAGCCCACATTTCCCTAGGTTCTCACTATGGCTGAAATCCCCCATGCATGGAAAAATTTTATTTAGCCAAATTTAATCAAATCTAATGCTAGAAACATGATTAGCATATTTGAATCTATAGCATATTTGAATCTATCTTCCTACACCATTGAAATTTAAAGAAACACAATGTATAATAAAACACATACCTTGGCTGAAATTTTGAGGCTTCCTATCTTTTAATATAGTCACTTGTTTAATGAGAAATTGGTATGAGTCGGTAGAGGGAAGAGAACAGAACAATTTTGTAGAAGACAATTTGATGTAATTTTGTGTGTATAAGTAGTTATAAGAGCTTTTATTTTTCTTCTCTTCTTTTCTTTCTTATGGTGGCGTGGGAGGCGAAGAAGAAGATGATGAATAGTGGCTATCTGAGCTAAGACGAAAATTATAGAATACTCTAGATAATTATGAAATGACCAAAATGCCCTCGATTATGAAATTTTTGGACGATTTTACCCTTAAGTTTTTGTAGTCATAACAACTATGTAATTGCACTCCAAAATTTCGGATTCCATCACCAAATACTCTTATTGGATGTATTTTGATGAATAAAAGTTGTTTCGTCGACGCGCGTTACACCGATTGCGTGAAATTACGAATTTACCCCTAACAGACCGTCAGTGAAATTTTCTGATTTAACCACCGATTCGATAAATCTCTTAACACTATCTTAACCTCCTTTTCATTTAGAATATAATGGTATTTTTAATTCGTCCAATTCATTTTAGTTTGGGTGCAATTTACGAAAATACCCTCGAGATGTAATCGTTATTTTCCTATTTGTTTGTCACATTTCCCAAAATAATAAAAATAAGGTATTTTAGGTCTCAAAATTTCCGCAACATAATTATTACACTTCCATACACTATTTCATCAATCATCCATACATCTGGGTACTAAATTCATGTGGGGCCCGCATCACTATTTACTTGTAATTTACAAAATACTCCAAAAATAATTAATAAATAAATATTTAGTTTTGTACAGTACAATATAAATGGTTATCACAAAATATATATAAGAGAACTAATATTATGCATAGCTATATGCATGTATCCAAAGTATGCTCATGCACTTACAGTCACTATCAAAATAAGGTGTTTGGGCACTCTAAAGGATACTATAATTAGTTAGGTACTAGGTTGAGTATAAAAGGATGCTTTAGAGCACCTCACTTGTCCTGGTCCCTAAGTTCGACTATAGTAAATTTATGAAAATTTTATAGAGAATGAATTCATGCGTATTAAATTAGTGTCAAAACCCTTCAATCTTTCAGTGACAATACTGTACAGTAAACAATTGTTATCAATCATTTATAATTTAAAATTGATCAAATCAATAGTACATATATATGAATTAAGTAAGCACTCGGTAAGCAGTTTAGTATACAATTTCAGTAAAAAGTTTAAGTAAGTCATTCAGCAGACATTACAGTAAACTGGTTAGTAAACGATTTAGTAAATAGTTCAGTGGTCAGTTCAGTAAACCAGTTAATAAGTAGTTAAAAAAATAATAAACATTTCAGTAGATAGATCGGTAAACAGTCGGTAAATAGTTTAGTAGACAGATTGGTAAACCGCCGGTAAATAGTTCAATAAACCCATCAGTAAACAATATAGTAGACTGTTTAGTGAATAGTTTAGTAATTAGTTCAGTGGAGACATGGCAATATCCTAATAGGTATCATGCAATTTCAGATCACCCATAAGGGGAGTAAACAATAATGACATATGACCATAGCCATAGTCAAAGAGGTGTCCATCCAGTGTCATAGAGCCAGTGACATCCTGAAGACCTATGAGGACTTGCTCAGGGTCAACAACAAACAATATAGTACACTTACTCAGTATGGCATGATTACTCGAAGGTAACTACGGGGAGCCAGTAGTCTCAAATCATGTACTCGATTCCCATGGAAACAATAAAACCATCCTTTACGTTTTTAAAACATAATACAATAATACAGTCAAAATATAAACTTTTAGGAATCAAGTTTCATCTAAAAATCATACGGTTCAGAAATTAATATATTTCATTTAATACGTTTAGTCAAATCCAAAACATTCTAATTGTTAACTTCAGTTGAAAAATAAATACTTTCAATAAAATAGTGTTAGTTAATTCAAAACATTAGCTTCTGTTAGATAAATGAAACTTTTAGTAAAGCTACTTTCAATTAGTTGTGATGATCGCTTTTTTTCAAACTTAGTGAGTAAATCTATTTATTTAGACTCTTATAATTAATACAAAGTACTTGAGAGTTATGAGAATTAATTTAATTAAGCAATAATTAAATTTTAGAATTTAATCAAATTGAAAATGGAGTATTTAAAATTAAAGAAATATTCCTTTGATTTTATTTGGTACCTGTACTCCCCATATTCCTTTCCAAATTGTACACCATCAGACAGACTTATTTTCTGCTTGCGTAGGAGCCTCATCCAATAACACTTTATATCCACTGTGCATTGTATAAAAACCTTTGTTGTTATAGTGCCATACTATCCTATCAGGACTTGTAGCTCTACTCGTAGGTACTGCTCTTATTAGCTCTACTTTTTCCAGACTAAGTCTTTCTCGAATAACTTCTGTCTTCCATATTCTTGTTGCCTGGTCAATTAAGTCTCCAACTTTCTTATTCTCATCCCACTGACTTCTTGGCATTTGTACCATAAAGTTTGTTGCTATGGGAATCCACCTATCCTTCTGAACTAAAATAGACTCACTGCTGCCCACCTGCCACCAATACCCTTCAATAACAATGGCTTAACTGCCCAGATACTACACTAAGTTAGAGACTGTCTGTTTCCCAATGAAGACTCAAGTAAGTTACCATTAGGAAAGTATTTCTCCTTAAGTACCTGATATACAAGGGATTCCTTGTTCATAATCAGCCTCCAACCTTGTTTTGCAAGCATGGTTATATTAAAACAACCTAGCTCTCGAAACCTCATTCCCTCTTTCTTTTTTGTTATGCATAAGCGTCTTCATTTCAGCCAATGAATTCCTATGTTTCTACCCCTTGTTTCCACCAAAAGTTACTCATAATACTATTCATTTGATCTCACAGTGTTCTAGGAAGCAAAAAACATCCCATTGCATATGCTGGGATTGCTTGAACTATCGACTCTAAAAGCATTTCCCTACCACCTTGTGATAGCAGCTAGGAGCTCCAACCATTAACTCTGCTAACCATCTTATCCTTCAGTTCACAAAAGCTCGTCGCTTGTCTTTCCCATCCATTGACGGTATGTAAGAGCCTCACCCGTCTTACCAGGCCGTTGGCGAGCATCCCCTTGGCATCCCACACGTCCTAGGTTTACTCTTACAAGCGTCAAGGCCTCGCCTGTTGCAGTGGGCCATCGACGAGCATCCCCTAAGCTTCCTCATTGCCCCAGGTTTGCCTTGACAATGGGAGTAGAGGTTTACTCTTACAAGCGTCAAGGCCTCGCCTGTTGCAGTGGGCCATCGGCGAGCATCCCCTAAGCTTCCTCATTGCCCCAGGTTTGCCTTGACAACAAGAGTAGGAGATCGCCTAACACTCACTAACAACATATTGTCCGCTTTGGCGGTCTCCCACCTCACGGCTTTGTCCCAAGGCTCCTGAAGAACTCAGGATTAATGGCTTGAGCGCATTTTCTGAGGCTCGAACCCTGGCACCCTTAAGTACCTGAGCCTTACACTCATTTTACCATTGAGATAATTTTATTGTAAGAGCCTTGCCTGTCTCACAGGCCGTCGACGAGCATCCCCTAGGCTTTCTTATTACCCCAGGTTTGCCTTGATAGCGAGAGTAGGCGATAGGCGGTATGCAGTTGTCACAGCCCGTGACCCTATTTTTCACCTTATTCTATACATCTTATATGGTTAGGCTGTCTACGATACTTTACTTTTTTTTTTACATATAAACAATTTCATAAAAATTTACCATATGAATCACATCCCCTATCTTACTTCATAAGAAAGTAGTACTGTGAATGTCTAAATACAAAAAATAAATGATCATACCTCATGTCATAAGTCGAGCTGTCGCATCGTCCCCAAATGCGCAGCCGAAATCCTTTAAGTGTTAGACTCTCAGTCTTTGAAAAACCTGAAATGTTAAAATTAAGGGGTAAGCAAACCACGGCTCAGTAAGGGAATTATATGCATACTTGATATTTAGCTATCTATATGCTGAAAAACTTTTTCATTTTTCCTATGGGCTCTAGGCTCGCATGTAGGAAGGATACTACAGTCGGCTAGGGATCCGGATGGAGTAAGGTAGGTATTTTGAAATACCTATCTTGTCCCGGAACCTAGAAGCAATTGTAGAGAGTAAATTTCTTTTCGTTTGAAATTAAATCCTTTTCCTTTTTATTTCATATCGTTTTCATATTCTTTTCAAAATAATGCTTTTATGAAATAAAGCATTTAAATAAAATAACTAATATTATATTTTCTTTGAAAAGAATATTAGTTAAATCATCATTATTTTCCTGTAAAACTCATTTCATGTTTTACTGTACAATCATATTAGTATAGTACTTTAAATAGCAAAATAAGCTATTAAACCTTTTTCGTATAACATATAAATCATTTAAATATAATATTCAATTTAAAATTAAAATAAGAATATTAGATTTACTTTCCTCCTTTTTCCTATTGAAAACATATTACATATTCATATTACATATCATATGAAAATCATCTCGTAGTACTAAGAACAGTACTGAAATAAGCATTTTATAAAATGCTATAAATCATTTCATCTCACGTATCACATATCATGTAAAACATTTACATTTCACATATCACATATCATGTAAAACATTTTCATTTAAAACATATCCTATATAGAGACTTAGGCACACACGCCCAGCTCGTCCATTGGGTCGTTACTCATATCATGCTATAGACCCCGAAGGGTATAAAATCATCATGTCAGATCTATGGCCATAGTCTATAATTGTCCTCGGCGGATCACTGATCAGGTGTCGGCCGGGACTACATATCACATATCACATGTCACATATCACATATCACATATCAGCATGATAGGATGCCATCTAGTCTCAAAACCGTATTTTTCATCATCAGCAAACCTTTATGGAATTTATAAAAATATATAATTTTTTAATTTGAAACCATAAAGGTTAGAAAACCCTTTAGTGAATATTTATAAAAATATATATAAAAATATTCACTTTATCTCTTTTCATTTTTCATCTCGTATTACGTGTAATTTACATATCAGGAGAATTTTCGGTGATTTCATTATCACCATTCTCGAAAACATGAATATTTTAAAATCACTTTCATTTTATTCATGTTTTTATGGAAAATATTTATTTTCTCGATCTTCGTGGTTGAAAATCCTTTTTTGTGTAATAAAATCATTACTATGATTTTCTATAGTTTTCTAGAAATTTTCGATAATTTTTGATAATTTTTAGGCAATATAACGGCTGCCGATTGGCTAGCTTCCTGCACGAAAAATACAGTTTATAATTCCAACCGGTACTTCACCACAATTTTCCAACCAATCATTCATCGCAATATTTTCATAAATATTTTCATAAAATATTTCATAATTAAAATCATGCAGACTGAATATCCTTACAGTGCTGCACATGCATCCCTTACCTGTTTCGGGTCAGCGACTGACTCTCGAAGGTCGCGCCCGTGTCCATCTCGCCCGATTCTATTGGCTCGGTCATCGAGGGAATTTTATGGAATTAAAATTCTAAAATTTAGAATTTTTCAAGAATTATTTAAATAATAAATTATTTAAATAATTTAGCATTTTCCGGGATTTCTTACTGATTCCCGTAATTTCCGGGTTTCCGAATTCTCGGGATCTCCCGTAATTTCCAAAATTCCCAAATCCCGAAAATTTCTCTTTTTCTCTTTTCTTTTTTCTCTTTCTTTTTCTCTTCTTTTCTTTCTTTTCTTTTCTTTTTCTTTTTCTTTTTCTTTTCTCTTTTTCCTCTCTTCCTTTTCCTGGCCGGACCGGTTCAGACCGGTCAGATCCCCTCATCGCCGGTTCTTCTCTGGTGGCCGGTTTTCCAACGGTTCGACGGCTCCTCAGTTGGCCGACGGCACGGCGAACTTGCTGGTGGTCTCCGTTTAGCCTGGATCGACGGCACGGCGGCGGATCTATTCGGTTTGCCTCGGTTTCTTCTCCTCCTCCGTCGGCCTTCCTTCGCCGTTCCCAGCTTCTCCGGTGGCCTCCCACGTCTTCCTCTTCCTCCGGAGAAGCTTCGGTGGTAGTGGCGACAGCCAATTTCGTCGGCACTGCCAAATCCCTTTTTCGTTTTCCTCCCGGTTTCCGCCGGAAATTCCCTTCGATTCGCCTCATTTCTTTCCTTTCTTCCGCCGGTCATTGACCTCCCTCTCTTTGCCGGCGCCATCTCTCCCTTTTTCCCTCGCCGGCGGTAGCAGCTCTGCCACTGTCGGCCTCGCCTGGGAAGGGTCGGGATCCTCCCTGATTCCTTCCTTTCCCTTTTTGTTTTCCCATTTTTATTTTTCTGTTTCCTTTCTATTTTTAGTAATAATTATACTATATACTATATAATATATTTTATACATATAATATATACTATATATTATACATATATTATTTCATATATAATATACTACAATATATATTATATATAAAATACATGTTTATTGCATATTACAAAATATATGTCTAGTAGTATATATATATATATATATATGTATATATATATTTTTAATTAAATAACCTTTATATATATTTTCTTAAACTTTAATGTAAATTATTATTTACATTTTTCTCATATATGTATATATTTATATATACATAAAATATCATACTTGAATACATATGTATTATTTAAATTTATCAAATAGTATATATACTTATATATACCAATGTATATTTAATATATACTATAAACCATACGGTATTTAAATACATATGTATTTGTATGAAAATACATTTATATAAAATATAATTATATAAATATATTTTACATTTCCTTTCTCATTTTCTTAGTTAACTTGGATTTCCATTTATCCAAATTAAATTATCTCTTCATTATTTTCCATAATTTCATCCTTCTCCTTATTTTCAATTTAATTAAATTCCCAAATTTTTAGAATTTCCACTAATATTCCAATCTTATCATTCGATTTATTTATTTCAACTTATCTATTTTCTTAAATATTAATTTTCAATATTAATAATTTCCAATAAATGAAAAATTTACGGTTATCACAGCGGTCACCCAACACTCATTACTAATGTATTGTCCGCTTTGGGCGATCACCACCCTCACACGGCTTTGTCCCAAGGCTCCTAAAGAACTCAAGATTAATACCTTGAAAGCGTTTTCTAAGGCTCAAACCCTGGTACCCTTAAGTACCCGAGCCTTACACTCATGTTACCATTGAGACAAGTTGTCTCAATGGTAACATAAGTGTAAGGCTCGGGTACTTAAGGGTACCAAGTTCGAGCCTCAAAAAACGCGCTCAAGGCATTAATCCTGAGTTCTTTAGGAGCCTTGGGAAAAAGCCGTGAGGGTGGTGATCGCCCAAACCAGACAACACATTAGTAGTGAGTGCTGGGTGACCACCTACTCTCACCATCAAGGCAAACCTAGGGAAATGAGGAAGCCTAGGGGATGCTTACCGACACCCTACTAAAACGGGAGAGGCCTTGACGATTATAAGAGTAAACCTGGGGCGTGTGGGACGCCAAGGAGATGCTCGCCGATGGCCTGGTGAGACGGGCGAGGCTCTTACAATAACAACTTGTCTCAATGGTAACATGAGTGTAAGGCTCAGGTACTTAAGGGTACTAGGGTTTGAGCCTCAGCAAACGTGCTGATCGGTGCAAAACTGCAAGTGCACAGTATCGTAGTTTTATAGTAAAGTGATGAGAAGAGTATCGTCCTCAGGGATTGGTAACTTACTTTTGACAAATACCAAAATTTTGTTTATCTCGATTTTATCTAGAGAAGTCACTAAGGTTGTTGTAATTGGAATTTAAAATAAAATCAAATTTAAAGAAAATAAACAGAGAGAAAAAAAAATATATGTTGTTCAAAGATCAATTTAATGGAAAGAAAACTTCTAGGAAATCGATTTCACCTAATCCCTCATTATGCTTTACTCCTCTAGCTAATTTAATTTAATTTTCTCTGTTTGTTAGCAATCTCAACAAAAACATCCAAAAGCCTCTTTCGACAGTCAATTGAAACCTATCTTGTTCATCAATTTACACAAGAGTATGCAATTTAATAAAACAAGAAAGCATTAAGATCAATGATTTTAATACTACACAGGTTCATACAAGTCTCTCGATCTCTGTATTTACCTATGCTGAGATATTCAAGATCTATCCTATAATTCCCTCTTTCGACAGCAAATCACAAGATCAAAATCATCTAATTAATGGCCAGTTAATTAGAAGCAATAAACTCAGAATAAATCAGACAAACATGAAAAGAATTAATTCAAATTAACATAGAAAAGCAAGCATAGTTCAAAACTAGATTACATCGTTTTCCTAGAATAAAGAAAATTTAGTTCATGCTAAAAATTAAATTCAACATAAACGAATTCACCATCATTTTTCCGAGAAGAATTGAAGGGAGAAAAGAAAATTTAACACCCCCAAAAATCTGCTTCCTCTCGCCTGGGGTTAACGCCTCTGCTTCCTTTTTTCCTCTCGCCCTCTTCCCGTGCGGCAGCTTCAATCTTTTGCCTTTTTATTCTTTTAGATGTGGTGCCCTTTTCAGCCCAAAACATGTCTTTTTCAGCCTATTGTTTCAGCCCAATACCTTGCTTTCTTTTAGCCCAACATTTTTACCAACTGTTTCACATCTCTTTTATTTGAATAAATCTTCATTTTCTTCAAATCTGCCATAAAATTAAATAACACTAATTAAGTCTAAAATAAACAAAAAATAAATAAAATTAGACTAAAGTTTAAAGTTGAGAAGTGATAAATTATGCTAAATTATGCAAGTCATCAAACACCCCCAAACTTAGAACTTTGTTTGTCCTCAAACAAAAAGAAAATAAAGTAAAAGACAACTATAGACACTATCAGCAAGACCCCATAGAGAAATATCATCACTCACCAAGCTATAATCTGAATTTAGATTTCATCACTAGTAACTTACTCTTTTAACATCAAGGATAGCAGAAAAATCAATCAAAAATTTAGCAATTTGTCAAACAAGAGTTAAGCATTTACTTCAAC